>BLSH010274552.1:392908-411474 GCA_018402905.1 Glandirana rugosa
CACCAACATTTCGGAGTTCCAAAAAGTAAAATTTCGCCTCAAGGTGGGAAAATTTTCAGTCGTCGATATTTCTCACATCGACGACTGAAAATTTGTTACCGATGAGTGGACAGGGTACCAGGTCGCTACCCCGGCGGGCCTCGGAGCGAGGAGAGGGGGAGGGGAAGCGTAACGGCCGTATCGTTCACACGGACCGACACCGAAGCGTCCGTCCCCCGTGTGACGCGTACACGTTCGACGCGACGCACGACACTTACCGGCCCGTTACGGCACTGCACAGGGTTTTCTAACGTTCCTCCCTCCCGTCTATCCACTGGAAAGAAGGCCGCGGCGCCACGGTCCTCTCCTTCACCCTCGCTCCATGGATACTTTTGACCCATGGGGGGGTTTTTTTTACTGGTACCCAGTTTTCATAGGTACCTCACTCTTACTTCCTCTCCTGGCACCGCAGAGCCGGAAGAAAGGTCACCTATCTGCCCTCCCTCCTTGCAATCTTCTGGGACACGTCACGGGATTGCCCGGCCATTCACAGCATGCAGCGCAGCTTGCACATGCGCAGTGTGCCCCCCGCCTGCGAAGCCACAGTCAGGCACACTTGCTATGCCGGCACTGCGAAGGGGAGGGGGAGAGGAGCGAGGCTCCGGGCGTCCCCATCGCTGGACCATGGGACAGGTGAGTAGCCATTTATTAAAAGTCAGCAGCTACACTTTTTATAGCTGCTGACTTTTAAAAGGGTGGAACTCCGCTTTAAAGTGAAAAACCTTGAGGCTTTACTACCACTTTAAGGCTAGCCATACACTTGTGTATTGCTTTTGTTCCTTGGCACCCATGGCTGTCTAAATAGATTGCATATGATAGGATGCAGTCACTGGTCAGCTGTTAATAATTCACCCGGCTCAGTTGATTTTTAAATCAACTTTAATCAAGTCAGATGGTGTCAACAGGGCCACCCACAATCAAATTTCATTCAGATTAGCAGGGACCTTCAAGCTGGGTTTGGTTAGCTTAACCGATTTTAAGACAAAGATAAATAAGAGATGTTTAAATTTTGTGTATTTATGAAGCAGTAATATTGGGTGCTAAAAAATAGACTGATGTTACAATTTTAGCCGCCAATGGATGAGCAGTTTCCCCCTATGTATACTCTGCTTAGGGGACCTCTTGCAACTATTTTATTAAGGCTTCTCCTGCTTTGTTTTTTTATTAGCTAGTTAGAAACCAGATCTAATTCATCCCAAAGGTGTTTTATCAGGTTGAGGTCAGGACTCTGTGCAGACCAGTCAAGTTCCTCCACCTCAAACTTGCTCATTCATGTCTTTATGGACCTTGCTTTGTGCACTGGTGCACAGTCATGTTGGAACAGGAAGGGGCCATCCCCAAACTGTTTCCACAAAGTTGGAAGTATGAAATTGTCCAAAATGTCTTGGTATGCTGACACCTTAAGAGTTCCCTTCACTGGAACTAAGAGGCCAAGCCCAGCCCCTGAAAAACAACCACACACCATAATCCTCCCATCACCAAATGATTTGGACCAGTGACATGGATGAGCGAGTTTGGGGTGGAGGAACTTGACTGACCTGCACAGTCCTTACATCAATCCGATAGAACACCTTTGGGATGAATTAGAGCAGAGACTGCGAGCCAGGCCTTCTCGTCCAACATCAGTGCCTGACCTCACAAATGCACTTCTGGAAGAATGGTCAAACATTCTCATAGACACTCCTAAACCTTGTGGACAGCCTTCCCAGAAGAGTTGAAGCTGTTATAGTTGCAAAGGGTGGGTCATCTCAATATTGAACCCTACGGACTAAGACTGGGATGCCACTAAAGTTCATGTGCATGTAAAGGCAGGCGTCCCAATACTTTTGGTAATATAGTGTACCTAGAGCATTTACCCCCCTACATTGGGGGTCATTGTGGGTGAGCGACAAATCTGCCACTGCTCAAGGAACCCCTAGCAACCCAGGTTGAGAAAGTCTGATCAAATGTGTCTGTCTGTCTCGCAAACATACTCAATAAAAGGGTTCAAAGAGTACTAATAATGTGCACAGTGCCTTCCCACATAGCAATGAATCAGGAATCATCCCAAAAAACTGATTGATATAGGTTACTGTTCTTTGCACAGCATCATTGCTCTCATATAAAATAGCTTGCTTTTTGTACTTATGAAACTTTCTTTATCTTCCACATAACAGCCAGTTCCTTATTATGCAAACATACCTGGAGGAGTGTCACCCAAAAGGACCTTTATAGTGAAAGGATTTATACCCCAAGGAGGGCAGAAGTAAGTGAAACACAACACCACTGTACACCAGGGAATATGGTATCACAATAGGCTTGTGTGTCCTTTCCTCTGTAGAAGGATACTGAAGTGTAAGCAAGGTTGGCAGCTACCCAGGGTGCAGATACAATTAGACCATGAATGTACAGTATTTTATATATGAAAAGTGAATAAGACAAGTAGTTAGATTTTATTACAATTTGCAATTATTTGGGATATATGGCCTTGCACACTGAAGCTTCAGATAATATTGTATATGCAAGGAGATTCCCCTTCTAATTATTAGGATCATCTCTATTCTACTTTAAGATACTGCAAATCTCAACAAAAAAACCTACAGTAGCTTTTTTCTGAAGCTTTTCCCTGCAGGGGAAAGAGAGAAAAAATGCAAGCTTATTGATGTGTTACAATGGAGTAGAATGAAATCCGAGATAAACATTTTGCTTGGTTGATGTTCAAGCATATTTTCCCAATTAAATAAAAGCAAAAAATGAATGTTGACTTAAATCTCAAAATGTTCTGGGGCAGACTAGAACCCCGAGTTGTACCTCTAGGCTTCCCTTTGGAGACACTTTGTAGAACCTGTGGTATATTAACCACCTTTATCACCTCTAACATATCATATTATTAACCAGCTCTATCACCCTCTACCTGTATTATTTAATTAGAGGAACTCTCCAATAAAACATGAATATGTTATATTTAAAGTGTTACTAAACCCACAACCGTAAAATCAGTCTATATATGCAGTAAAGCTTGCTGGTTATACTCACTGTGGAACCTAAGGGGTTAATCCTCTGCACTGTGTAAAAAAGCTGTCTGATCCTCCCCTTCTTTCACTGTCCCCAAACCATCTGCTGATAGGACAGAGCACTGTGTGCATGCTCAGTTTGGTATGTATTGCTGGAGTGTTTTTTTTTTTGGGAGGGTGCATGTGATCAGCACCGGGCCAATCGGCACTGTCCAGACAGAGGGTCAGGGGTCATGCAGCCTCATAGGCCAGTCAGAGGAGAATGAAAACTCCTCCTACAAGCTTTAACCAGACACTGATAGAAGTCACAAGACTGCTCTAACTGCTGACAAGAAAAGGTATTTAGCAGTTTATCTTTACTAAAATAATTGCATTTCCATATTCTGTGTACTGTGGGATACCAGATATAGTGAATGCGGGGTCCTGGTTTTAGTAACACTTTAAAATTATTTACAGAATACAACCTACTTGTACAATGGCCCCTATTTCGGCAATCATCTTATTCAGCTAGCTGTTTCGTAAATCCCCTTTGCTGTAAAGTTCCCTGATTGCACGCCACACAAATATTAACAGTCCGACCAAGAGATGCTGCCATGCTGGGGTCAATTTATAAAGCAGTGCTGAATGGTATGACCCAAAAATGCACTGTGGTGTCTTGTAGCAGGCAGATAATGGAATCGCCTGTCTGTTATTAATCTGCTCCACCGTGAATGTGGCAGTGATAGCTTGTACAATAATCAGATCATGGCAGCTATTTAAGAAAGAAATGTTATTTTTCCCTTACTCTTGAAAGTCCTAGTGATATAAAGCTTTGCACATCCCTTGGTCTCCATGCCCTCAGCTCATTAGTATGATTTGTTGGTGGTGGGAACCACAGGATGTGCTAAACCTGAACCCTTATCTGAAATTTGCCATGTTGAGAATGGCTGTGTGTTATGGAAGATGCTGCCATAGATAACTATTCAGTTCTGTGAGGATATCAATTGCTCTGCTGACATTCAATCTATTACCATGGCTTTTCTCTGACTCCATGGCTCAGCTGTCACCTAGGCTTTCATGTGGAAGTTAAAGAATTGGGAGCTGCAATAGTGCCCTTAGACATAAAATGATAATTGCCCAACTAAAATACAATTGTCAGAACAGGAAACCTATCTATGTCTCTGATTTAATCCTGAGCAGTCAAGAATTTTAGGTGAATAGTTGATTAATCCAGGACAAGGTTTCCATAAAGGGCATAAATATGTACTGTATGCTCAGTTATGAGTGTGCATATCAGTATCTCACAAAAGTGAGTGTGAGTGTTGCCGGTGGTTTAGACATTAATGGCTGTGTGTTGAGTTATTTTGAGGGGACAGTAAATTTACACTGTTATACAAGCTGTACACTCACTACTTTACATTGTAGCAAAGTGTCATTTCTTCAGTGTTGTCACATGAAAAGATATAATAAAATATTTACAAAAATGTGAGGGGTGTACTCGCTTTTGTGAGATATTGTATATATATATATATATATATAGTGCCTTGAAAAAGTATTCATACCGCTTGACATTTTCCACATTTTGTCAAAGTACAACCAAAAACATAAATGTATTTTATTGGGATTTTATGTGATAGACCAACACAAAGTAGTACATAATTGTGAAGTGGAAGGAAAATGATAAATGTTTTTCAAAATTTTTTACAAATAAATATGTGAAAAGTGTGGCGTGCATTCATATTCAGCCCCCTTTACTCTGATAAACCTAACTTAAATCTGGTGGAACCAATTGCCTTGAGATGTCACCTAATTAGTAAATAAATATAGTAATATAGTAAATAGAGTCCATCTGTGTGTTATTTACTCTCAGAATAAATACAGCTGTTCTGTGAAGCCCACAGAGGTTTGTTAGAGAACCTTGGTAAATAAACAGCATCATGAAGGCCAAGGAACACATCAGACAGGTCAGGGATAAAGTTGTGGAGAAGTTTAAAGCAGGGCTAGGTTACATAAAAATATCCCAAGCTTTGAACATCTCACGGAGCACCGTTCAATCCATCATCTGAAAATTGAAAGAGTATGGCACAACTGCAAACCTACCAAGACATGGCCATCTACCTAAACTGACAGGCTGGGCAAGGAGAGCATTCATCAGAGAAGCAGCCAAGAGGCCCATGGTAACCCCCGGAGGAGCTGCAGAAATCCACAGCGCAAGTGGCAATCTTAGAAGAAAACCTGTTAGAGTCTGCAAAAGACTTGAGACTGGGGCAGAGGTTCACCTTCCAGCAGGACAACGACCCTAAACATAGAGCCAGAGCTACAATGGAATGGTTTGGATCAAAGTATATTCATGTGTTAGAATGGCCCAGTCATAGACCAGACCTAAATCCCATTCAGAATCTGTGGCTAGACTTGAAAATTGCTGTTCACAGACACTCTCCATCCAATCTGACAGGGCTTAGGCTATTTTGCAAAGAAGAATGGGCAAAAATGTCACTCTCTAGATGTGCAAAGCTGGTAGAGACATCCCCAAAAAGACTTGCAGCTGTAATTGCAGGTAAAGGTGGTTCTGCAAAGTTTTGACTTGGGGGTTCTGAATACAAATGCACGCTACACTTTTCAGATATTTATTTGTAAAACATTTTGAAAACCATTATCATTTTCCTTCCACTTCACAATTATGTGCCACTTTGTGTTGGTCTATCACATAAAATCCCAATAAAATACGTTTACATTTTTGATTGTAAGATGACAAAATGTGGAAAATTTCAAGGGGTATTAATACTTTTTCAAGGCACTGTAAGTGCGCAACCTTTTTTGTCATATGCTCATAAATAACATAAAATAATCTTAATACCAAACCACAAAGGTGAAAAATTAAAAGGTAAAAAAAATCAATATAAACACATCCAGTCCACTCTGAGAAAAGAGTCCAATTCGTGCTCTTTAAATGAAGAGTGATTCACAAAAGAGGTGTTTCAGCAAGCTGCCTTCCCCACATAAACACACGCCTCTTACCACAAGGACTGGATCTCAAGTTATAGAGATCAAACTCACTCCCACAGGTTCCAGCCACCAGAGATATTCCATACAAAGCATACTGCTGTAGGTTCTCTCATACTTCATCTTCAGTCGCCATGGGAGTCTTCAATGATGGTCAGCAGTCCCTGATCATCAATAGAAGTGGAGGGAGCTTCCCAGATCCAGATAGGAGTCCAAACAAGGGGGTTCTTCAGCCTGGTGGAGGTGGGAGTGACTGTCTATGGAACATTGGTTCTACGGCGGTTGGATCTCACATCCATCTCATGTCTATGGGTACTGTTGGTCACAGGTCAGCTCCTCTACAAGTAAGTGTAAAAGGATTACCTCCTTTACCTCCTTTAAGGGAGAAAACCTCATTAATAGTATGTTGCGAGTTCACTTTTGTATTATCTCCTGGACAGAGACAATCCAATGATTGGCTAACTCGTTTCTTAATTATAGACTAACCATCTCCTACACATCTTTTTCTCAGGTTCCACATTAACTTTAAGTCATCGAGAACTAACGACATTGCTCTGCATTTCAATGTCCGCCTGAACGAAAACGCAGTGGTGAGGAACAGTTTCCTGGGTGGCGGCTGGGGCCATGAGGAAAGGGGCGCTTCATTTAATCCCTTCGTAGCCGGCCAGTATTTTGATGTAAGTATTTCTAAGCTCGCCAAGGAACATCCCTAAAAAAAAAAAATAAGTCCAGCCCAATGGAAATTTCTACTTATTGTCCATACAGATACTAATAGTACCAATAGTAATCCAACCCTTTACTTTACACAGAGCTATCAGGCTTAATTAAGCAAGGCAGTGCAATGTAGGTGTTCAAAGTTCAACAGCCCATAGCAACTGGAAGTAATCTCTTAGCTGACTGTGGAAATCTGACTGGTACAGATTTTGGTACTTTTTGTAGCTTTGTTGCTCTTTGCACTGCCTTCCTGAACTGGCGCATAACTGCTCAGCTATGACTTGCTTTTGACATCTCCATGGACTCAGTAGCAACCTCAAAAAAACAGAAATAGACTTCAGTGTACAAAAGTCAGACCAGTGAACAATGTATTCTGATTGGTTGCTGTGAGCTTCTGAAATTAGCATGCCTAATCAAGCCATTCATTTTGTATCCAATCAGGCAGTCCTTGTACTACATACATGTTGGTAGATCTGCAGGAGATTGTATGATTAGGATGTATTGTGTATATAGATACCAAAAGAAGACATTTTGCCCATGGGACTTTTGTGAGTTGTGCCAAATAAAGTTTGATACCAATATATAAAAAATACAACATTTATTAAATGTTAGAATTAAAATCAGACATATTGGACTAGTGTATGTCAAAATAAAGAGACACAATGTACATGTATTTTCGTAGAATTACATATATACACAATTACAAAAACACTTGAATTATTGCATGTTTGGATTGTGGTCTCTACGCATTTCGTGGAGCAGCGCCCACTTCATCAGGAGACAGCCAAAATGTGATTTGTGTATATCAGTGGAAAGCAAATAGAAATCAGCAGTCTATAAAGAAAATTTCTGTATTTGTAAATGAAGCCCTCCAAAGCAGTGGAAGTTCATCCATATGGAGGGCATACATACACAGCAAAAGTTCACAAAGATGCACTAAAAGACACTTCATTGATGGTGCCAGTATGTCAAGGATCACAGCCAGATGGAATACGGTTATCAGAGTAAGCTCCGTCCGGGAGCTGATAGAGGGGCAGACCCGGGGCCGAGACATACAACAGATCTCAAGAAAACAAAAACCTAAAAAGTATACGTGACTATAATAAGTTGACCGAAATTAAAAGAATGGGAAAAGTGTGCAAAAAAGAAATAAATAAATGTATTGTGTATAGTCTGCTTTGGACAGCGGCTTATAAAACTACTCTCACCTCCATTGACACATATTATGTTCTCTTCTCCCAGATTTCCATCCGTACAGGCAATGGACGCTACAAGATATTTGTGAATGGACAGAACTTCTGTGAATACGTCCACCGCTTCCCCAACATGCAGATGATTGATACCCTAGAAATTGGAGGAAATATTGTCTTGTCACTTGTACAGATTTAAAGCATGTACCCACTTCATAGTGCAGTATGCAGCAAAATACAGAACGTCTGGTTAATTTCTAAATTAGATATTCTCACTAGGCAGAAACACAGGTCAAATGTTATCTGGAGCCAATAAAAATACATTTCTCAAATAAACTGGGAGTTTTATTTATATTGCTCGAAAGATACATGTTAAAGGAGTTGTGACAGGCTGATAAAAATAAAGTATAACTAAAATCAAAACTTTTTTTTTTTTTTGGATGACGTGGAGAGGTATTAGACCCCCTGTCAGTTGTTATTGCTGTCTGTGTCCCAGTTAGGGAGATTCATCCTCTCTATTTGTCCTATTTGCCATAATCATTGAAAGGTGAAAAAATCCCACTTTTTGGATTGTCAGCAAAAAAAGTGGGGAAATCTTCCAATGGGGGCAATAGTTCTGGTGACATGGGGGTCCCCAAGGGAGGTTATAACCCTCCTTTATGCTATCCAAAAAAGAAAAAAGTTTTGCCCATAGTTCTACTCTAGTGATCTCTCCCATGGGTAATGTCAGTGTGATTACAAAGCATTTTTCTGTACATTTTTTTAAATAAAATGTTAAAATAATATATATACATACAAACATTTATGCAGGGTGTGCAATATGAAAAATATATAGTAACTATAAAATAGTTCATATTTATTCAAATATATATATATAATGAAATTAGGCCTGCCATAGACGGTTTGAGTCTTGGCTGGTTCAGCAGGAACTGACCCAGATTCAAACCGTGTATGGGCAGGCTAAATGTACCAAGTTGATCAACCTAATCAATAATCGTAAGTAAACCAGGCAGGCTGGTTGTGTACAGCCAGCCTGTTGTATTTACTTACGATTATCGCTAGTGGCTATAGCACTAATCGCTGTCTTCCCCCACCCCCTGCCGCGAGAATACGTCTCAGCAGTAGGGATTCTCCTGTCAGCACTGTCTGTGTTCATGGGGGGGAATTGTGCAAATTGCTTTCCTGCAACCCATGGTTGCAGGAAAGCAATTTGCACCGTCTATGGCTTGCCTTTAGAAACTGTCAATGAAATGTTGCAGGATAGGAATAGGTAAAGGCATAGTAAGATGATTGTAATCTCCTGTGAGAATACCAGTTACTACTGAAAGATACAAACCTAGCTGCAACAAAACAGTTTTGTTACAATCAATAACATATAAGACAGCAAACGTTTAAGAGGGTAAAAAAGTATATTTGCAGGAAGGAATGATTAAAAATGGTTCCATGTTCAAGCCAATGATTCCATATTTTATAGTTACAAGTTGGTAAGGTTGAACAAAGACACCAGTCCATCCAGTTCAACCTGTGTGTGTGTGTCTATGTCAAAGCTATTTTCCATTCATGTTCATTAAGATGCCCATCTAAGCATTTTTTTAAATTATAACACTTCCCTCTGACACCACTGATTGTGAAAGGGAGTTCCACATTCTTACCACTCTGACAGTACCCCCTACACAGTATAAGGTTGAATCGCTTCTCCTCCAACTTCATTGAGTGGCTGTGTGTCTTTGTAAGCTGACTGAATAGTTTTCTCCCTATGCTAGAATCACCATTGAGATATTAGTGTCACTGTCATGATCTCCTCTTAAAGCGTAACTCCACTTTTGTTGAGAAAAAAACATTCCCCTCTGGGTGATCTATGTACATTACAAACTTTGTTGCAGATTCCTACTTTATGTTATTCTGAAGAAATCCCTGTGTGTTTGTCTGTGCCCCTGTGCACAGTGAGTCTAATGGGAGTGGTTTCATAATTATCAACCAGCTGCTGCACCTGAAAGCTCTGAGGAAAATTGCAGGGTCTGCATCCCTTTAGCCGTGATTTCCTATTGGGAGTATGTCACCAAAAAATACATTTTTGTTGCAGGGGATGCCTACAATCTGACTTGTATCTTAGTGTAGACTTCTGAGAAAATCAGTGAGCCAATCACACAAGCAGGAAATTACATATCTGGGGGGGGGGGGGGGGTTCTGTACGCATTCAGTGTACAGAACACCTCCAGGTAGCCATATTGCATTGCATTTCACAGAAGATTACAAAGCTGCAGATTGATAAGGAAAGGTAATTTTTTAATAACCTTCAATCAAAATATGACTTGCGTCGCAATTGTATATGCTATTATTATGAATATTATTATATATTTTTTCCCCACAAAAGTGGAGTTACCCTTTAAGCATTCCTTCTACAGGGAGAATACGTTTTAAGTTTAATGCCTCCTTATTAGCTTTGTTGTCCTTCTCTGAACTCTCTCCAGTTCCAGCACATCCTTCCTGAGGACTGGTGACCAGAACTGAACAACATACTCAAGGTGAAGATTTTGTGAAACAGTATTATTCTTTTGAAAATAGTATAATTGTTATTTTATGTAATCGGACCTATGCTCTTTTCAATCTCTGTGTGTGGGTAGCATGTCTGTTCTCCAAAATTTGGGGTAGCAGCCACTATCAAAGCCAAGTTTATATTTTTCTTCTGGTAAAAGGTTATTTCCTCATTTAAAATGCAGAAAACGGGTTTTGTCATTAATAAGCACTCCTTTTTTAACCACTTCAGCCCCAGAAGGATTTACCCCTTAATGACCAGAGCATTTATTTACAATTTGGCACTGCGCTGCTATAACTGGTAATTGTCATGCAATGCTGTAGCCAAACAAAATCTGCGTCCTTTTTTTCCCACAAATAGAGCTTTCTTTTGGTGGTATTTGATCACCTCTGTGTTTTTTATTTTTTGCGATCTAAACGAAAAAAGACTGAAAATTTTGAAAAAAAAAATGATACTTTCAGCTTTTTGTTATTAAAAAAATACAATAAACTCAATTTTAGTCATACATTTTTGCCAAAATGCATTCAGCCACATGTCTCGGGTAAAAAAAAAAGTAAATAAGCGTATATTTATTGGTTTGCGCAAAAGATATAGCGTTTACAAACTAGGGTACATTTTCTGGAATTTACGCAGCTTTTATTTTATGACTACCTAACTTATTTGCTGAGGTGCTATAATGGAAGGGCAGTACAAACCCCCCCCCCCCCCTCCCTCAAATGACCCCATTTTGGAAAGTAGACACCCCAAGCTATTTGCATGTTGAGCCCATTGAATATTATATATTTTTTGTCACAAGTGATTTGAAAAATGACAAAAAAAAAAAATTCACAAAGTTGTCACTGAAATAATATATTGTTCACACATGCCATGGGTATATGTGGAATTACACTCCAAAATACATTCTGCTGCTTCTCCTGAATATGGGGATACCCCATATGTGAGACTTTTTGGCGGTCTATCCGCGTACCTCCATCAATCTGCAGTGGAGCAATTATCTCCCATGGAGCCCCAAAACTCTTTCCTGAGCTACAAGAAAGTACACACACACACACACACACACACACACACACACAGGTGTCTCTCAGGAAAAAGCTACTCTTTATTTCCCATGTTTCTCTTTTATAGCCAGATAAAAGTAGGAGTTACAAACGCTTTATAAGGGTCTTTACACTAGTTTCACATTTGACACATAATATCAGGGAAACTGAAACTGGACAAATGAAACTAGCTTCATGCATCTTAAAGGGGTCTTAGCATACATATATGTGTAATAGAAAGCATACATAATCCTACAAAATGGAGACACTTAGGTTATACGTTTTCCTACAATCCCCTCTTAGGTCACGCATGTGACCTTATACCCTAGCTACTGGTTGGTACCTGGGACCATTAGTGTGTCTCCTGCCAAGGGGTTGATACCACATAGTTTTAGTGATGGTGGCATCAATAAGTTTCTGTATTAGGCCTCGGATGCAGGGGATACAACAACCACACAGAGTTCTGGCACTAGGGTGTTGTGTGTGGTTTCTGTATTATCTTGGAGTAATGATCCATACTGGCAGGAATACAGTCAGGGCCAGCAGGATTAGAAGACAAAATGCCTTCCCAGAAGTCTGTAGTGCAATAAGCGAGGTCATCTTTTTCAGAGACTTTTCCACCTGTTTCACTCCCTGTTCGAGGACTTATACCACCTGTTTTGCCTTTCTTGTCTCTATCTTGCTTCTTGGGTGCTTGGTTCACCCTCTTCACACGACTGGCGTGGATCTAGGACTGTGAGCTTTTTAGCAGTATAGCTGTTCTGGTCACGCGATCATCTTCGTGGGAGGTCCAAAATTCTTGCTTCTTATTTCGGTTCAAATGTTGGACCACCACAGTATATCCCACCTGGAAAGAATGGGTTGGTTCCTGTAAAGTAAAAGGAGATGTGCAAGCGACATTTCTTTCAACTTTGTCCAGAGTTTCAATAAGTTTTCTCGCATATTCCTCCTGGATTAGATCTAGGTCCCCTCTTTCTACTATAAGTGGCTGTCTGGCCGATGGAGTGGGGAATGGCCTACCCATTAAAACCTCAAAAGGGGAGTATCCTGTCTTCTTGGAGGGGGTCATTCTTACCTCGGCCAGAACTGCCGGAAGGACCTTCTTCCAATTTACATACGTACCTCCAGTTGCCTTCCTTATCTTATCCTTGAGAGTCCTATTCATCCTTTCCACTTTACCTGAACCTTGGGGGTGATAAGGTATGTGAAGCTTCCAGTCAATTTTAAGAGTCCTTACCAGATCTTGGCAGACCTTGGCCACAAATGCAGGGCCATTGTCTGAGTTAATCTGGAGCGGACATCCCCACCTGGGAATAATCACTGTAAGAATTTTTACAACTGTTTGGGCAACTTCTTTTGTGGTTACAAAGACCTCAGGCCATCGTGAAAACATATCCACGATCACCAAAAGGTACTCCTGTCTCTTACTCACCCTTGGCATATGTGTAAAGTCTATGTGTAGGTGAGTGAATGGTGTTGTTGGGTATATCAGGTGTTCATGTTTTGCCCATTGTGGGTTGTTGGGGTTGTTTCTGATACATGTGATGCATCCGGAGACATATGCCTTGACAAGGGAGGGGAGGCCTGGAATATAGAAATCGCAATCCAAAAGTACACATGTACTCTGCCATCCTCTATGTCCCACCCCATGGTACTGTGAAATAAAGAGTGGTGCACTGGCAACAGGAATGCATGGTCTCCCCTCTTGGCAGAAAGTCCACAATTAGGGCTTATCTGTACACCTGCGTTGTTCCAATCTCGGATATCTGTGTCCGTGGCATATGTCTGTAAATCTTGCAATGTTTGGTCTAGAAGTTGCATTTCTGGCATGAGCAATGGCATTTTGGTGGTTGAATTTTTAGTGGATGCGGCTTCCTTTGCTGCTCTATCTGCTAGGGCATTTCCTTTGGCTATATCAGTCTGCTGGCCTGTGTGTGCCCTGCAATGTCAAATGGCAATGGACCTTGGTAGCTGTATAGCTTTTTAGTAGTTCTTTAAAATATGCACAACTTCTCCTTCAAAGAGCTGACAAGCTCTTGTGAGGGCTATCAGTTCTGCAATCTGGGCTGACTGGTAAAGAATTGATTTTGCCTCTAGAATTTTGACTGGTAATTGTACAACAGCATATCCTGCATGATATGTGTTGTCATTGGGCCTTGAACAAAAGCCATCCACAAACACATTCTGTGCATCTGGAAGGGCCACAGAAGACATGTCCTGTCTTGGGGATGTGTCCTGATCGATGAGATACAAACAATCATGTTGTGGAACAATCTCATCCTGTTCTCCTTTTAATCCTAACAAAACATTGAGGATTGGGGCTGGGCCTGAGGTAGGAGAAGCCTATTTTATCTTTAGCTCAGGGTTGGAGAGCAGTATGACCTCATAACCACTAAGCCTTTGGGCCATCATATATTGGGTGTGTAAAGTGGTATTATGTCCCAGAGTGAATGATGTAGTCATTTCCACCACCATCGCACAGGATGCTAAAGGTCTGAGACACGCAGGCATGCCTTGAACCTGTACTGGAACCTTCTTTGAAAAAAAAGCAACAGGGTGGAGCTTGCCTCCATGTTCCTGAGCTAGGACTCCCGCCATCGTTTTACAGTTGTCCCTGGCAAATAAGTGGAACATCTTGCCATAATCAGGCAGGCCTAGACTAGGGGCCGTTACCATAGCACTTTTCAAATACACAAAAGCATTAAACATTTCCTCTGACCATTTTACACAATCTGGCATATCAGAACCTGTGGCTTGTCTCAGGAGATTGTCATAGTAGGAATAGTCAGGTATCCATTGGCGGCAGTAACTAATCATGCCAAGGAAGGTAAGCATGTCCTTCTTGGTCAGTGGGCGGGGCATACCCATGAGAGCCACAGCTCTCTTGTGACTGACTTTCCTCTCTCCTTTTGTGGGGACAAAACCAAGGTACTCAACAGTTTCCTGACACCAATGCAATTTCTTTCTAGACACTTTGCGACCACTTTCAAATAACCAGTTTATAAGATTCACACTGTCCTCCTGTCCGGCTGCCAGATTTGAACTACAGAGGATGAGGTACTATAGTAGGACCGAACCATGACGGGAAGTCCAGGACCTCAGTGTGGCCTGGAGCACAATCGAGTAGACTACAGGTGAGTCCACATAGCCCTGGGGCTTTCTACACCAGGTAAGTTGGCGATTCTTTAAACAAAAGGCAAAGATTGGCCGTGTCTCCTTATCTACAGGGACGGAAAAAAACATTTGCCAGATCAATCACTGTAAAACACTCTGCATTGGATGGAATGGAGGACAGGAGTGATGGCACATCTGGCACTATTGGGGCAATGGGGACCACAAGTTCATTTATGGCTCTCAGATCCTGTTAAATCTGTAGCTACCATTGGGGTAATACCTTCCTCCTTTTCTTTTAATAAAGGGTACAGTTTATGATACACAGGTTTTGCCCATGCCTTAAGAGTGGCCTTGTAGGGGGTACAGGAAATGAGGACAACATCAAAAGAATTTTCTGCCCATACTCTGTCGTCTATCCTACCTGGAGGTGGGCCGTGGGTGTCTGCCACAATCAAGGTTAGGAGGGAAATTATTGGAACCTTGGTGGATTGCGCTACAATCCCACCCTTCTTTGTGGTTTTGATATTAATGTTTACACAAACTAAATATTAACAATTATGGTGATGCAAGCTGTCAATGTGTGCTGTAATCTTCGTCTTTAGTTCTTGGACATCAAACCATATCAGACAGGTGGATTGATGCTTTATTTTTTTAGCACTATCTAGAACCGAAACAAAATGAAAGATCTTAGTGAATTATCATTACATTTCCCTCCTAGAAATAAACAACTGGTTAGCAATAAACACATATTAATCACAAAATACAAAATATATGGCCATGTTGTTTAATATGAGTGCATTCTTTTCTACCCATATGAAATAAATTCATAATTAATTAATTATCAGCACGTGGATTTTCATTAAAGGACGTCCATCAAAAATTATCAACAATAATTCATCATAACTTTTAAAGTATGTTCATAACATTTTGCACAAAGATTATACATCGCCAAATCCATTGATTTTTTCTATTTCAACCTCTTCCCATACAAATCTTGAAAACTTCTAGGAATAAATCTGGTCCTTTCTGTATTAACAAAAAACATATACAACAATCACTAGTGTTGTATTCTAAAGTATCACACTTCATTACAATCACCAATCAAGACAATACATACACAGACATACACCTTCAGTGATCATTCACTATTGTCCTATCATATACTGTTAAGTAAAAATGATCTAAGCCTGGTCTTTACTAGTCAACTATCTTGTTCAAATTATTTTCATTAAAGGATACAACCAGGTTTTTATCAGTGGGTGGAGCCTTTTCCCTTTCCACAACCAATAGGCTGGAATGGAGAACTAAACATTTAAATAATTATAATAATCATTGCTACCTTTTAGGAATTTAAAGGGCGTCGGCTGCAATCAGTCATTTTCTGTCTTTGTTTCAAATAATGCTATAGTTACATAGCAAAACTAACCATTTCAACTAGGATTTTATTTCTACAAAAGTATTTAAAAATGTCCTTTACCTTACAAAGTTTTTATGTTTTACAATACTTTTGAGCAACACATGTCATACTAGTATTTTATAACTGTTCGAAACTTAACACATTGCCCTACATTTCACAGACCTAGTTCCTCACACAGAATACCTTACACCGTATATATCTATTAGATTGCAAGCTTCCTGAAGGTAGGGACCGATGTGAACACACAATATACATACAAAGCACCGCGCAAACCGACAGCGCCATACAAGTACCTGAAAATAAATAAATAAATCAAAGAAGGGAGGGAGGGCTAGAAGCCGCCTGTCATCCTTTTACACAGACACACACAGAACGAGGGGGATTGGGGGGGGGTCAAATCCATCTCTCTACTACAAATGATCTCTCAGTTAAACATACAAAGACTTTCTACAAAAGTTTCTATCTTTCTCATATACAGTATCACTTTACAGAAATTTCACCTTAATTTGATTACTTATCTCTCCCAATATTAAACTCACATAGACCCTCAAACATAAGTAGCAAAACTTATGTTATAAATCAGCCACACTTAGCATTACCTGTCTGTAACATTATCACATTCACTACAGAGAGAACAAAATGCATTTAACCTCTTCATAAAGCAACATTTCTTATCACAACACAAAGAGCTCAACGTATACACACATCTTGTACGTTACTGCAGTTTTACAATCTCAGCGGTCAGCTCGACATTTTTGATATTTGAACAAGTCTCATTGCTCTGGGACTTCTACAATCCACAACCCAATACTTTTGTTTCCTTTGTGAGACTTGGATAGAGTTTGGCAGGCTTCGGGACGTAAGGTGGGGGGGGGTGGCTTGGAGAACGGCATGAGAGGGTGTGTGGGTCTCTCTATTTCTGACTCACACTCATGTCATTTCTGAGAATTCTTATTATTAGGATTTATTCCCATTTTCTTCTGTTTCTTATTATCTCTCTTATACCAATATGGGTAAATCAAGCCAGTTCTCTCCTCCCTTTCTCATATATTTCTTATCCCATTCTGGGTCACCCTGTTACCATGGAAAAGCCTGTCTATCGCCCAAATACCTTTGATCATGTCCATATGAAAAGTGTCATTGTCACCCTCCCAGGGAAAAGGATCAACACTGCCCATTATTTCTGTCCACCCTGCTAAATTGTCCACCCATGGGTCAATTAGATAGTAATCTGTTCCACATACACGGGCTACAAAGTCCTTACATGTCTCCCCATCCTCCGGTAATGGTATACCTATTTTACTGCTGCCACAACCCATTATAACAGTGGAGAGAAACCACCTTACCTTGTAGTTCCTCTTTCGTCCACACCACAAATTATGTTATACCTCTATGCGACAGAAAGAAAAAGCAAAGGCAATTTAGGGCTTTAACTGATCCACCCGGACTAGCATTTAATTTCTTCCCAAAATAAATGTATCTGTGGTCTTCCCTAAAGACCTCTTGTGCTTGCCTAAAGCACTCTCACCTGATCAGCGAATTTCTTCCCAAAAGAAATGTATCTGTGGTCTTCCCTAAAGACCTCTGTGCTTGCCAAAAACACTTGTCGCCTGATCAGGGCATACTTGACGCGGGGTTAAAGTTGCAACTCAATGGACTAAAGTTTTATCAGCACCTAAGGCAAGGAAACATTCAGTCAAGAATGACAAAAATGTACTTACTGTAAGATGATTACTTAATCCGGGACGAGCCCCCAGCTGAAAGGATTTGAACTCCTCTCGACCCCCGTCAATCCGCGGTGGAGCAGTTATCTCCCATGGAGCCTCTTTCCTGAGCTACAAGAAAGTACACACACACACACACACAGGTGTCTCTCAGGAAAAAGCTACTCTTTATTTCTTGGGTTTCTCTTTTAAAGCCTGAAAAAAGTAGGAGTTACAAACGCCTTATAAAGGTCTTTACACTAGTTTTACTGACATGTAATATCAGGGAAACTGAAACTGGTCAAATAAAACTAGCTTAATGAGGATGGTACTGCGCAGCCTATACCAGTGTGTAAGTAAAAGAACCTTGCCCCTAGTGGTTCTAGGATGTATTGCCACGCTATTTCACTGTTAGTAGTTAAATAAGTAAAAACGAAGTGTACAATGCACCTTGCTGATTATGCCTGGGCGATACTAGACAGGTGTATACATACTCATGATGATAAAACAAGCATAGCGGGTCCGTATTAGTCGTTCCACGTAACATGTGAAGCAAAAATGAATAAATTGATGATTGTCACTTTATCGCACCGTTATGTAGGATCTTGGTGATCCCCGTTCCAAGAAAATGAATGTGTGACCATATCCGACGCGTCATGGTAGGAGTAATTCGATCAAAATAAACTGGTCAAAGTCAAAGGGACTATAATGTACAGTCATTTTGATCACATTTCTGGAAATATTCCGCAAACATTGAGGATGAAAAAAGTCCGAAATTTTCTCTTTGGGTTCTTTATTTCTCATCGAAAAAGGACTCTCTGTGGACACACACACACACACA
>BLSH010274552.1:411484-427345 GCA_018402905.1 Glandirana rugosa
ATATATTACAAATCCCCAAGTTTCATTTAAAGATCGTTTTTTTTTCATAAAAAAGTCCATTTGTTTTTTTCACAGTCTTTTCTGAACCACCAAGTTCACCAATCCACTCTTCTAACCACTTGAACCACCAAGTCTTTTCTGACACTTTTTTTGTTTACCTGAAAAAATACTTTTTTTTTGCTAGAAATTTACTTTGAACCCCTAAACATTATATATTTTTTTTAAAAACAGAGGCCCTACAGATTAAAATGGTGGGTGTTGCAAATTTTGTTTTCACAAAGTATTTAATGCACAAAAACACACTATATTGCCCAAATGTTTGGTGAAATATAAAAGATGATCTCATGCTGAGTAGATAGATACCAAAAATTACATGCTTTAAAAATTACGCACACCCGCCCAGCGTCGACAAACTATGTACATTTTTAAAAGCCTTTACAGGTTCCCACTTTAGATGTACAGAGGAGGTCTACTGCTAGAATTACTGCCCTTGATCAGATGTTCACGGTGATACCTCACATGCATGGTGCAATTGCTGTTTACATACGACACGAGACCGAGGCTTGCGTTCACCTTTGCACGCATGCACGGGGAGACAGGGGTGAATTTTTTTTTTTAAGCACTTTGCTTTTTATTTTATTTTAACACTGTCCCTTTCATTTTTTTTCTATCGTTATCACAGGGAATTTAAATATCCCCTATGATAAAAATAGGTTGTGTCAGATATTTTTTTTTAATTTGGGGTCTATTAGACTCTAGATCTCTCAGTCCTTAAAGCATGTGACCACACTGAGATCGGTGTGATAAAATGCTTTCCCAATTTCCCAGTGGCGCTGTTTATATTCCAGAAACCGAAGTCATGAAATGCTTGTTGCCTCCGGTTTCATAGGACATAGAGATGATTGGCGCCAACATTAACATTAAAACATTATAAAACACAGTAACAATAAACCATTACAAGCACTAACATATAAAAAAAATTACATACCTGCAAAGAAAACATGATAAAAAACTGTAACAAAACATTACAGGTATGCATAAAACACAGAAACAATAGAGAGAGAACAATAGAGAGAGAAGAACAAGAAACTGACAACTGTTTTTGGCTTTTTTATTTTATATATTTTTTTGGTTTTTATAAACATTTTGTTGTTTTAAAATGTTATTTATTTTTTTGGTACGCTTTTTTTTTTTAACAGTAATGGTTCCAGGTTAGGGTCTCTCAAAATGTGGTGACATCTTTGGAGACCCTGTGACAGTGTGCCCTATTCTCGTATAGTGCTGTACCCTACGCTAATACTCAACTAGTGTATGGTAGCGCTGGAAACAGTCACCGATGCAAAGACCCGGCTGGTCAGGACAGGAGGGACGATAAAAATGGGTGTCAGGCCTGTATCCGCGTCCTCTGCAGACACAACATCTTTTTTGGGGGGCTCGGTTGGTAGGGGTACCAGGGATGGCATGTGGAAAATTCCGCCCATGCAGCCGGCTCAATGCATTTGGATTGGGAAGATGGGGTGCAGCACCATCTGGAAACAGAAGGGATGTGATGATCTCTTCCTGGAATTTGAGGAAAGATCCAGTCCGTCCTGATGCTTTGTATAGCACATAAGCATTCAGCAAAGCCAATTGAAATAAGTATACAGACGTTTTTTTGTACCAGCGTCTGGCCTTATGGACAATTAAGTACAGCGCGAATAACTGGTCATTGAGGTCCACCCCTCCCATATTTTGGTTATGTTCGTGGACACAAAGGGGCTTCTCCACAACACCAGTCGCTGGTTGAATTTGGACTGCCGTGTCTGCGTGAATGGAGGAAAGAACGAAAACATTCTTTGTATCCCTCCACTTCACCGCAAGAAAATTACTACTTCTTAAGCAGGCTCTCTCCCCCCGACTAAGTCGGGATTCTACCAGCCGCTGGGGGAAGCCCCAGCGATTAGTTTGCACGGTGCCACATGCGCCAATTCCAGAATCAAAAAGGTGACTAAAAAGTGGTAGTAATTGTTCATGTACAAATGGTACCCCTTTCCGGATAGGGATGAAACCAAGTTCCAAACAATATTGCCAGTGTATCCCTATTTAGTCCGGGCATCCGTGGGGCTCCACGTGACTATCTTTTCCCTTGTAAACCATAAAACGATATGTGTAGCCTGTGGCCCTGTCACAGACCTTATACATCTTGACCCCGTATCTGGCACGCTTGCTGGGGAGGTAGTGTTTGAAAGCAAGACCGCTAGAAAATGTAATCAGGGACTCGTCCACGCAGACAACTTGATTGGGAATAAACAAGGCTGCAAATTTTTGGTTGAAGTGGTGTACGAGGGGCTGAATTTTGTGGAGCCGATCGTATTCAGGGTCACCCCTTGAACAACAGATTTGATTGTCGTTGAAGTGCATAAACCACAGGATCTGCTCATATCGTGCCCTGGCCATGGTAGCAGAGAACACGACATATGGTGAATTGGGTTAGTGGACCAATATGACCGCAACTCAGATTTTTTAACTATGCCAATGAGGGGGGGAAAGGCCCAGAAAGGACTTAAACTCTAGAACCGTAATAGGTTTCCAGTCAGGCAAAGTGACGAATGGGGATTAGTGGTGATGAACTGACCAGCATACAAATTGCTTTGGTCCATAATAGCTCTATAGAGATCTTCGGTGAAAAACAGTGAATAAAAATCGATGGCCGTAAAATCAACTGTTTCCACCTGAATTCCGGGTTGGCCAGTGAAAGGGGAAAGTACGGGCGCTGCATCAGTGGTGGGTTGCCAATTAGGCCTTCCAAGCACATCAGAAAGGGCACAGGCTCTGCGGGCCTGTCTTTGTGGCTGTGGGACATTACTTGTGCTAGCCACACCAGCTTGAACTGCACTTATGGGACTCGCCACAGCACCAAGTGTTACTGCAGTGCTGGTTGAACGACCAGGATGTACTAGGACCCTGGTGCTTGGCAGTTCACCAGAATGAGCGGCGCTAGTACTGGCTCTCTGCTCCATACAAGAGCCCTGCGGTTCTTGCACCCCAACAACAGCAGATTGGGATCGGATACGCCTGACCTTAGCAGGGACCACAACTCTGTCATCAGAGCTATCTGACAGGGTGCTGCTGCTGTCTACGGGTTTGTATGCTGAGTCTGAATCTGACAGTGAGGCTTCCCCATGAATCTCATCTGACATGCTCAGCAACGCGTAGGCCACTTCACTAGTGTACCTTGGATTGGACATGTTGGACTTTAAATGTATCGGTACACTAGTGTGACTCACAGGCAAAAAAGTGCACCTGATTGTCAGAGCCTGCTTCAATCGCTACCAAAATCACTGTCAGCATTCTCAGTGATCAGGCGTGAACTCTGCGAACACTGCAGTTTCGTGTGATGTGTTTTGTAAGTGTCAGTGATCTATTAGATACTGCACTTGGGTGGGCTGGGCTGGCCGGAGGGACTAAATGCAGGTGCTGGCAGGTATCTGGGCTGATACAGCTAACGCCGCGGTTTTTAGAACACTAATCTACTGGGGACGCTATCAGATCACAGATATTGATCTGTTCAGATACTATACTACTAACTGACCTATCTAGGTGTATGTATGCTTGTCAGAGTACCTGACTAATCTAACCCTGCTGGGGATTGACGCTGACCCTAACTTAGACTAAAACCTAACTGAGGTCACCGCCGGGCGATCAAGGGGTTAAAACCTATATAAGGTGTATATATATATATATATATATATATATATATATATATATATATATATACACACACACACATATATATATATATATATATATATATATACTGCACAAACCATATTCCATATTCTAATGTAATGTTATTAAAATGATCTTTCCTTTTAAATCTGCAGCCGCTGTAATTTTCAATGCAATATGGCAACCAGTATGCATTCTGTACTTGGTGTACACAGAATGCCCACAGAAAAGTAATTTCCTGCTTGTGTGATTGGCTCACTGATTTTCCCACAAGTCTGCACTAAATCAGATTTTAGATGATTTCCTCTGCAGTAGGAATTACAATTTTGGTTTGATACTTCCAAAGGGCTAATTACTTATAAAGGGATGCAGACACTGCAGCTTAGTTCATTAGAAAACTGCAGGTGCATCAGCCTAATATTGAACACAGACACTCCCATTCAGGAACAAGATTTCCAAGTACATAGTTGAGCATACAGCTTTTCTTAAGAACAAAAAGAGGTAGGACTTTGCTACAAAGTTTGCTAAATTCTTTTTAAAATATACACTAGATTACCAAAAGTATTGGGACGCCTGCCTTTACACACACATGAACTTTAATGGCATCCCAGTCTTAATCCGTAGGGTTCAATATTGAGTTGGCCCACCCTTTGCAGCTATAACAGCTTCAACTGTTCTGGCAAGGCTGTCCACAAGGTTAAGGAGTCAGCTATAACAGCTTCAACTGTTCTGGCAAGGCTGTCCACAAGGTTAAGGAGTGTGTCTATGGGAATGTTTGACCATTCTTCCAGAAGCGCATTTGTGAGGTCAGGCACTGATGTAGGATGAGATGTCCTGGCTCACAGTCTCCGCTCTAATTCATCCCAAAGGTGTTCTATCAGGTTGAGGTCAGGACTCTGTGCAGGCCAGTCAAGTTCCCCCACCCCAAACTCCCTCATCCATATCTTTATGGACCTTGTTTTGTGCACTGGTGCACAGTCATGTTGGACCAGAAAGGGGCCATCCCCAAACTGTTCCCACAACTTTACTAGCATGAAATTGTCCAAAATGTCTTGGTGTGCTGACACCTTAAGAGTTCCCTTCACTGGAGCTAAGGGGCCAAGCCCAACCCCTGAAAAACAACCTCACACCATAATCCCCCTCCACAAAATGATTTGGACCCGTGCACAAAGCAAGGTCCATAAATACATACATGAGCGAGTTTAGGGTGGGGGAACTTGTCCTGACCTCAACCTGATAGAACACCTTTGGGATGAATTTGAGCGGAGACTGTGAGCCAGTGGAAGCTGTTATAGATGCAAAGGGTGCTTAACCCTACAGAGTAAGACTGGGATTCCATTAAAGTTCATGTGTGTGTTTAAAGGCAGGCGTACTAATACTTTTGGTAATACAGTATAGTGTACATTGATCACCCAGAGAGGATTGTTTTTTTTTTTTTTCAACAAAAGCAGAGTTACTCTTTTTAAGTTTAGGTCAAATAGATGGGGAGAGCTCTGGATCATATTTGGCTACATCCTTCGAAACTAAATATCATCTATGCATTATTTTATACTGAAGTTTCTTATATTCGTGAAATTAGATGTTCTGTATGGTAATATCACACTATCTTATATTCTTCGTTTAATGGAACATCTGTGTCCAAATTACATTTCCCCATTATATTGTAAATTGAAAATCATTATACTGCATTTTGCTCAAGGGGCACTAAAAAGAGAGAACTTCAGAATAAACAAGCTGCATCAATCTGATTCTAGACTGGTTCACACGCTATTGGCTGCCCTCTGTAGGACCCCACTCTCGGGCCATTAATTGCTAAAATGTATCGCTGCACCATTGTGGGAACGATGGGTATGAAGTAAACCTGTTTTAATATGGGCTACCATTTCTGACCTTCTGAATATGCTAGTTGCCAGGCTGTTATTCTGGCCCTCTGTTTTCAACACTTGAAAGAGCACCAAAGATATAGCATGCAAGACTTTAAAGCACTGCGCATAAAACACACAGGAGCGAACGGGGCCCAAGACCTTCAGACACAGGTGACATACATACATCAGGAAATTCAGATGTTCTAATTTGCATACTTGTCTTAGGCCCATGATGACTCAACCCACTGCAGGTAGAGGATTATTGTAACAACATCAATAATGGCAACCTTTATATTTGTCTCATTGACAGTTTAATAATTGTATACACAATTAAAAAAAATGGGCTTAGTAATGTCACCCTTTCACACCTAGGCTCAGCAATGTCACCATTTCAGCATCCTTCACCAGATGAAGCTACTTTGTTCTGAGGTAGTCAATCCGTGTTTTATTGCATGTGAGCAGTTGCAGAGCTGTCAGTCTGTTGTAGATTTATAAAGGCAGAGCTGCGGCAGTAGATCATGAACACTTGGTCGTACCTAGTGTTGAAATTCACCAACCAGCCTCCAGTTACCTCCATTGAATGAGTTCAAAATATAGGTGACCCCTTATGTCTCCATGGACCCCTAATAGCTCAAACATGCAAAAGCTCCTTCAAAAGATTGACTTCTTTTTGGTCAAGAACCTTGTATTTTGGCTCAGTGGTAAGGGACCTAATGATCCTTATTATTATACAGGATTTATATAGCGTTGACAGTTTATGCAGCGCTTTACAACATGAGGGTAGACAGCAGCAGCGGCCCGTCCATTAGAGGCGCTCAGGCGCCGCCTCCCTGTACATGTGCCCATCCCCCTGATCTACATACAGGGCGCTGAAATATGGATTCCAGTGGCGGGGTTTTGCTTTTTTTGAAGGCTCTAATAGGCTTCAAAAAAAGGTGGGCTCGGGGTGCAGAGCACTGCACCCCGACTCCACCCAGTTGTGTGACAATAGCGAACAAATATTTCCTTTCATCACACTGATCCTCCTCTCGGCCAATCAGGAAGTGGGTCTTGAGCCCCATCACCCGCATCCCCCACCCATAGGAGCTCGCAAGCCGCCCGACGCCCATAGGAGCCCACAAGCCGCCTGTAGGAGCCCACCCCCACTACCGATGAGGTAAGTACCGGGCGGTTGGGGTGCCACCAATCGACCAATCGGGGGGGGGGGGCGCTACTGGTAGACAGTACAATTACAATACAATACAGTCGAAATCAGAGAACCCTGCTCGTTAGAGCTTACAATCTAAGAGGGAGGGTCAAGATACTGTGGGGGATGGTCTGATGGAGAAAATAAATCTGCAGTTGTTAGGTGGGGGCCAGATAGGCTTCTCTGAAGGGATGAGTTTTCATGGATTGTCTGAAAGTGGACAGAGTAGGAGATAGTCGGACAGAATGGAGTAGAGAGTTCCAGAGGATGGGAGAAGCTCTGGAAAAGTCCTGGAGGTGAGCAGGGGATGAGGTGACAAGGGAGCTAAAGAGCAGGAAGTCTTGGGAGGTACGATGAGAACGATTTGGTTGGTATTTTGAGACTAGGCTAGTGATATAGCTGGGGGCCATGTTTTGGATGGCTTTATAAGTTATTGTTAGTATCTTGAATTTATTTGTCAGGTGAGCGGAAGCCAGTGGAGGAATTGGCAGAAAAGGGTAGCAGACACCGAGCAGTTTGTAAGGCGGATGAGTCTGGCAGCAGCATTCGTGACGGACTGAAGGAGGGTTAGCTTATTTAAAGGTAAGCCAAAAAGGAGGGAGTTGGTTAGGAGATGTTGCGGAGGTTGAGGTAGCAAGCTTTAGACAGTGACTGGATGTGGGCCAGAAGGCCCCACATTATCTCTCTTACTTTTCCTTTTCTCCCAAAGGAGTAAGGTCTGGTGAGTGAGCACCTCATACAACATCACACTCAATGAAAACCACTATGTACTCTCATTGTATGGCAAACCTTTAAGTACCTCAGAGGCCACATCCCAATGTCCCAGTTTTTCCATATTTTTTTCTACATTTCCAAAAACATTTTACACAGCAAGGTCAAAATCTGTGATTTTCACATGGCCATCATTGTTCAATAAAACATTCCCAAGCTTCAGGTGTCTGTGGATGATCTATTCAGGGCCGGCTCTACCACTAGGCGGAGTAGGCGGCCGCCTAGGGCGCACTGCTGCCTAGGGGCGCCTGGCCACTGTTGATCTGTCACTGGCTACTCTGCCTTGATTCATGTAAAAACTGACACTGTCTAACTGAGATTATGAGATTGTATTATCACATGCCATTTGCAAATGTATATAGAAATAGTGACTGGTCTTCCAAATACCCCCCTCCACCCTCACCCCCCGTGAGGCTGTATTTGATGGGCACAGGTGAAGCTGTATTTGATGGGCACAGGTGAAGCTGTATTTGATGGGCACAGGTGAGGCTGTATTGATTGGCGCTGGTGAAGCTGTATTTGATGGGCGCTGGTGAGGCTGCATTTGTTTGGCGCTGATCAGGCTGCAATTCATTGGCGTTGATCAGGCTGGGCAGGGAAAAGGGGGTGGAGCCAAGGGGGCGGCAAAATGAAGTTTCGCCTAGGGTGTCAAAACTCCTTGCACCAGCCCTGGATCTATTTTCCATGTAAGAACTGGATACCACAGACTATTTGCACAGTGATATGTCTTTCCACCTAAAGGCCCGTACACACGGTGCAATAATATACCAACAACGGTCGCCCAACAGCCTGTTGTCTGATAATCCGACCGTTAGTGCGCACAATCCAACAGCCAATTTCCAATTATCATCCAACAGAAGTTGTCTGTGAAAACTAGAAAACTTTTGTTGGCCAACAAGGCGTTGGCCAATTGTTGGCTCGTGTGTACAGAAGTTGGCCAACAAAAGTTGGAAGTGCAAACACGCATGCTCGGAATCTAGGAAGTGTTCGGTCGTGTAAACTGTGTTCCTAATTCACAAATCACATTCACCTGAACTTCCTCTTTATATGCTCGTAACACGTCACTATGTTCAACTTTGTTGGACAATTACTTGACTACCGTCAGTACGCTAGACAAAACCACCAAATATTACAATAACAATATTACAAATACAATAAGTATAACAATTGGCTAATTTGGACAAAAGCTGGACGTTTGGTTGTCCAACAATCGGCGCGTGTGTACGAGGCTTTAGTCTCCAGGAATCTGTTCTCGTAAACCAGCTGAAGCAGGGTCCCACTTCTGGCCAGCTCCATGACAGTACATAAGTAGCTGCGTGTCCGGAATGTCCCATAGCAATGAATGAGGAAGGGGCATTCACTTGACAGTTGTAGGACCCAGTTCTCAATCATGAGCTGTTTATATCCTGTCAGGTTTTTTTTTGGATAATTTTATGGCCACCACATGATCTTTTGCCGAATGGACTTTTCCAAAGACCCATTCTCCAAGCATACTATGGAAAATGAATTTCTCATGGCAACCAGTCTCTCCGTTGGGGAATAAAGGACAGTGTGTGACCTGTTTTATCAGCATTTTTATGAATCAGAATGACAGGTTCAGGAACTACAGCTATTAATTGTTCAGAAGAGTCTTGGTCTTTTACCTTCTCTACTGTTGTTTTGCATGTCTTTCCAGACCCCTATTTCTGTTAAAATGGTCCTGAAAGTCAGTCAATGTTTCCCTTGGGCCTGGACCTCTTTCTACACTGGGTCATGCATAGTCATTTATGCAGCAATGTTAAAAACTGTTTCACATGTAATACACATTGCCACAAGGCATTAAGATTGTATATCTTTCCATTTTCTTGCTGGTAATGAACATTGATTGATCATAGGTCTGAGCAGTAGAAGAGCAGAGGACACTAGCAGAGGAGGAGAACCCCCTTGCTGTATTGTAGCTCCCTCCATAGGAAGACTCTGTGCATCTTTCATGTAGAGACTTGTAGAGGAAAATGGAAGCTGCTACTGTGTCTGGCTTTGATGTCTGAGTCACTGACCCAGCATGCATATTAAATCAGACTGAAGCCAAAACTCCTGACCTGTATAACTCTTCTGAATCAGCGACTCGCCTTGTTTTTGGTACTTTGGTATTGATTCCATTTGAATTTTACAAATTCTGAAGCACGTTTTTTTTAAATCATGCTTTTCTGGTTGCCATACAAGACCTAAATATGTGACTAAAAAAATTACAAATCTGGTGTTGATCGTTTGCCAAGATAATTCAATTATTCAGTGCAGAACATGGTTGGGTCAGGACACTATGGGGTAGATTTACTAAAGGCAAATAGGTTATTCACTTTGCTGTGAAAGTTGAACTAGGCAAGGGAAGCATAGTGAATGAGGTGAAGATCTGCTGACTTTCATCATCCAGTCATCTGCAAGCAAAAAATGCAGTTTTTGGGTTGTTTTGCAAGTGATTGGGTATTCTTTGCAAAGTGAAACTTCACCACATTTGCTAGGCTCTAGAGCAAATTCCTTTGCAAAATGTAACTTCCCTTGCCAAGTGCCAACAGCTTATTTGCCTTTAGTACATCAACCACATTAAAGTGGTTGTCAACTCTTGACAACCACTTTAACCTACAAGAATAAGGCTTACCTGTAGGTTCCCTGCATATCTCCTAAACCTGCATGGTTTAGGAGATATACAGTGTACTGTGATGTGCCCACGTCATCGGGCACATGTGCAGTGAAGAAACTGCCTCCGTGCCGTTCCTTCACTGACATTGTGCCGCGATTGGCAGCTCTCATGCACATGCATGGGAGTGACGTCACGCGGCTCTGGCAAATCACAGCCCCGGAAGGAAGAGTGGCAGAAGATGGACGCTTCCTACTGTGGGGACAGCGCGGGCTTCCAATGCAGGTAAGTGTCACATAATAGGCTAGTATGCGATGCATACTAGCCCATTATGCTTTTACATTGCAGGGTAATTGTAAGCAACGAAGAGGAAGTAAAACTCATCAGGGCTTACTTCCTCTTTAAGTCTATAGATCATACTAACCCACCCTCTGAGTTACACAATTTAAACCCTAGCCAAGATGGCAACATCATTTAATTTCCTAGTGGCTTCTTTTCCATTTATTTTTGTAGGTAATTAGAACTGAGCAGTTTAGTAGTGATTTAGCTTGTTTGATAGTATTTGGCCTAGCCTTTAATGTTAAGTAGCAAAGTGTGTGTATTCATTAAATGGAAAGACTTATACTGAAATATTTGGGCTGGGTTCACACGTATATGAGTTGGATGCGGTTTTCGCTGTATCCAATTTGCATGACAGGCAAGTGTTACCAGCTCTCAATGGAGCCGATTCACACATGGCAGCTGCGGTCCGGATTGAAAGAGGGTCCGCACCGTTCAGGTGCAAATTAAGGCAAAAATTTGGACCTGAATCACACCTGAACCAGTGTATAGGAATGCACCGGACCACAGGCACGAACCCGCAGCCACACATGTGTGAACCCAGCCTTAAACAAAATTAGCTGTATATACAGTGGCGCAACAGAAATTGAAATACAAAATTACCCATATTATATAACCGCTTGCCGACCGCTGGTCGGCAATTGACGGCGACAAAGTGGCTCTGTAACGCAAATCGCCGTCATACGACGGCGGGCGCGATACAGAGCCACTGTGAGCGCGCGCGCGCCGCCGGAGGCGCGCGCGCTCACTGTGTCCGGGGGGGTCCGATTGCCGCTTCGCTTCGATTGCCGCCGGCCACCCGCGATGCCCCCCCCCGGAGCGAATGAGCGGAGGTCCGTGTAAGTAAACACGGACCTCCGCTCTGTGTGAGGGGGAAGGGCTGTGATCACAGCCTTCCTGTAAGTGAAGGCTGTGACCACTTCCCTTCTACAGCTAGGCAAGCCCCCCTACAGTTAGAACACACCCAGGGAACATACTTAACCCTTAGCGCGCCCCCTGCAGGTTAACCCCTTCACTGCCAATGGCATTTAAACAGTAATCAGTGCATTTTTATAGCACTGATCGCTGTATAAATGCCAATGGTCCCAAAAAAGTGTCAAAACGTTCCGACATGTCCGCTGAAATATCGCAGTACCGCTAAAAATCGCAGATCTCCGCCATTTTTAGTAAAAAATAAAAAAAAATTGAAAAACCCCAAAAATGAATTCTCATCATCCGTAAACGCGACCACTTTTGCGCAAACCAATCAATAAACGCCGATTGCGATTTTTTTTATCGCAAATATGAGGAAGAATATAAATCGGCCAAAAACGGTGAAAAAAAATGTTTTTTTATATTTTTTTTTTGCATTTGTATTTTAGCAAAAAGTAAGAAATTTGGGTTTTTTTGCAAAATTGTCGCTCTTCTTTTGTTTATAGCGGCGATCAGAAATGACGCAGAGGTGATCAAATACCACCAAAAGAAAGCTCTATTTGTGGGAAAAAAAGGACGCAAATTTCGTTTGGGTACAACGTCGCACGACCGCGCAATTGTCAGTTAAAGCGACGCAGCGCCAAATCGCAAAAAGGGCTCCGGTCCTAAAGCTGGAAATCCTTCCGGGGCTGAAGTGGATAATGAACATTGAATTATATAATATGATAGCTGTACATTCACATATTGTCCTGTGCTCTTCCCAATATGGAAGTGGACAGGTCAGGAACAGTATCTTATGCAGTACTTGCACAGATCTGTCCTCCATTCTCCATATACTGTATTGGTGCCTAAAAAAGAAATTCATTAAGATGTACTACCTCTAAATGGCCATTGGAGGGCAGTATATGACATTTTATCAACCACAAACATTAAACACAGGCTTAAAGCGGAAGTAAACTTCCTTTTAAAAATTCCCCCCTTTTTTTCTTACCTGCAAAGTAAAGGCATAATGTGCTAGTATGCATAATGTGCTAGTATGAACCTGCAAACAAAGCCCATGCCATTCTCGCTGGAGGCCGCATCCATCTTTGCCCATCTTCCGGATCTGTGGCAGTGTTGCCAACCTCCTGCGGCATTTTTTTCAGGCAAATCATGGGAAATTCACTGACGGAGCACATTTTATACTGACAAACTCAAAATTGTCAGAATGTTGATTAAAAATGAAGACAATCGATATTTAAACAGTATAAACACAATATGGAAACACTGACCTTATCCATAACAAGTCATTTCCCTGATTTACACTTAAAAAAGTCAACAAGCATGACAAAGTATCAGGCCCTGATATTTACAAACAGTTGTAAAAAATCACTGTTTTTTACAAACTGTCCATAAATGACGGTTGGCAACCCTGCTCTGTGGACTCCGGCTGTGTGACTGGCCGGAGCCGCATGACGTCACTTCTGCACATGTACGGGGGAGCCGCCAGTCATGGCGCAGGCTTCTGAAGAAACAGTACCGGCGGCCGTTCCTTCAGAGCGAATGCGGTGATGACGTCATCAGCGCAGTATACAGTAGATATCTCCTAAACTGTGCAAGTTCTTATTTTAGGCTTACCTATAGGTACAAACATTAGAGGGAAGTTTGCTTCCTCTTTAAAGAAAGTATATGTCCTATTTACACTATAGTATCAAAAATATTGGGATGCCTGCCTTTACACACACATGAACTTTAATGGCATCCCAGTCTTAGTCCATAGGGTTCAATATTGAGTTAGCCCACCCTTTTCAGCTATAACAGCTTCAACTCTTCTGGGAAGGCTGCCCACAAGGTTTAGGAGTGTCTATGGGAATGTTTGACCATTCTTCCAGAAACGCATTTGTGAGGTCAGGCACTGATGTTGGATGAGAAGGCCTGGCTGGCAGTCTCTGCTCTACTTCATCCCAAAGGTGTTCCATCGGGTTGAGGTCAGGACTCTGTGCAGGCCAGTCAAGTTCCTCCACCCCAAACTTGATCATCCGTGTCTTTATGGACCTTGCTTTGTGCATTGGTGCGCAGTCATGTTGGAACAGGAAGGGGCCATCCCCAAATGAAATTGTACAAAATGTCTTGGTATGCTGAAACCTTAAGAGTTCCCGTCACTAGAACTAAGGCGCCAAGCCCAACTCCTGAAAAACAACCCCACACCACAATCCCCCCTCCACCAAATGATTAGGACCAGTGCACAAAGCAGAGTCCTGACCTAAACCTAATAGAACACCTTTGGCATGAATAAGATCAAAGACTGTGAGCCAGACCTTCTCGTCCAACATCAGTGCCTGACCTCACAAATGCGCTTCTGGAAGAATGGTTAAACATTCCCATAGACACTCCTAAACCTTGTGGACAGTCTTCCCAGAAGAATTGAAGCTTTTATAGCTGCAAAGGATGGGCCAACTCAATATTGAACCCTGTGGACTAAGACTGGGATGCCAGTAAAGTTCATGTGCGTGTAAAGGCAGGTGTCCCAATACTTTTGGTAATATAGTGTATGTACAGCCCAGTGTTCAAACTAATTCATTTTAACTTGACAGGCTCTATTATAAAGTGATATTAGTCAGCCTAAGATATAAACATATATCGCTGTATGCTACAAAGGTTACATTTGATTACATTCCCTCTTTGTAAAATGAACACGTAAACGAATCTTCAGACTTTGCTCTGGGGCCACAGAACTTGTTGATCCATCACAGCATATTGTTAGTATTAATAGCAAATTGCAAAACATTCTGATAGACTGCTAACATCTTCAGCTCCGGAGTTCAGATGAACGCCGCTGTGTGTACTTGTTGCAGCTCTTGCATCTCATTATGGGATAGCAAGGACTAAAGGCTGCTGCACCACTGCTAGTGACAAATTAAAGACAGCCTTTACTTTCTTTATTCAGAGAAAAGCAATGGGTCCACTGCTGGCACTTACCTTCACTTACCCTAAGAGCCCTCCCCCTGCCCTTATTTTACGGGTCCTGGGCCTCATAACTGGCTGTTTAGGCACCCAGTGCCTCATAGTAGGAGGAAGAGGGGAGTGACGTGAACTTTCCCGTGCTCAGTGGCAGTGCCAGGACAAGGTAATCGATTGCCCAGGGGAGAAAATGCCAAAATGCTCCCCCCAACACAGTTTATTACATCAGTCAGAGTCAGTGCCCACCCGATCACCTTCCGCAGCTTGGAATCCCACTACCAGCTACCACTGTGCTTGCCTTAGGGCCACTCAGACGTGATCAGGGGGTGTGCCTGGGCACAACCTAATCACTTTGTGCGGTGCCAATTCCCCCTACTGCCTGGGCTTCCCCTGTGTTGCACCCCCCACTGCAGTGCTGCTGACTTCCCTCCTTTCCTCTCCTCTCCCCCCCGGCTGCTGCTAAGGGGGATGTTTCAGGATGGAGAGTGGGGAAAGGGGCTAATCAGTATTAGTGCATTAGTTCATAGAGTTCAATATTGAGTTGGCCCACCCTTTGCAGCTATAACAGCTTCAACTCTTCTGGGAAGGCTGTTCACAAGGTTTAGGAGTGTGTCTCTGGCAGTGGTTCTCAGCTCCTGTCCTCAGGACCCACTAACAGGCCAGGTTTGCAGGATAACTGAAATACATCACAGGTGATATCATTTGCTGCTCAGTGATTGCAGTATTCTAGTCTGCATCTCCCCAAGGTAATACTTAAAATCTGGCCTGTTGGTGGGTCCTGAGGACCGGAGTTGAGAACCACTGGTCTATGGGAATGTTTGACCATTCTTCCAGAAGCGCATTTGTGAGGTCAGGCACTGATGATGGACTAGAAGGCTTGGCTCGCAGTTTCCGCTCTAATTCATCCCAAATGTATTCTATTGGGTTGAGGTCAGGCCAGTTAAGCTCCTCCACCCCAAACTCGCTCATCCATGTCTTTATGGACCTTGCTTTGTGCACTGGTGCAAATCATTTTTTGGAGGGGGATTATGGTGTGAGGTTGTTTTTCAGTGGTCAGGCTTGGCACCATAGTTCCAGTGAATGGACCGCTTAACCACTTCAGCCCCGGAAGGTTTTGCAGCTTTAGGACCAGAGCACTTTTTGCGATTCGGCGCTGCGTCGCTTTAACTGACAATTGCGCGGTCGTGCGACGCTGTACCCAAACAAAATTTGCGTCCTTTTTTCCTGCGTTTAAAACAAACCCATGTCGCAGCGTGCTGGCGCGTTAACAGTCAATTTCGCTGCGTCGCGGCTTAGCGTTTTTCACGAGACCAGGATTTCGACGTTTTGGAAGGCCCCGACTTCACCAATTCGCCAGGTAAGTGACCTTGATACCACGGTTCGGACTGGTGACTTTTTGTTGGAGTGTGGTATTAGGGGGAGGTTTTTTACTAAACGTGGTCACGTGTTTCGTTCCAGGTATTTCTGTACCTACTCGCTCAAACCCCACCTCCTCGAATTGACCGGACTGGAGTTGGGTTATCTTA
>BLSH010274552.1:427972-443406 GCA_018402905.1 Glandirana rugosa
GTTAACTGTGTTCCCTGGGTGTGTTCTTACTGTGGGGGGGTTGGGCTAACATGGGCATGAGAGATCTAACTGATCCCAGTGACAGGGATCAGTAGATCACCCATGCCCCACTGACAGGGCGGGGAACCGCCGTGTTTACATCGGCGGTTCCCCTTCTTTTCCCTGTAGCCGCTCATCGCGGCTCGCCGGCGGACATCGGGTCCGCCCGAGCCGCGGGCACACTCCTCAGGAGTGCGGCGGGTGCGCGCGCGCCGCCGGCGGCGCGCGCGCGCCCCCTGGTGGCCAAAATGCGAATCGCCGTATATTTACGGCGATTCGCGCCCAGCTCCCCGACTGCCGCCGTGAATACACGGCGCGCGGTCGGGAAGCAGTTAAGGCATAAGCATACCAAGAAATTTTGGACAATGTCATGCTCCCAGCTGTGTGGAAACAGTTTGGGGATGGCCCCTTCCTGTTCCTACATGACTGTGCACCAGTGCACAAAGCAAGGTCCATAAAGACATGGATGAGCGAGTTTGGGGTGGAGGAACTTGACTGGCCTGCACAGAGTCCTGTTCTCAACCCAATAGAACACCTTTGGGATGAATTGGAGACTGCAAGCCAGGCCTTCTCGTCCACATCAGTGGAAGTCTTCCCAGAAGAGTTGAAGCTGTTATAGCTGCAAAGGGTGGGCCAACTCAATATTGAACCCTACGGACTAAGACTGGGATGCCATTAAAGGGCATGTGCGTGTAAAGGCAGTCGTCCCAATACTTTTGGTAATATAGTGTGTATGTTTCCAGGCTAATTGCATCCTAACCTACTCATGTTCTGGAGATACTGAAACAAACTACTACAGCATGTTCCTTGGATGGTATCTGCCTGCTGCAGTCAGTTCTAGTGTTGTAAAGAAACAAAAAATATCCCTCTCCAAATACCACAAGGTTGTAAGGGTACAATTGTCTAAAATGTCTTTGTATGCAGTAACATTGATAGCACTCTTCACTGGGAACACCTGAGCTCAACAATTTGGAGCGGTTCTGCATACTATTGGCCATATAGGTGAGTGTGATCGTCACATGTCCACATCATTTTGACCATATAGTGTGCAGTATATGTTTTTTTTTTTAGATAACAGAAAGTGATATTTCGCTGCTTATCCTCTTCTTTTGACAGATATGGTGACTGTATTTTAAAAAGTTTTTTTCCCCCATCAAAATTAAAATAGAATCCTTTATCTGATCCCTATGTGTAGCGAAACAAAGGTACCCCATGGTCCAAACAACAAACCACCCCAACGCTTTATTTTCTCAGGACTAGCCATGACTTCACAATTTACTTCCCACCTGAAGGAGTGACCTAATAGGTTATCATTCTCATTTAGATAGCACTACTTCTACACTGAGGGTCCAGGTCCCAGGTCCCAGACAGGTTTTTACATTTTACTTTAACTTGGAATATACAGGTATCTTTAAGTAACAACAACATGGAGATGTGAACTTGGGTAGATAAAACAAAATCATTGACAATATATTCTTTAGTAAAGGAAGTGAAGGCCACTGAATGGGCACTATATAAAAGGTTCTGGAAGACGGCATAAGTAAAAACCTCATTTAAAAAAAAACGACTTGGACTTGTCTTTCTTTATTAGACTTTTTGACACATTTAAAGAATTGCAGTACAAAACTTACAACATATCCTCTGATGATCTAATAAATACACTTTATTCAATATGCATGATATTATGTGCAACTATTTACTCACATGCTCACTCATGTATCATGTTTTATTCAACATAGTGCAAAGAGATATTGTGTATGTAAAGTAAAGCTCAACTAGTATCAGAGATGTCCTGGTCAGGAACATTTGAAATGTTGAGCGGCTGGGAGAATACCATGACCACCACTCTGGATCAAATCTAAGACTAATATAATCCTTTTAATGGAACAAAAATGAATTGGTAACGCATCATCTCCATATCTCAAAGGAGACTTGGGTCACTAAGTAGAAGACCTGAGTAAAATGCCTTGGGTGCCTTGGCCCTTCTCTAGCTCCAGAGTTGTCTTCAAACAGAGGTAAATATTCTGTCAATATTACTGCAAAGGACAAGGATACCCATCAAGGGTACAAGGGAAGCCTCAATGAGTTGTCAGGATGGTAGAGGAGTCTTCCTTCCCCGGATGATCATCTTGACTTATCTGTTGGTTGCAGTGCATCTACTAAGGGTACTCAGCTGTTTTTAAATAGCACCTCTAGTGTTAGAAGAAATATGCCATAAATCTGTGACTAAATGAGGTAGGCACTGCTCTTGTTTTCAGTAATGACGATTTTATGATATTTTGCAATGGTGATGTTAGGCTCCATCTCAGATGCCCATTGAAGAGGAGTGTTATTCCAGTCAAAACCAATCTAAGCTTAAATCTGCTCCCAGTCCCAATCTAAGCCTAGTCTATCTACTCTGTAAAAGGAAAGAAGTGTTTGTGCACTTTAGTAGATGTTATTTTTAAAATAATCCCAGGTCAAATGATTCTACTGGTAACACAGTTGAATTTATTCATACAGTACTCGGTTGACTAATGCTTCGTTACTCAATCCTCCAATTGCCATGCCCCCTAATTTGGTGGTTTTCAAGGACCTTATGATAAAGGACTTAGAAAATTTAAAGAGTTAAACATAGATCTTACACATACGTGCAGAATGGTGTTAGATCTTTGTGTAAGAAAAAAGATTTGGTGATCCGCCTCGTAGTAGATAAGGGGTGGGGGGTGGGTTATGTATTACTTGATAAGTCTGATTACCAGCACCAGATGAATAGAATTTTGTCTGATGGTTTGACTTATCAAGTTATTAACAAAGATCCTACATCTGGTTTCAAAGAAGCTTCAGAGCATTTGGCTAAGGGTGGTTTTTAATACCCCATGCTGCCAAAATACCCCCGCTTATATCAAAGACACCATGGACATGATTAATCTTTGAAGATCCATGGAGATAGGAGAGGACTGTCTGCTGGTTACCGCTGACATGTCCACTCTGTATACAATTATTTCCCATGAGAGAGCCCTGATGGCTATGAGGTATTTCCTTGAAAGTAATGATTTGCTAACAGGGGTACAAAAAGAATTCATACTGACACTTTTAGAATTCTGCATAAACCACAACTATTTTTGGTACAGAGATACCTCTTATTTACAAAAAATCTGGGGTAGCCATGGGGGCTTAAATTGCTCCCAGTGTGTCCAATCTCTTTATGGCCCTCTGGGAGGAAGAAGCCATCTATGCAGAACCTCGTGAGGAGATACATAAATGATGCTTTGCTTATTTGAAATGGCACAGAGGAAAGCCTTTAAGTGTTTTTTTAAGCCACTTGTATAAAATGCTCCCATTCCCTCTGTATTAGCACAATAAGTTCCCCTGTGCCTGTGTTATAACATATATTAGAGCTGCACGATTCTGGCCAAAATGAGAATCACAATTTTTTTGCTTAGAATAAAGATCACGATTCTCTCACAATTCTCGCGGCGTAACACCTTACATATATGAAAAAATTGGGCTAACAGCACCGTTTTTTTTTTTTGAAAATTAAATTTTTCCCAAAAAATTGTGTTTAAAAGACCACTGCGCAAACACAGTGTGACATAAAATATTGCAACAACCGCCATTTTATTCTCTAGGGTCTCTGCTAAATAAAATATATAATGTTTGGGGGTTCTAAGTAATTTTCTAGCAGAAAATACTGGATTTTTACTTGTAAGCAACAAATGTAAGAAAAGATTTAGTCTTTAAATGGTTAAACTAAACTCTTCTATACACAGGAGTATCATTCCTTTGATAACTAGAAACATTGTATCTCTTTGCTTCTTTTATCAGCAATGATCTCAGACTTGCAAGTCTGCCCAGATAGGAGAGATTCAAGTCGCTCTGACTTAGAAAAAGGTTCCTGGGGAGACTTCAGGCGACTTGCATTGACTTCTATCACAGTCAAGTCGCGCTAAGTCGCCCCCCAAGTCGGACTCCATTAACTGCACTGAAAATCGCGGTAATGCGTGATGGAAATCGCGGGGGGGGGGGGTGGATCGAGACCGCAATTTTATTACGATCAATCGTGCATCTCTAACATATGGACACTTATCTGTATAGATTACACAGCGGCTTCCTAGGATCAGTTGTCGTTTTTCTCTCTCCTCTGCTCAGCAAAGAGTTCCTGAGGGTGGGGCCGAGCACTGCTGCTGACCTCAGCTAGAGACAGAGCCGTGTTTAGGAAGCTGGTGTGTTATCTATATCTATCAGATAAGAATATTTATGATATAACATGGACACAAGCAAACTTCTTGTTCTAATACAGAGGGGATAAGGCCTCATACACATGGGAGTAATAGCAAAACGTTGGGACCGACTTCAGGCAAAAATCTGCATCAAAAACGCGATTTCATCTGCATTTTGCATCAGCGTTAATGAGCATTAGTGAGCCTCTGTGAGTGTCAGCGTCAATAGGCGTTTTTTAAAAAAAACATTCCTCTGCTATTTTTTAACCTGAAAACGCCCGGCGTTAAGAACGCCGGTTAACGTCGCTATGGCGTTAATGCGCTTTAGTGAGCATTTTGCCGGCTCAGCAAAAACGCCATAACCTTACAGCCTCGGAACGCGCGGGTCCTGCGTTCGATTTACAGCTTAATAACGCCGACGCCATCTACAGCTCAAAAACTTCAGCATTTTTATGGGGCCATTGAATAACATGGAGAGTTGCAAAAAAACGCAAAAAAAGTGGCGGTAAAAAACGTCCATGTGTATGAGGCCTTAAGGTTAATTATGAGAGCAGAGAAGAGACTCTCTAGGTACTGACAGGGAAAGGGAGGGGAAGGAGGGGGGAGTTGAAGAAAGGCACAGGAGAAGAGGAAAGCTGCTAGTGACAGACATGCATAGACCACGGGGCTCTCAGGATCAGCTAATATGATAGGGGAGTCAGCACTCAGAGTCATGACCTGGCATTATCAAACAGGTATTTTAGGGGATACAGAGGGATAATTTAAAAAGCAAAATCACCATGCTGCTAATTGCACATTAAAGAGACTGGAGCAGAATTTTTTTTGGGGTTAACAAACGCTTTAATCAATTCATGCCTGAACTCTTGGCATTTTATATGTCAGAAATTGAGCGATTGTGTTCTTTTTTATATAGATGCCTGGTTAATGAATGGTGACAACTTATCGGCCGCATTATTGGGAGATTCCTCTGATGATACACCTACCATACGGGTTCTGTGAAGGGAGCTATACCTGCATGCCTATAGTGGGGGGTTTTGCCCCCATGTGTGGCTAGACCTTAATACTGGAGTCTCTTTACTTAGTAAGCGTTCATTCATTATATATGGTAGAGCACTGACAAATGATCACTCGGATCACTACTTGGACTATATTAAGCACGTGTGCAGCACCTTTGTCATCCCCAGCATTGGAATTGGCATTATTTCTGTCTCTGTCATTCATCATCTATCTATGCTACATTTGCAGATTTGGCATTCTGAATGAACATTGTTTTGGACTTTTCATTGCTTTGCACAGAATATTTGACACTTTATTTAATCATTTCCTGGGTGTATATGCTTATATGAGTGTGTGTACATCTGTATATACAGTATACAAAATTTCTTTCTGCACTGTAACCACTTCAATACCAGGCACTTACCCCCTTTCCCACCCAGACCAATTTTCAGCTTTCAGCGCTGTGGCATTTTGAATGACAACTGCGTGGCCGTGCTACACTGTACCCAGAAAATGTTTTATAATTTTTTTCCCACAAATAGCGCTTTCTTTTGGTGGTATTTGGTCACCTCTGGGGTTTTTATTTTTTGCGCTACAAATAAAACAAGACCAAAATTTTGAAACAACAAAACTTTTTTCTTTGTTTCTGTCACAAAACTTTGTAAATAAGTACATTTTCTCCATCACTGATGGGCACTGATGAGGCAGTACTGATTGGCACTGATGAGGCGGACTGATGAGGTGGTACTGATGATGAGGCACATATATGCAGCACTGATAGGCGGCACTGATAAGCAGCACTGACAGGCACTGATAAGCGTCACTGGTGGGCACTCATAGGCGACACTGATGGGCACTGATAGGTGGCACTGGTGGGCACTGATAGGCGGCAATGATAGATGATACTTTTATGGAGGCATTCCCTGGTGGTCCTGGGTGGCATTCAAGATTGACACTGAGTGCCATCCCTGTTGGGCACTGTGCTCCTTACTTGGTGGTCCCTGGGTGGGCTCCCTGGTGGTCTCCCTGGTTGTTCCTGGGTGGGCATTCCATGGTGGTCCTGGGCGGGCTCCCTGTTGGTCCTGGGTGGCGATCCTAGTGGGGGATGTACTGATAAACGATCAGCATAGACCCCCCTGTCAGGAGAGACGCCGACCGGCTCTCCCCTACTCATGTCTGCAGACGCGAGTAGAGGAAAAGCCGACACATGGCTCTTCCTGTTTACACTGTGACCGGCCGTGATTGGTCATGGCTGATCACGTGGTAAAGAGCTTCTGACAGAGGCTCTTTACCAAGATCGGTAATGCGGTGTGTCAGACTGACCACTGTTCGGCACGATGCACGCCCCCCGCGGGTTATCTGGCCGGACATCATATGACGTCCGGTCAGGATAACTGAACCGGAAAGTGGTTAAACACTTTATTCTCATCAGCAGCAAGGGCCAGTCCATAAGGGGCGCAGGGGCCGCCTCCCTATTCTCCATGCGCCAGCCCCTAATCTCCATGTGGGGCGCTGGACGCATAGATTTCTTCAAGTTTTTTTTTTTTGATGCACATGATTACAACATGAGGCTCTAATTGGCTTCAAAAGGGTTGAGCTCGGGTGCATAGGGGGGTGGGGCTTTGTTTGCTGCCCCCCCCAAAAAATGTAACAGCAGCTGCCACTGCTCATTAGTGTGTGAGCACTGCACCATTTTGAATATTTAGATTATCCTTTGAGTTTATTTACAGCGCAACACTTTTTTGATCAATATGGTTTACTATTGGGATATGCAATACAATGAGTGCAGCTGTTCATTAATGACTTATTTTAGAGCACTACACTTAGCACAGAATACATTTTTTGTTTGTTTGTATAATTACCTATTCTGAAGTTGTTCCGGTACGGTCACATAATCTCTCCAGATTATCCAGATCCAGGCTTAAGTGTAGAGAATAGAACAGTGAAAATGGCTGCAGAGCCTGGGCAGTGACATCACCTATAGGTTTACTATGGGGCAGCCATTGTTGGCTGTCCCTCCTCTACATTGAAGCCGATGCTGGAAGCCAGTCATGTGACCAGACCGGAGCTACTTTAGCTTAGTTAAGTTTTGACTGGAATTACACTTTAAGCTTTGACCACCTACACATAACTTTTGTTGTATGCAAAACTGTTTCTAAGCATGTAGGGACCACCAAACCCAGACTCACTCATTACAATGCGCCCAGCTATTTCTCAGAGCTCTTAGTGTCTCAAAATATTATGTGACCATTGGAGGGTCACCTGCAGAATGCAGGGATATTCCAAAGCCTGAAGTTGGATCCATAAGGAGGGAAGCATACAGAATGAACAGATTTGGAGGCATGGCTATAGTTTTACAGTTAACAAAGGTTATATACAAGCACCTCTTAAAGCCCGCATTTTTTGCAAATGGCTAGGTCAAATTCTCTATCCCTACAGCACCTGTGTGGTAATGGTAAAAAAAAAGGCTAGTAAATGCCTTAAGGGCCAATGTCGATGGGCCTTTGTTGTCTTTAGAACTGCTTGTCTCCCTATACAAGTCTATAAGAATGGAAAAGCAGGTTGAAACAGGTCAAATGCAGGACAACTGCACCTGCAAAGATATCAGAAGCAGGTTGCATTTGCCCATTGACGTCTGCAAACACAGGCCCTAAATCTGTACTACCAAAATATACTAAAACCTCCATCACTGCAAGATTGCTCTGGCATGGAGTATTGGGTCTACTACTGTTGGGAATCATAGGCAAGTGTTGGGAATTATAGGCAAAACAGGCAGCTATACTTTTAGGCACAACAACAAATTATACCAAACCTTTAATTTCCTAAATAGACACTGGCAAGGTGGCACCATGGCAAGAGGCCTAGCTCAAGCATAAGGTAAAGGCAAAAGGGGTCCCCAGCTTGTTCTTTATAACAGGACTTGTGCAAGCTTAGACCACCAATCATTTCACAATGCATTGCTTTTAGGCTAAAGAAAATCAATTCCTGATTGGCTGCTACAGCTTTCTGACATGGTTTACCTGACCAATTACAGTTTTTCTCTCTACTTAACAACTTCTGTAAATATGCAGTCACTCTACATTACATTCACCATATTATAGCAGAACTAAACCCATCATTTTAACAGTATAAAAAAAACACTTACATTCCAGGCAGGTGCCGGAATTGTAACTGTCACATTGATTGTGCTCTCAACCAAACTGTTAAACCATCCAATGGCTGGTGTCATAACCGATCACATGTACAGAACAATGAGAGTTGAAGATCAAACAAATATCTTCCTTGGCTAAAACGAAAGGATGGTGTAGTTCCGCTAAATGGTGGTGCTGTATTTAATGCACTGTGCAATTGTCATAATCAATACTTAAACCAATTATATTGCATGTCAATAGACCACAGGGTATACCAAGACTCACTCATAAAATCCCACTCACTTACTTTTACCTCACTCATGATCTTTGACATACACATTAATAAATCTAAGCATATTTTATCCATATTACTTTTACAAACCAACACACAAACTTACTAGATTTTTTCTGCTTAAATATATACATTCTCTTACTTGATGCCAATGTACAATATATACACTGAAGATTTTCAATCCTGGGTGCGCTCACTGTTACATCAATACCATTGTCAGTTTCTGACCTTGCCCACTGGAACATAGATGATTGAAGTGTGGCTATAGTTTCCTGTGTCCTTGTCCAGCATATAGCATATTTCATATGTCCAGAGTGTCTCTCCTAAAAGTCTTTGCATGCCACTCCATGCCTGGTTATGTGGGTGGAGGTCCATTAACGTAGGAGAGCATCAAAGTCCAGGAAAATCGCTGTGAAGGACATTTTGTATGGCTTAAAGGAAAGATGAATAGTGATCCACACAGGAGGAAGAACACAAGGGACAAAAGGGTCAAACACTTGATTGAAAGCCAGAGCAAACCTGAACATTCATAGGAGGATTTGTAAGACTTCAAATTGGCTGTGTCATCACTGAGAAGACAAGAAGAGACCCAAAGTTTGGTTAAAGAGACATGTATACTACTGCAACCACTGTGATTATTAACTTGTCTCTATTTCTAATAACAATCCGTAAAGAGGAATGGTTAGGAACAAAGAATGTAGTCTCCTCATCTAAAATAAAGCAGTGAAGACTTGTGAGAATCAGATGTGGGTCATCCACAAAGCAATCTAGGCAGGAGCCAGTGTCCAGGGGGCTCAGCAAAAATCTTTAAGTGTAAGTTCACCCTTTCCAGACCCCCCCCCCCCCAAAAAGGTGAACTAACATTGTATACACCTTTCCTACCCCCCTGGTACCCTATGTACTTATCTTTGCGGGTGACAAGCTGTCAATTGCCCACGCAGCTGGTGGAGCAGTTTTGGGATTTGCCTACTTCCCCCTCTCTTCTCTGTTCACCACTTCCAGGATGGATCAGAGTGATTCTGAATGGTCAATGCTGGGCCTAGCATCACTCTGATACATCCGGGAAGCACTGCAGAAGAAAGAGGGAGCAGAGCGGGGAGTTCAAATCTCCAGACTGCTGCATATATTAATTATGTGGCTGCACTCCGCCTCGTAAGCACAGCGAGCCGGCACTTTAAACCCCTATCTAACCCCTTGTTGGGGGGGGGTTAAAAGCGCCACGCTCCCGCCTGCATAGCGGAGCCATAGCACCGCTATAACAGCGGAAAATCGCTGCTGAATCCAGTGGCACTTTACCGCCCGCCCTCCCCAGTGTGAAAGTAAGTGAGCAAGGGTACCATTCTGCAGAATGCTGGCAGGGGACAAACTTTTATATTCTGTGGCAGCCTTTGAGGCTGTGGCTGTTTTAGAAATAAAACAAACTGGAAGATATTAAACACACCCTTTGATTTGATGTTCCTGGAATGTTAACCAATTTAAATTGAGAGTTCAACAGGTATTTATGCTATGATATTTCCTGAAACATGTCACACCAAAATGACATCATGAGCTATTCAACTAGAATGAAGGGCCTTCTCACCCAATATCCATGAGAATTGAAACATCTTGTCTTGCAGGCTGATGCTTCCTTTTAACCTCCTGAAACAAAGAGACCAGCAATTAGAGAAAAAACTCTACAATGGGCAAACTAGCCAGCAGTACCTGTAGTCTATGCCAAGTACATTTTATCCCAGACTTTAGATCATAACGTACCACCATTGCTAATCACACTCTGCAGACTATGTATACAATTTACCTACATATGCACAGCTATATATTTCAGCATCTGCAGCAGGGGCATATCGTGAAATCAGTGGGCCCAAGTGCAAGATGAAAAATAGGCCCTAGTCATTGAAAAACAGAGCACACCATGGTGAAAAGTTGGTGTGGTTTAAATTGCGCAAAATTTTGGGCATGGCTTAAAGGGGGAGGGGGGTTAAATAGAGTCTGAGATGACTTACATAGTGTAGAATGTGGTAATTTCAAATAAGGAATGGACAGTGCGGAGTGTAGGGAGGTCAGTTGTATGTGCAGGAGAGGAGTGCGGAGTGTATGGAGGTGGGTAGTATGTGCAGGGAGAGGAGTGCGGAGTGTATGGCGATGGGTAGTATGTGCAGGGAGAGGAGCGCGGAGTGTATTGTGATGGGTAGTATGTGCAGGGAGAGGAGTGCGGAGTGTATGGCGAAGGATAGTATGTGCAGGGAGAGGAGTGCGGAGTGTATGGAGGTGGGTAGTATGTGCAGGGAGAGGAGTGCGGAGTGTATGGCGATGGGTAGTATGTACAGGGAGAGGAGCGTGGAGTGTATGGCGATGGGTAGTATGTGCAGGGAAAGGAGCGCGGAGTGTATGGCGATGGGTAGTATGTGCAGGGAGAGGGGTGTGGAATGTATGGTGGTGGGTAGTATGTACAGGGAGAGGGATGCGGAGTGTATGGCGGTGGGTAGTATGTACAGGAAGAGGAGAGCAGAGTGTATGGCAGTGGGTAGTATGTGCAGGAGCGGAGTGTAGGGAGGTGGGTAGTATGTACAGGGAGAGGAGTGTGGAGTGTACGGCGATGGGTAGTATGTGCAGGGAGAGGAGTGCGGAGTGTATGGCACTGGGTAGTATGTGCAGGTGAGAATTGCAGAATGTACGGCGATGGGTAGTATGGGCAGGATGGTATCAGTAGGGCCGTGGATAGTGTCAGTAGTTCTTTATTTTTATCTTTTTTTATATACATTTTTTACAGTGTAACTTTTTAGTATTTGTTTTCATTTTTTTCAAAATGCTTTTTGGAGGCCCAGTGGATGGTGTCAGTATGGCAGTGTACAATGTCAGTAGAGAAATGCACAGTGTCAAAATTTGTATTATTTTAAATTTAGTTTTTTAAAATTTTATTTTTTTAATTATTTTTCTACATTTATGGCAATTCTGTTTTTTTTTTTTTTTTACTAGCCCTGTTGGGGAACTTTGGTGAAATATCAGGGGTCTAAACAGACCCCTGACATCTCCCCTTTGAGACAGAGAAAGGGAGTGAGGGCAGAGATTTCCCTGTCCCTTTCTCTGCAGCCTCAGCTGCACTGAAGATACATGAACAAAGACAGAAGTTCCTGTTCATTCATAAAGCGTGATAACTGACTCTGCTCATTCAGAAAAGGAAGAGGCCAGTAAATGACATGTTTACCGTTCCTCTGTTCTCCATCCTGACAGTTCCCTGCAGCAGTCAGCGGGAGAGGGGGGAAGCCAGCAATATTGCGGGAGGACACAGGGGGGCTGGAGAAGGACACAGGGGGGCAGAGAAGGATACAGGGTGACAGTCGAGCGTAATTGGTGCGGTGGTGGGGGCAGTTACAGGCACCAATCTTCCTATATAGCATTCAATGAAGCAGCTGACACAAACGGGTGGGAGAGAAGGAGAAGCTCCCCACCCTCCATTTCTCCTCCTCTCACTCTAGGCTGCTTCATTGAAAGCTATATAGGGAGATCGGTGCTTGTAACTGTTCCACCACCGCACCGATCACCCCCGACTGTCAACCGGAGACGAATCATCCATGGGTGCAGTGAGGGTCAGAGCACAGTGCCCCCCCACCCCGGGGCCCATGTGCAGTGAACACCCTGCACCCATGAATGACACGCCACTGATCTGCAGACAATGCCACTTAAAGCGGAGTTCCACCCAAAAGTGGAACTTCCGCTGATTGGATTCCTACCCCCCTCAGGTGTCACATTTGGCACCTTTCGGTGGGGAGGGGGAAGAGGACACTAAGGGCGGTGACGTCAGCAGCCCGGCTCCCTCCTCCATCCTCGCTCTGCTACTGGCCGCCTGGCCAATAGCAGAGCGCAGCGGAGCCTCGTGCATGCGCAGTAAGGTGCCCGGCGTGAAGCTGCAATGCTACACGTCCGGGTTCCCTTCCTCCCAATGGACATGGCTGCACCTGACCCCTGATGCGAAGATCGGCGGCGGGTGCCGACATCGCTGGACTCCAGGACAGGTAAGTGTCCTATTATTAAAAGTCAGCAGCTACTGTATGTGTAGCTGCTGGCTTTTTTTTTTCAGCCCTGGGTGGACCTCCACTTTAAGTGTGTATGTCCACCCAAACCTTTCTTTAATGTGTTGGATAGAGTGGGGAAGGGTTTATCGCCCCTCTTCGGTTTTACTGCTATCTGATGCTCTATTAGAGAGATATAAAGAAAGGGAATGTATAATATTTTTTGTTGATCTGAATCTATTATTCCATAACTACAAAGGGCAGCATTGCTGGCCAACAGCAAGGTTTTGGAGGGCAGAACTGCTTGCAATGCTGTCAAGAAGTATTGGCTATTCAATGACACTCTCTATTAGGGTTGCACCAATACCGGTTTCGGTGCCGATAGTAAGCATTTGCACGAGTACTGGTACTCATGAAAATGCTCCGATACCTGAAACTGATAACTTTTCGGTGCAATTTGAACCCAAACAAAGTGAATGGGCTCAAATCGCACTGAAAGAATCGCATGTAATTTGAACAGGAATGTGGCGCTCCTGTGTGAACCCAGGCTAGATATAACGGATACTTGAGCACAAGTATTGGTACTCATAGTCGACCACAAAAAACTGTATCGGAGCATCCCTACTCCCTCTGTAACTTCCTTCCGACTTGGATCCTATTTAGGAGTCTGTACAAGGGCTGAAATCGCACCCAAGCCGGACCAAAGTAGTGCGGGAATCTCAGTGACTTGTGTAGAATCAGTTACGATGGCTCTCATAGGGAAACATTGAATTTGACATGTCAGGCAACTTGGGGTCTCACAAGTCGGATCCCATGTTGCAGCAATGTGAACCGAGCCTAAAACCTCTCTCTATAAGTAGATATTCGCTCAGAATATCTTAGGCAAAAAAAAAAAGAGAAAAAGGCAAAATAACATATTCCGCACATGTGCATGTTCAAACTCAGTATAGATGGTTCAGACACATAAAAAAATATATATATATTATTAATTAACTAATTTAATGTAATTAATTAAGATTAAAAAGATTACATATGCCTATAAAAGTGATATGTGTATATATATATAAACACATTGTGGTATATACGTCGCAACCAAAACAAGTTGCCTGTAAAATATCCATGACACACATACATAAAATGAATCATATATAGTCAATGAACTATTCATTTTCCACCTACCTTTGTCTGAGTCACCTTCTTTTTCCTCCCCTGTCTTCTCCTCTGCCCATGGATGTTGTGTTGTATGTGGTGGTCAGTCACCTGGGTATTAGAGGCAACTTGTGCTCCCTGATCAGACATAGTGCAGTCATATCTCAGTGCATGCAGGGGATTATCTGTCCTGAGTCTCAAATCTGGTGTATCTACAGGGAGAAAAAGAGAAGATCATAAATTGACTATGGTGACTTTGAGTGGTCATATTATAAAATTCTTCTTTGATTAGTTATAGTAACATGACCTCATCTAGTGCTGTACACAGATAAAATGTCACTCATATTTAATTAAACAGTGAATGGAATCCAATTAGAAAAATGTATGAATCTTGAGTGACAGTTGTGTGAATCTTGGGTGAAAATATTTAGAAATAGATTCTATAGTGTGGTAGCTTTCTGTCATATCTGCTTCAATATTGAATTTATACAATATATAGCATTTTATTTAAAAATGCTCAAGGGATTCCCAGAGCACTATGAAGTAGCTAAAGAGACAGCACAGCAGACACTACTGGCTTTGAGGCCTCATCTGACTCATTTAGATTCAGTTATCTGAAAAAAGTCACGAAATAAGCCACAGCAAAACTAAAATGGATCTATAGCTAAACACGAGAAAAGGGGACTAAAGCTTCACCTGCAGGCTCAAACTGGTACACAGAATATGAATGTACAATTTTTTATTCTTAAAATGATTGTAAAGTCCCAGATTTTTTTTCTATAAAAGTAACAGACCTGTTATACTTACCTCTTCTGTGCAGTGGTTTTGCACAGAGCAGCCCAGATTCTCCTCTTCTCAGGTCCCTCTTCGCCTCTCCTGGCCCCTCCCTCCTGTTGAGTGCCCCCACAGTAAGCAGCTTGCTATGGGGGCACCCGAGCCGAGCCACAGCTCCCTGTGTCAATTCAGACACAGAGCTGCGGTTCGGCCCCACTCCCTCTCTCTCCTAATTGGCTAACTGACTTTGATTGACAGCAGCGAGAGCCAATGGCGCCGCTGCTGTGTCCCAGCCAATCAGGAGGGAGAGTCCCAGGTGGCCGAGGCACTCGTGGACATCGCTGAATAGAGAGAAGGCTCAGGTAAGTATTAGGGGGGCTGCTGCACACAGAAGGCTTTTTATCTTTAAATCTTAAATTTTATCTAGGCTAAAAAACCTTCTGACTTTACAACCTCTTTTACATGCAAATAGACCTCTGTTGTGTGATATGACACCAGAGCCCTGGAAAACACCCAGTACGTTTGGGAATAGAGTCATGGTACTCTCTAACGGTGCCAGGATAAGGACATCTGGAGCCCAGGCTGAACAAGACAAACTGCGCCCCCCCCCTCCCCCAAGATGAATGAGCATTATGTGTCAGCAAAAATTCCCCTCCCCTAAAAAAAAAACTGAGCACGAATCTGCATGCTTTCCCCCTAGCATAAAGAATTGAAATCATCACCTGACGGCACTTGGTCTACTGCCGTCATAATCCTTACCTTAGTGTCTTCCGGATCCTACGTCGCTCATCTCCTCCCATTGGGTAGCCACTTCTGATGTAGTTTCTGTGTATGCACAGGAGTT
>BLSH010274552.1:443968-460904 GCA_018402905.1 Glandirana rugosa
CGGCCCTCCTCTTCGGACAGACACGCCGGCCCTCCTCTTCGGACAGACCCTCCCGGCTGAACAGACAGGCTTCTCCTCCCGGCCACACAGATAGGCTTCTCCTCCTGGCCGAACAGACAGGCTTCTGCTTCCAGCTGAACAGACAGGCTTCTCCTCCCAGCCGCAAAGACAGGCTTCTCCTCCCGGCCACACAGACAGGCTTCTCCTTCCGGCTGAACAGACAGGCTTCTCCTCCCGGCCGCACAGACAGGCTTCTCCTCCCGGCCGCACAGACAGGCTTCTCCTCCCGGCTGAACAGACAGGCTTCTCCTCCCGGCCACACAGATAGGCTTCTCCTCCTGGCCGAACAGACAGGCTTCTGCTTCCAGCTGAACAGACAGGCTTCTCCTCCCAGCCGCAAAGACAGGCTTCTCCTCCCGGCCACACAGACAGGCTTCTCCTTCCGGCTGAACAGACAGGCTTCTCCTCCCGGCTGCACAGACAGGCTTCTCCTCCCGGCCGCACAGACAGGCTTCTCCTCCTAGCTGAACAGACAAGCTTCTCCTCCCGGCCACACAGATAGGCTTCTCCTCCTGGCCGAACAGACAGGCTTCTCCTTCCGGCTGAACAGACAGGCTTCTCCTCCCGACTGCACAGACAGGCTTCTCCTCCCAGCCGCACAGACAGGCTTCTCCTCCTAGTTGAACAGACAAGCTTCTCCTCCCGGCCACACAGATAGGCTTCTCCTCCTGGCCGAACAGACAGGCTTCTCCTTCCAGCTGAACAGACAGGCTTCTCCTCCCAGCTGCACAGACAGGCTTCTCCTCCCGGCCGCACAGACAGGCTTCTCCTTCCGGCTGAACAGACAGGCTTCTCCTTCCGGCTGAACAGACAGGCTTCTCCTCCCGGCTGCACAGACAGGCTTCTCCTCCCGGATGAACAGACAAGCTTCTCCTCCCGGCCACACAGATAGGCTTCTCCTCCTGGCCGAACAGACAGGCTTCTCCTCCCAGCCGCACAGACAGGCTTCTCCTCCCGGCTGCACAGACAGGCTTCTCCTCCCGGCCGCACAGACAGGCTTCTCCTCCTAGCTGAACAGACAAGCTTCTCCTCCCGGCCGCACAGAAAGGCTTCTCCTCCTGGCCGAACAGGAAGTGGGTCCTAAGCCAATCGGGTCTCAGGACCCGCTTCCTGATGGCTGGGAGGAGAATCCAGAAGACAATAGTGAATATTAATATGCGTGCATAGCGCACTGCGCCCTGAGCCCACTCTTTTTTGAAGCCAATCAGAGCCTCTAATCACGTGCTTAAAAAAAAACCCATTGGAATCCGTGCGTCCGGCGCCCTGCATGGAGGTTAGGGGCCGGCGCATTGATTATGGAGGGCGGCGCCTGTGCACCCTTAATGCATGGGCCACCACTAGTCAGGACTAAGGGTAGGTAGGAGAGGCAGCAGCCCTGGGTGCAGGGGTTTATTGCAGGGATGAGGGCGCCCTGACCCTAACCCTAAGGGAAGGGGGGGGCACAGTTTGGCATTTTTGCCCTGAGCGCTGAATGACCCTGTCCTGGCACTGCTTACAAGAATACGGCTGTGTACAGCCCTTCACTTTTATGTACGCAGCATGTGTGGCTGACACTTGGTTGCATTTCTGTCATATTACAGATGAGCCAGTGTTAGACTCAGTCACACGTATTGGTATGGTTATTAAGCAAATATATATTCGATTAAGAAAGGCTTCTGACAGCCAGGGTGTACACTGCACGTCGCATGTCATAGGCCATGTGCATTCTTAAAAATTGCTATGAGGGAGAGGGAAGGGGTATTTTTTCAGCACAAGAGACATGCAAAGTCTCCTGTTTAGCAGTTTTTTTTTTAAATCACATAAAGTTCAGCTCTAAGTAATGGTGTCCCTATGGCACAGCAGGACAAGGACACAAAGCACATATAGTGCCGGTTAATTGATGTCATTGATGCACGTAAAAACGATTTCCCAGATTCTACTGTAGGAGAGGAAACAGACTCAGCCAAGATCCCTGCAGGAAGGTGAATCTGCTAAATCATCATATGTGCCACCACTGAATTCTTATCCAAAATTCCTGCTTACTGTAAATGCTTGGCTGGTGCTGCAGAATCAGGAGCCTTTCCAACTTCCAGGCCGATAATATGTACTCCTCTTAATGCAATAACAGATATAGTAAAATAACAATACTAAAAAGGGCCACTGGACCAATCTGATAATGTAATATATACATGAAAAACATACACTTTAAACCTGAAGTTTATATAGCTCCCAACTGTCCCTGATTTCGAGGGACTGTCCCTGATTTGGAACAAAGTCCCTCTATCCCTCTTTCCTTCTCATTTTGGTCTGATCTATATAGTTGTATATAAAATACACTTTTTATCTTTCCAAAAGTGTTTCCCAGTGCTAAACCTTTCATCCAATTTCTAAATTGCTGCATTTGTACATTTCAAAAGCCATTATAAAGGAAGAGTAGTAGTAAAAAAAAAAAAAAAAAAAAAACCTTGTGGGTTTAACTAATATTTTTTTAAAAATAATTCTCCTTTAACCGTTTGCCAACCACCCGACACAGTTATGCTGCAGCAAGGTGGGTTGGCTGCACGAATCGCCATACCGGTATGGCGATTCGTGCATTAGCTTCTGTGTTGGCGCGTGTGCTTATTGGCCAGCAGGGGAGCCAATCAGAGGGTCCAGCAGACTCGATGTCCACCGGCCGCCCGCAATCTTTCCCTGCAGGGACAGAACGGGGAGCTGCCGAAGTAAAGAAGGCGGATCTCCATTCTGACAGGGGAAAGAAGCTCCACGCTGGCCAGCATGGACCGAGGAACAGGAAGTGATGTCGTCGGCGTCTGATTGTACCAGGGTAAGGCTGGAATGTTGTCAGTCAGGGCTGCAGTGTGAAAGGCTACGCGCTCGGAGCTAGCTGCTCCTTCTATTGGCCTTTATTGGTGACATCACTTCCTGTTCCTCGGTTCATGCTGGTCAGTGTGGAGCTTCTTGGTTCCTAGTGAAACACTGTGATCCATTCCAGCCAGCTGCCCTATCCTTTCCAGCTATCAGGAACAGCGGTGGGACTCGCAGAGCCATGTGGAATGCCAGGACTGCCCTTTACCTTGATTAGCATGTATCTTCCACCATCTTGTAAGTGTTTTTAACCACTTCCACACCACTCGAAGTATATTTACTGCGGCAGTGTGGACGTGTACCGTGAATCACAGTAAATAAGCGGCGATTTGCGGAGTGGCTGCTAGGGGCCCGCGGCTCGGGCGGACCCGATGTCCGCCGGTGAGCCGCGATGAGCGGCCACAGCAAAAGAACGGGGAACCGCCGATGTAAACATGGAGGTTCCCTGCTCTGTCAGTGCGGGCATAGGAGATCTACTGATCCCCAGTCACTGGGATGAGTTAGATCTGTTATGCCCATGGTAGCCCAGCCCCCCCACAGTTAGAACATGCCTAGGGAACACAGTTAACCCCTAGATCTCACCCTGCAGGTTAACCCCTTCCCTGCCAATGACATTTACACAGTAATCATTGGACATTTAAATTTCTGATCGCTGTATAAATGTCATTGGTCCCAAAAAAGTGTCAAAAATGTCCAACGTGTCTGCCCCAATATCGCAGTACCACTAAAAAGATCGCCGCCATTACTAGTAAAAAAAAAAAACCCCAGAAATGAATTCTCATCATCCGTAAATGCGGCAACTTTTGCGCAAACCAATCAATAAACGCCAATTGCGATTTTTTTTACCAAAAATTTGAGCAAGAATATAAATCGGCCAAAACCCATGAAAAAAATGTTTTTTATATATATATTTTTTTGGATTTGTATTTTAGCAAAATTGTCGCCCTTTTTTTGTTTATAAAAAAATAAACAAAAGAAAAAAAACAAACAATCAATGTATTTGCTGCATAAGTGCTAAATGGAACGTGGAAGAACAGAGGGGGCGGGGGGCAGATAGAGGAGATAAGGGAGGGAGATAGGGACAGTTCACTAATCAAAGTGTAATGCAGAGCTCACTCATTGGCCAAGGCTGGAAGCTGGTGGCACAGGCATCATTCAATGTGTAGCTGTGCCTGCTGTTCTTCATATTTTTCGCCCACATTTCCCTTCTCTCTTTGGCACAGCTACACGCCGGGGATAGGAGAGTGGGCAGGCTGGCCAGACGGGGGGAACAGGGGCGGGAGGAGGAGGAGCAGCTGTATGCCTCTCTCCTCTCCTATCCTCCAATCAGCTGCAGCCACCGGCCCCTAAATGTACAGACTGATTCTCCTGTCCTATGGAAGGGAAAAATCAGTCTGTTCTCTCAAACTGTCAGTGAGATAATGGGAGGCTGGCAACAATGCTTGGGCCCACCCCACGGTGCTGGAACATAAGGGCCCAGTCGCAAGTGCGACCGCTGCGACTCTGGTAGTTCTGCCACTGCTCTGAGATTTTGGTCCATAGTGACATGATAGCATCATGCAGCTGCTGCAGATTTGTCAGCTGCACATCCATGATGCGAATCTCCCATTCCACCCCATCCCAAAGGTGCTCTATTGGATGAGATCTGGTGACTCTGGAGGTGATTGGAGTGCAGTGACCTCATTGTTATGTTCAAGACCCAGTGGTGAGATGATTTCAGCTTTGTGACGTGGTGCAGTTTCCTGCTGGAAGGAACCATCAGAAGATGGGTACACTGTAGTCATAAAGGGATGGACATGGTCAGCAACAATACTCAGGTAGGCCGTGACGATTAAACATTGCTCAATTAGTGCTAAGGGGCCCAAAGAGTGCCAAGAAAATATCCCCTCACCATTACACCACCAGCCTGAACCGTTGGTACAAGGCAGGATGGATCCATGCTTTCATGTTGTTTACGCCAAATTCTGACCCTACCATCTGAGTATCACAGATGAAATTGAGAATCATCAGTCCAGACAACGTTATTCCAATCTTCCATTGTCCAATTTTGGTGAGCCTGTGTGTATTGTAGCCTGTTTCCTGTTCTTAGCTGACAGGAGTGACACCCAATGTGATCGTCTGCTGCTGTAGCCCATCTGCTTCAAGTTTTAATGTGTTGTGCATTCAGAGATGGTATTCTGTATACCTTGGTTGTAACGAGTGGTTATTTGAGTTACTGTTGCCTTTCGATTGTCTCAAACCAGTCTGAAAATTCTCCTCTGACATCAACAAGGCATTGTCCCCCACACAACTGCCGCTCACTAGATATTTTCTCTTTTCGGATCATTCTCTGTAAACCCTAGAATTGTACGTGAAAATCCCAGTAGATCAGCAGTTTTTGAAATACTCAGATCAGCCCATCTGACACCAACAACCATGCCACATTCAAAGTCACTTAAATCCCCTTTCTGATGCTCAGTTTGAATGTAAGCAAGTCATCTTTGTAATGATATCACGTGCGAGACACACAAAACTTGCAGCCATTTTGTGAAGGGCCAGCCATGACGATTTTAACTTAGGACAAACACCTCACGCCTCATCCCCCCTCCCATCAACTTAGGAATTCCTGGATCCCCTTAACAGGCTCCAAAAGGTCTGGAGGGGTTTTGGCAAGCCTGATCATAAACCAATAAATCAGATCCATTAAGAGACAGCACAGGGTGCCTGAGATAAGGAAGGGCCATAAATCCCCCTCAGGCAGATGTGACCATCCAGAGACCCTCAATCAATTTTAAAAGTAGAATTTACCCACATTTCATAACTCCAGATAGGAACGCGACATCTTAATAAAAAGTATAAATTTGAATGCGGAAGTTCATTCCAAACATTGATGAATTCGATCATATGGGAAACCACTGATAGTTTCTCCTCTTCCCAGGGTAATGGAAAGTGACAAGTATGTTGTGTTTAGACGTATTTTAATGCACTGTGCATGCTGAACTCGAATTCCTTAATGTTGGGTCTGCGCGGTGATCCCACCCCAAGATATGATTTTTATACTGCAAATTGCATATCAGGAAGCATATGGCCCCACCCCTTGGCCTCCAGAGCAAAAGGGAATAGACCAGACAGCGCTCAGTTCTCACCTTACCATCAAAGAACGAACATCCGAGAACCTGTGGACTCATCAACGAATCTCTGATCAATCGTGGACATTTAACTGCAAGTAACTTCCTTCCCCTTCCATTCTGTCTTATCTCTTTGCTGCTGTATATTATGTCTCTAATTGCTTTGCAACACCATTTTTCTGTAAATATTTTATCTGCACCAATTTTGACCTTTTCATTATTAAACCTTATTCTGAAAAGTGTTAATCTTGTCCCTAAAGTTCTTAATGCAAGCTATAACAAACCTATTCCTTTGAAGAGCGCTATTGTTTAGGATAGCTCATCTGAATATCCCTGTCTGTGGTGACAGCGTGTGGTACAGGTGGTTATTCTAAAATCACAAGTGCTATTGCTAAAATCCGGGTCTTCTGGCCTGCATCCAGAAGTGGTGGCACTGAACGGGTAATTGCTTGAATTAGCCTGGTAACAATCGCTCTCAGGCGGCTGGCACCTAGATGGTAATCCTGCAAGCTGGAGAATCTTTGTGCTGGAAGCAGCTGAGAGTGGTATTGTTACGTTAGTGACAAGCGTGGTGTGAGATCAGGGGGTCCTCAGTCACCAGTCAGTGAGGAGGGCAGTGATCTGATACCTGAGTACGTCACACTCTTCACCACATGTAGATGACTCAATGAGTTGCTGCCATGTGATTGATTGATTAGCAACTTGAGTTACCAAGCAATTGAACCGGTGTACAGGGGCGTAAAGATAGGGGTTGCAGGGGTTGCAATTGCAACCGGGCCCCATGGTCCAGGGGGCCCATGTGCCTCCCTTGTACACCTGAATAGGAAGGATGGCGGGGGTGGCATTTAGAGGACCCAATCTCCTCCATTTTCCTCTATCCAGTTTACTTGTCTTCTGCTGTTTCCAGGGTCCCTGTGTGCTTCCGTGCCCCCCCTGGGGCCTGATGCAGAACTTGTGAAAGGGCCCCACTGCGGCACCGTAATAAAGGGACCCACAATAGGAGTAAAGGGCCCCAGGATCAGTGGGAAGAGGGAAGGGCCCTGGCCAGGGGTCATGGGGGCCCTTCATAATTTCTTGCACCGGGGCCCTGAAGGTTCTAGTTACGCCTCTGCCGGTGTACCTAATAAAGTGGGCAGTGAGTGTATATTTTCCTGTACAAATGATGCTTACCCCTACTACCGAGACCATCTATCCCATTATAAGAACAGTAAGGTAACTTAGGGGGAAAATAGAGGCAGAGCCAAGCTCACCTTTTACCATAAGTGGAGATTTGTACATAAACTTCAGCTCCCTAGATTTCAAGGTCTACTGGAGGTAACCTTGGTTTATGCATTTTTCAGCAGGTTCTCAGTGTTTATAGACCAGATTTATATCAAATGTACTTAAAGCCATGCAGATTAACTACTGGGGTGCATTTTATAATCTGTTCAGTGCTCATATGACAGGTTTTCATGACTCTTACCACAACAGGAGGCAACTTCTAAGTGTCCTGGCTCCAAACTTGGCAGATCATTGCACAGAACCTACATAGGTTGAGATATCATAATATATTTTTAGGAGACTATAGAAATACAGTACAAACAAATGTGCATAAAGTGTAAGGACAAAGGCTCACAATGACAGGTACCTAGGCAGTCTGTAGAACAGAAAGGATACACAGTGAGGTGTGCCTTATTCAATATGGTATAAAAGTAAAAAAAACTCGAGGCTTGCAGTATGTAAATTACATGTGTGCTCAATATGTGAAACTAAAAAAGATTGTTTTTGCTGTCTTTTTAGCTCACAGGATGTGACAAGGACACTGTTTATGGCAAGAGCCACAGATATGTTCTGTACTTGCTGAAAATATTTTCCATCTGAAAAAGGAAATCTAATGCAGCCACCACATCTAAGGACTGGTAAATTGCAATATATTAAACTTTGGTTCTTGGGTTTAGTTCCACTGTTAATGTCCATGCTCTGTAATAAAACTGGGACTTCCTTTTTTTTTTTTTGTAAAGAACTAACCTATTCAAATCACCATGTAATGGAGATGAACAAAGGCAGACATGTTGCCTAGGTGCAACCATAGCTGCCGCCATAGATACAGTGGAGGAGTGCACGTAGCCGCCGAGGAGCAGGATATGTGTTATTTGCAGGATTACCAGGTACAAATAAAGAAATAAAACTTTAATAAAAAAAAAACAAATTCAGCCACCTAACCTTGGTAAGCTGCAATATATTCCAGTTTTGTTTTTGGATTTTTATACGCATCAAGGGTACAGCATTACTAAAAATGAATGTATGTGAATGTCAAGGCTTAAAGCAGAAGGGAAGGCAATACAGTTACCCACCTTTTAAATGTTAATAAATTGTAAAGCCCATCTCTGGGCAAATATTTTTTCCCATGCAGTGGGGTTGTGCTCCCACTCCCAGAGTCAACTGCTCATTTTTTCTAGGGACGAGCACAAAGTTCATACTCACCTGATCTGCCGATCCTCCATTAAACGGCGCTCCCCCTCGGTCCGGCAGTGGACTGTTCCTATCTATGGAGCGTGCTGATGTCAGGAACCGACCATTTTTCAGGACCGCTGGAGCATGGGGGTGCTGGACCAATTTTGTGTGGGGAGGATCGATGGATCAGGTAAGTATATCAGCGCTGTCCTCTCCTCAAGAATAAAACGAGAAGTTAACCTGTGCAGTGCGGGCAGCTGGGAAAAATATTTTTGGCAGGAGTTCAGCTTTAATATATTTATCCTTTATTTAACTTTTTCCTAGCACTCATGTGCGAGCGTATCGGTCTACGCAAGGCCAACAACCCTGCTGAATCTTTAGAGCAGTGACAACACCCACCAACCCAGCATCCTTAGCTCCTAGGGTCCATTCACACTAGTGCGTTTTTTGATGCATTTTGTAGTTTGCAGAAATGCAGGGAATTTTGTTGACATATGTTCCTATGGAACATGTTTCTTTTTTGTGGCTCTGCGGTTTTGGAAAGGGTTGGGGACTTTTTTTCATGCAAAAAGCAGCGTTTTGCATGTAATAGACTTCAATGGGCAAGCATTAAAAACGCAAGTGCTGCTTTTTTACCGCATTTTGCGGTTTAAATCTGCCTAGCAACAAGATTTTCAAAAAAAAAAAAAGAAATATATATATATATAATATTATATAAAAAAAAAAAACACAAAATGCAAAACGCGGCAAAAACTCGGTAAAAACGCAGCAAAAATGCTGTAAAAAACGCGGAAAGCACAGCAAAAAACAGTGAGGAAACGCTGAAAAGCAACATGCATTGATGTGAATCGAGCCTAAGGGTCCTTACACACGAGCGGAGCCCGTTTCTGCTCAGCGGGGATCCATCCGTTGATCCCCGCTGAGCCGCCGGATGACAGGACAGTCTCTGGATAGTTCTGTCACAGCTCCATTCTGCTCTATGGAAAATCGGATGAGCACGGACCGTATGTCCGTGTTCATCCGATCCGCCAGACGGATGGAAAATAGGGTTTCCATCCATCTGTTTTTAGCGGACCGGAGCGGATGTCAGCGGACATGTCACCGCTGACATCCGTCGCTCCATAGAGAGCAATGGAGCGTCCGTTCAAGTCCGCCTGAAAAACCCGAATGATCCGCCCGTGTGAAAGGGGCTTAAGGCATTGTTGGTCTGGAAAGAACTCACGCCCACCAGCCACACAGACAGGAACACTTGCTGTAACTTTGTGGTCACATGACTGTTCTGTAAAACGGAAACTGGCCATACACTAGTGATTTATGAACAAATGTTTGTATGAATATTCCTACGAACATTCTCAGTACATTTGATGACTTGACAAATGTTGTTCAAAACTATCAAAACTTTGTTTGTTTTAAACAATCAGTTTTGGAATTAATGTCATTTCCCAAAGAAAATTAAAAGAAAATTTTAATCAAAATATAAATGAAAAATTAAAAGGAAATTTGTTCATTCAAGGTCATTTTTCCATCCTGCTCCTTTGAGTTTTCTTGTGACTACAGTCGAAAATGAGCATTGAGAAAATTGAACAAACATTCTTAAAAAAATGTAAACACAATTCTTCTAGTGTATTGCCACCTTTAAAAAAAAGTATATACACTGGAATTTATTAGTAACTGTATGCAGGAAATATAAGTGTGGAGGCAACATTTAAAAGGTGGAAAGGAGGGTGATTGTATTGCCTTTCTTTCTACTTTAATTTTAATTGCTTATCTTTATTAAAATGATTTATGGGACTGAGTGACACCATGTCAGGTTTTTTCATTACACCTGGCAGTAATGTACATTTATTAAGTTTTACTACATTTTCTAAATGTCCCTTCTACTAATTTGGCCGCTCAAGGGATAGTTCAAACAGAAGTTTGGCAGGTCTAGGCCAAGGTTACAGGCAGTGCAAAGAGCAAGATAGGTAATAAGTGCAGTGATAAGGATATAGAAAAAACAACAGAAACTGAGGTACAGATAAGAAGTCGTCAACTAAGATAAGGAAAGGGCATAAAGAGGAAAATAATCTGTATTTACTCTGTTATCTATTGTTTGAACGTGGATGTCAATCTTAGGTCTTCGAAATCCATCCGAGATAACAGTGCCTCTAGGAACAATTAAGGCAGGTAAATCTTCTTCTACTGGCAACAGGTCCTCTTGGCTCCTATGTTTGGAATTAATGACTCCGGAGTCAGTACTAATGCTACTCTCAGAGCATTTATGCCTCCGTGATAATTTTCGTGGGGCTGTTGGATGTAAATATAAAAATGTATGTTAGCAACCATAGACAAATTAGTTGGCCAGCCAATCTTTGGGTTGGCTATACAGGATTCATTTAATCTTTGGGCTGGCCATACAAAATTATTTTTTTTTTGTCCAACCAGCAGGTCGAACATAAAAAAAAAAAAAAAAAAAGAGCTGATTCCCCCATCCACACATTCAATGTCTCACTCCCACTGAGTTATTTCCCGCCATCAGAATACAATGATCAGTGTTGTCAGCTATAGCCAGGGTCACTGATCATTTGGGAAAGACCCGACAGGCTGGTTGTACACAAGTTTATTGATAGATCAACTTGTGTGCAACCAGTTAGCCCATACATGGATTGAAATTTGGCTGATGCCTGCTGCACCAGACAAATTTTGATCCATGTATGGCCGGCTTTAGGCTTGGGTTGATAGGTAGTTTACAGAAACAGGATTCTTATTAGGGATGAACAAAAATGACAGATTTAGCTTTACCGATATTTCCATTATTTCGATTAAAATTCACCAGTTTATCAACATGCATTGGACTTATAGAAGTAAAATTACAAGGTGGCTTTTAATGATGCAATGAACTTTAAAGTGAGTTTGGAGGGGGGGGGGGTTTGTACATTTTATTGTTTGATATGTTTTTCACACTAAGAAAAAAAGGATTAAAAAATGTCAACAACAAATTGTAAAGTGATAATACGCAACATGTTTTTTTTTCCTTTCTGCTAATTTATTTGTCATTGGGTGTTTTTAACATATATTGTATGCTATAGAATCTAAATATATATTTGCTTTTTTCATTTTTGTGTATTTTATTGTTTTTGGGTGTTTTAACTGTAAAAGAAATTGTACAATCTGTATATAACTGTGTTCTATTTTGTATGCTTGGCTATGTATTTCACACTGCACTCATTATGCACATGGCACTAATAATGTGTTTTGTTTACGTTTGTATTCTTTCGAGTCCTGATTAGAAATTAGCCTGCCTATCTTACGGCCCTTGTTACCATAAAAGTATAATTGTAATATTAATGTGATACCAACATAATCATACGTAGGAAAAACTTTAATTGGGTCAAATAAACAGAACAGTTATTAGGAAAGATGCTGAGTGTATCTTTTTGTGTCTGTTCCCTACTGCAGTAGTTTTGATTAATTTGGAATCATTAATCAATATTAGGATAGGAGTTGCCTGTCTATAAAATCCCCAAAACAGTTGGCGAGCCAGCCAGAAAGAGATTTGCAGGTGACACTGAGAATCCAAAACAAGGCGCTTGAGATGATCTGGGAATTTCTCATAATCAGCTGGCTGAGGCAAGCCCTTTGTTTACATTTCACAGAAAAAACACAAATACAGTCTTGTGTTCTGTCTCTTTAAATTCTTTGCTACTTTTTTCTTTTTCCTCCACTGTTTAAAAAAAACTGAAATAAAAAAAAAAAAAAGTTAAAAAAACGTTTGTCAGTCAGCAGCTGCAGCCAATTGGCTGTAACTGCTGATCAGTGTATTCTGACAGCAGAGAGTCCCGCTGTCAGAATACATGTCAGAATAATGTCCAGGTAGAAAGGGATTCTTCCATAACCTCACTTGTGTGGATAGAGGAATCTGTTACAAACATCTATGGCCAGCTTAAGATCTATACACCTAAGTTCGCAGCTCAGTCTCCCATTGTCTCCCATTGTCCTTTTTACATTTTCTTACGCTTGACATTAGATTTTCATTTTACTTTATAGAGAATACTGCAGAAAAGGGACAATGGGTGGTGTTGTGGGTCAGAGCATTTAATGAGGTTGTAAACACCCCCAAAAAAACTGTAAGATAAAGGCATAATGAGCTAGCTCATTATGGAATACTTACCTTTGAACAAAGCCCTCTAGCGGTGCCTACACACTGCTAAGATGGCTGACATCTCCGGTGTTTCTTCCGGGTTCGCGGGCTCCGGCGCTGTGAATTGCCGGAACTGCGATGACATCACTCCCATGCTCCCGGTCACGGCACAGGCTCTGAAGAAACGGTATGGGCGGCCATTCCTCCAGAGTGCATGCACCGATGACATAATAGGTGGTGTATACAGTAAATATCTCCTAAATGGTGCAAGTTTAGGAGATAATTACAGTACCTAGAGGTAAGCCTTATTATAGGCTTGCCTATAGGTACAAACAATACAGTGAGGTTTCCTTCCTCTTTAATTCTGGCAGGAAGATCTGATTTCAGGAGTCCACAAAATGTAAAAAAAAAAGCTAGTGGATAATTCAACCCAACAGTGTCCCCTAAGACTGAAAGATCAATCTGGGGTGGACTGACCCTATTATAAATGTATCCACAATGTATTTAAAGAAGATAAAATGTCAGGCAAATGAATCATCACTTACTAGATTTTGAGATCTCATCATGAGACCCTGAGCTACCAACATCCCCTGTTGGATCCCATTCTAGATCAGTAACAAAGCGTGCTTTGGCAGGGGGAAGAATAGGTAGACAAGGAATTGCCTCATCTTCAAAGTCAAGGTCCAAGAAGACATCAGATGACCCAGATGATACATGTTCAAAACCACTATCGAGAACGTCATCTTCAAAGACCTTCAAGGAAAATGTGAAAATGATCATTGTCATGTGATCCATGGTTAATTGGTATGAAAGGATGTCGATTTCTATAATTTCATAGCATTAGTGTGATTTAAAAAACAGAAACTTCTACTCCTGAACAGCTCTTTGTTTGTAGACTTGACTGTCTTTTGTATTAATAAATAATACACATGATAAGAAAATCTGGAAAAAATTACCTTAAGAGGAACGATAAGTCGATTATCTATTTGTTAGTATAATGCTTGTAACAGCCGATTCTGACTGTTCAGACGTAAAAAGAAAAGAAAATCGTACGTTAACACAACGTCCGATTTTCATTCAGTGTCTACAGTAATCGTGCACTTTTCTCGTAACCAGTTTGTTAAAAAAAAAAAGTTTACTGTGCATGGGGTCCACTTATCTGTTAGAGCTGCTGCACTCCCAAGATAGGGTTGCCACTTTTTCTTCAAGCCAAACCTGAACATTTTAGCAGCGCACAGCAAAAAATTTTTTTTTTTTTTTAGCATACACTATAGCAGGGATATGCAATTAGTGGACCTCCAGCTGTTGCAAAACTACAAGTCCCATCATGCCTCTGCCTCTGGGTGTCATGCTTGTGACTATCAGAGTTTTGCTATGCATCATGGGATTTGTAGTTCTGCAACATCTGGAGGTCCACTAATTGCATAGCCCTGCACTATAGGATAGTAACAGACCTGGGACACCTATGGGCGCCCCAAAGAGAATAGTAACGCAGCACGCATAGTTCCCCCTCACCTTCCTGTCAGGCCCTGTTCCAAGCTACATTCATGTCTGAATAATGTGTCCGGGTTTCAGGGGGACTGAAACCTGGACACATGATTCAAAACCTGGACCATCCGGGTGAATTGCGGAATGGGGGCAACCCTATCCCAAGATGACCTGGTAAAATCATTGTGACTGACACCAAAATTCTGAAAAAAAAGGTCAGAAATCTTAGTACCTGCAAGGTTATGCCATTAGTCCAGCCCTTTATTATCATTATGGTTCGCATGGACATACAATGATAATTGAACTAACTAATTTACTTCAGCCAGCCATGTTAAGTGCTAGGTGTGCAATATGTCTATGGGCTTTAAGTTGTCCACTTTTCATAGATTATCACTATTGTTACCCTGAAATAAAAGCAGGGCCTAGTGTGTCTGCAAACTGCATAAACTTGTACATCCAAAAGTTTATGCACTGGCTTTTAATATGTATGATCATTTGGTGGTTGGTGTTTAAAACTGCTATCATATGTTTATTGGCATATTTAGCATTCAATCTCTATTATGCACGTAGAAAACAAATCTGTTTGTTACTATGTACAAGTAATCTGCTTTTCCTTGTTCCTTTGTTGGCTAGTCTCAAGTCCCATTGTTGGCTAATTTCTTATAATGTCTCTGAACTGTCAGTCTGCTTCCTCCCACTACAAAGTGTAAGCATATTTGGCATACATACCAGCTTGGTGCTTACAAGCCGTTTCTGCAGTCGAGAAAGGCGGATGAATATCTCCTGGCAGTAGGAGCCCAGCTCTGTCATCTCCTCCTCTAAGGCCATTGCATCTTGTGGATCAGTTTCATATATGAGCTGATCTCCACGCTCTAAGAGGACCTCTACACACTTCATGTTATTCCACACATCTTTCTGGAAGACCTGACATAAAAATGGTCGGAGTCAAGTAACATGTAATATTTTCACCAAAAAGTTCTGTAATTAAGGCTGGGTTCACACTGTGTGCGGCGCGGCTTGCAGCAGGGGGTCCGGTGCGTCTCCATTTTCCCCGTTTCAGGTCCGAATTAGATCCAAATTTTTGGCTGATTTCGGACCTGAAACGGAGCCAAAGACGCACAGGACTCCGCTGCAATGCGCTCCACGGCTGCCACCGGAGATGTGTGAACCAGCTCCATTGAGAGTCAGTCACACTCTCCTGTCATGCGAATTGGATGCAGGGAAACCCACATCCAATTGGCAATAGTGTGAACCCAGGCTAAGGCTTTTATGACCCGGATGCAACGTTTTTGAAGTAGCTTTAATCCAATCTCCAACATCTCATATAAAATGTAACATGTTAATGTTATTTCAAAAGTTGCTTTCAACATTTTTAAAGTGTCACTAAAGGCAAAACTTTTTTTTTTTTGGATAGCACAGAGAGAGTTTAGGACTCTTCCAGTTTTTTTTTTTGCTGTCTGTGCCCCTGTTAGGGAGATTCCCCCCGTTCTATTTGTCCTGTTTACCGTTGTCATCGAAAGTGAAGGTAAAAGAAAATAGCAAATGTTGGGTTGACATCAGAATAGGAATAGAAGGGAAATCATCTAATAGGGGCACAGGTTCTGGTGATCCTGGTGACATTACCCTAACTTTGGAGGGATTTCCTCTCACCTCCTGTTTAGCTATGCAAAAATAAGTGAAGGGAAATCTCCCCAATAAGACACAGATGACAAAAAAAACTGACAGGGGTTATAACTGACCCTTAGAGCCGGTTCACACTGCCGCGACTTGTCAGGCGACTGACAAGTCAAGTCGCCTCCATGCATTGCAATGGAACCGTTCTAATAGGAGCAACTCAAGTCGTTCCGACTTAGAAAAAGGATCCTGTATTACTTTTGGGGCGAATTCAGGCGACTTGCATTGACTTCTATTACAAAAGTCGCTTGCAAGCCACGCTGAAGTCGCGCTGTGCGGGGTCGCGCTGAGTCGCCCCGCAAGTTGGATCGCCTATGTGTGAACCGGCTCTATCTCTATCCAAAATAAAAGAAAAAAGTTTTGCTTTTAGTGACACGTTAAATCAGCAGCTTTTTTAAAGAATACCTGGTGATACTGTAATAAAGGTCCTTGTTCAGACACTTCCTGTTATGGGGTAACAACCTTGTCCACTGTGCTCTTGCACTGTCACCCTGTTAGAAGCACCTGGTAGAAGCTAAAAGTGGTTGCAATGACACACACTCCACAAACATGTCCACTACTATCACTATTAAGAAGCCAATTCGAAGCAATGATGAGCAGCCAATGCAACCGCAAGTGCATGTAGGCAGAAAGTGGCTGAAAAAGGCCAGCAAGGAACAGCAACTCTTAGAAACAAACAAAAGAGGATGACAAAAAGTGAAAACATTAGGCATTGGTTTATGACACAGTGCTTTAGAAAATGAAATGTCATCCAGTTATGCCCCTTGCACATCCCAGCATTTCAGTGCGCCTGGGAGGCACACATTCAGCATCCAGCGCTGCTGCCTGCAGCCTGTTAAAGTATATGGTAGGCTGAAATATGCTATTGCTGGATGGGGCCGAACACTGTACCAAGTGTTACTTTTGTTCAGGGCCCAATGAATTCAGGGACCTATGCAGGGCCATCTTAATAGCATCACAGGCCAATGGGCAAAGTATTGCACTGGGGCCCCTGATATCAAATGTAAACCTGTCCGATCATCCCCGGGGTCACGTTATGAAACGGGTAACCGGACACTACGATAATTCTACCGGGACGTATCCAGGGACTTAAGTAACCCGGGACTTGTTTTCATTGTGAACCATGTCACAAGCCGGGGTAGGTCGTTATCGTATAAAGTCGGATGGTATATGAAATTGTCCGACGTCCGTCGTCGCGACCTACGACTTA
>BLSH010274552.1:484576-501356 GCA_018402905.1 Glandirana rugosa
AAAGCAGCGGTATGTGAAATCTCTAATTTCTGCTATCTGTCCTCAGAGCAACAGCACAGACAGCAGTAGTAAAGTAATCTATCTCAGGATGCAGGATCAGGTCTTAAAATGGCTAAAATCTGTCCCTCACGCCGTCAGCTACCTTTCCCTATACTAACCCAAGGAGCATGTGACTGCAGCACTGTGACTCCAGCTTATAAAGAGGCTGGGTCACATGATGCACCGGCCAATCACAGCCATGCCATTAGTAGGCATGGCTGTGATGGCTTCTAAGGGCAAACCAGTGAAACGCTTGTTGATTGGCTGCCCTGCAGCTTCTCAACACGTGGAGTAAAATAGCAGAACCCCGGACCGAACCCGAACGATTTTTGAAATGTCCGGGTCCGGGTCCGTGCCACGGACACCCTAAAGTTCGGTACGGACCCGAACGTTACAGTCCGGGTTCGCTCAACACTAGTCAGGAGTGTATAATGCACAGGCCACTTTACAGAGTACAAGCAAAAATCTTCCCCCTACAAAGTCATATCCCTCACACTACAGATCTCACCTAGCATCCCTAAATCCCCCCTCCCAGCGCACCTTCTCAATCCAGACCCCCTTTATCAGTAAAGAACTCCCAGGAGCACAAAATCCTCAGTACAGACTCCTCTTCTATCACAGACCCCTCAGTACAGACCCCCCCCCCCCCACTTCCTTAGCACAGACTCCTCGGTATAGATGGCGCCCCCCAGCACAGACTCCTTGGTACAGACAGACCCCCCCTCCATGCAATGATATCTCAGTACAGACAACCCCTTCTCCCAGTATAACCCCCCCCCCCCCAGTATAGGCACCCCTTCCTTTCAGTAAAGACCTCTCAGTACAGATCTCCCCTCTCTCTAAACACACTCACCAGACCAGATGACCAGATGCAGTGGCAGTTCAGATTGAAAGGAAGCCCTCCCCTCGGCTCTGTCATATGACGAAACAAGGGTGGAGGCTCTGAACTTCCGCTGTCAGAGGAGCAGCAGGTGCTGACTCTCTGGGGTGCTACGGCTGTCTGACATTTTTCTTTGTGTTGCATGGTGTGGTGTGGTGCCATTCAAAACAAGAAAATGAAATATCAGGTGGCCACATCATCCCCATAGTGTCGGCACCTGGTGGCGACCACACCTCCCTTAATATGCCACTGCTGTAACCTGGTATAAGCCTCGTGTCATCCTTGTATGGCACGGCATATGCTGGGGAGGGGTAGCAGCACAAGGAAACAATCAATTGTGCTGCAGTGCAAAGCACACTGCAAGTTCTACTGCAGCAAAGAAAAGTGAAGTCTCCTGTCCTGCCAGACGGGGCTGTGCTGTGTGGCAGAGCTGTACAAATCTCAGGGCTGGATAGTCAGAAATGCAAACCCTTTGGCATATAAACAGCTCCCATATATGTATTTTATCTGTGGATTTAGCTGTTTGCCTGGAGTATAGCTCTAACGCTTGTTTAGCAGAGATGATCTCAGTACTGAGGGCTCTCTCAACAAAATTCAATATGGTCCCCTACCTGAAACCTGCTCCGCTGTGTTAGGGTGCTGAGACAACAAGGTGGTGCAAGCCGTCCATGAAGCAGCTCATCGATTCCCACGTGGACAAAGCTGTGATGTGTTGTGAGGTTTCAGTTATAAACTGTGCAAAGTCCAGAGTAACGTCTCCCTGACACCACGCCAAAACAAACATCATCGCCAGCCAATCTTACAATACTGCTGCCTAGGCCTGCAGAATCGCTCATTGATCAATAGCGTACAGCACTTCTGGGGAAGGGAGCGTGCCTACTCATCCGCTACTACAGTTTTTTTCTTTAAGGCAGCGCATATTGATCAGAGTCCAGGGCATAAGTCCACGGAAAGGTCACGTAGGCTGCAAGCTATGGTGGAAAAATATAGGGAGGCTCTGGCATTTCCAGAACATTTCTGTTCTTTACTATATGCCTATTTGTTTTATGGATTTTCAAGTATACCAAAAGGGCTCATATCGCAAAAAAGTGGGCAGATGCCCAGTAAGTTTGTATAGAGCAGTGGTTCTCAATTCCGGTCCTCGGGCCCCCCCAACAGGCCAGATTTTAAGTATTACCTTGGGGAGATGCAGACTAGAATACTGCAATCACTGAGCAGCAAATGATATCACCTGTGATGTATTTCAGTTATCCTGCAAACCTGGCCTGTTGGGGGGGGCCCGAGGACCGGAGTTGAGAACCACTGGTATAGAGTGATCCCAGGCAGTATGCTATCAAAAATGAGTATAATTTATTGGACATAAAATATTGGTAACAAAGGGACAATAAATGTCAATTCAAAACCTCCACCATACACCACACATAACAATGTTGTTATTGATTCATAAAATCCAACACATATAGACCCCAAAAAAGAGCTCATTCACTCTTTCAGCAGCCCTTGCGGAACCTCTGAAAAGCAGTTCATAGTGGATCTCTTTTCAGAGGGCAGCCTAGAGGCAAATGGAAGGTGATATGACGCCTCTTCACTGCCTGTTTTAACCATGAGAAGCCCGTACCACCAAGCTGCATGGTTGCGGCATGGCCCTATTCACTTAGAGTGGTTGCGTTTGGCAGCAATACTGCCCACCAGATGCAACATGGTGTATCATTTTGGCATGGGTGTGAAGTGAAGCATTGCTGACACAGCTGTATTTTAAGGTGGGCGGTCAGGGGAGTGGTAAAACCAGGCTTCAACCACCACTTTTTTACGTCTCCAAATGTGAACACGTCCTAAAGCAACAACTATTATGTGTGTTAAAGTGGAGCTCCACCCAAAAGGAGAAGCTCCACTTATTTGCCTCCTCCCTCTCTCCACTGCCATATCTGGTACCTTTCGGGGGGGGGGGGGGTGCCTGGTTCTGACCCGCTCCCACTTCCGGCTAATCTCGCTTTCCCCCCTGATTTCCCCACTGATTCCCAGCAGGGGATCAAATATTTTTTCCCCTCACTGTATATTGTATGTAGTATTTACCTGATTGTCATGGTTTGTAATAAACAAACATTCGTTTTTTTATCAGCTGCATTTTGTTGCTTGAATTGACATTCAAGTCTTAGGAGAGATAAGACGTGGTAGGTTAGGTTATTGTGTGTTTTTTTTTTCTGTTATTTTTCCACCACTTGATGCCATTTTTTTATATGGTTATACTGTTTTCTTCTCTGTTTTTCATTTTATTTCGTATCTCTGAAAATCTAGATGATGACATACCTGGGGTATTGACAAAAAAATCCCCTTTTTTTCTTCTGTGACGCATACGATTTTTGCCCTGGGTTATAATCAGCGACTGTTGTTTGATACAATGGCAAATGTTGGCCTTGTATACCTTTTCTAAATAAAAATTATTGGAAACAAATTGATATTCAAGTGGATCCTGAGGAAGCCCTATATTGGGCAAAACGTGTCGATCCACAGATCTATCTATATGTTGATCCTACTGCACTCACTGGATGTTGTAATTTGCAGCTGTGTATATTTGTATTTATGCATGAAAACAAATTTTTAATATATAAAAATAAAATATATATAAATAAAACATAAAGCATATGTTTTTATGCATTTTTCTGTTTTGTATTGGTTAGTTGTGGCACATTAAATATCCCCATTTCCCCATGACCCCTTTTTAAAGCAAATGAGAAATTTTCTTTTTTACAAAGAGAGCACTGGAAGTTTTCAGCTCACTAGATTTCTGGCAGGATCAAAGGGGATTTTTTTTTGCACAGATAGAATAGATATAAGAAAATGCTTTCAATGGTATACATAAGAGACCCACAGGAAGCATGTAAGAGCAGTTCATTATTAATGTTTACATACTTTTCTGTTATTTCTTCTTATTCAAAAATATGCTTTTTTTCTTCTTTTTTGTTTGGGGGGGGGTCACGTGAAATGGCAGCAGTACAGGAGACAGTTATAGGAGTTGCCACAGCTCGCAGCTCTCCTGTTGAGGGCCAGCGGGGACTTGCTGCCACGTGACAATTATATTACCAGGAATGAGCCTCTGGGACTGAAGGCATAACACAGTGAGCTTGTTATGTAAAAGAAAACCTGCATGACTCAGATCTTATGTACAAACTACAAATAATTACCTGTCATTCCTATTACCAATAATAACTAGTCTAATGATACAGACAATAGGGGAGGAGGTAATCCATCCTGCACACAGCTCCCAGCAGTAGATCAGGACTGCTTCCTCCAACACAGTGTAAAATGTTCTGAATGGCCAGACTCATATTAAAATGACACTAAACTCTGGTATAAAGAAAAAAAAATCTATCCAAGTATGGATTCTTAAAGCAGTAGTAAACTGCAGATAAAAAAAAATCCCCTGCAAGGCAATGTCATAATGTGCTAGTATGCATCGGTCACTCCCGCGTAAGAGCAAGGGAGCCCTCGCTTATGGCACAAGCTCTGAAAGTCTGGCACAGTACGCCAGACCTTCAGAGCACATGCACTGGTGATGCCACCAGCTGCATGCAGTGTGAATATCTCCTAAACAGTGCAAGTTTAGGAGATAATTCACTGTACCTACAAGGAAGCCTTATTCTAGGCTTCCCTGTAGGTACAAGTCAAAAAAGTGAGTTTCCTACCAGTTTAACTCAAAAATGTTCCTTCTACTGATCTCCAACTTCCTTTTTTTTTGCTGCTGTGATCGGACTTCCTATTAAGAGGATGGTTATGTTTGTTCTCCATGGACCCCGGCTTTGTAGGAATGCATCCACCCTCTCCTGCTCACTGGGGTTGCCACATCATCCCTTTACTCCAGGACACATATTAATTACACAGGTTCTGTGGCTGATTAAGGTATTAATTAAACTCACTTGGTGCCTTATCTGCATCAAATTAGCCTCAGAACAACCTGTGTTATTCATATGTGTCCTGGATTAAAGGGGTGATGTGGCAACCCTATTGCTGATGCCTGGGATGAACTAAGGACCAGGGACTATTGGATGTAAAGTCTCTCCATGGTATTATATAGTGTGCTACTTTTGCAGAAACCCTTGCTGCATTTCTGAAAAGTGATAAAGTGATCCAGGCTGCACACGCCTGTCAAAATCACCCGCTCCCCCCTCCAAAAAAACATGTCCAAAAGTGTGTGTGGGGGGTTAGTAGTATATTTAGGTAAAGTATACAGTGGGGCAAAAAAGTATTTAGTCAGCCACCAATTGTGCCAGTTGTCCCACTTAAAAAGATGAGAGGCCTGTAATTTTCATCATAGGGTCACTTCAACTATGAGAGACAGAGTGAGAAAAAAAATCCAGAAAATCACATTGTCTGATTTTTAAAGAATTTACTTGCAAATTACCGTATTTTTCGCCGTATAAGACGCTCCGGAATATAAGACGCACCCAATTTTAAAGGAGAAAAATCTAGAAAGAATAATTCTGAACCAAATACTGTAGTAAAATATTTTCATCATGTAATGTCCACCATTGCCCGCACTCATCACGTAATGTCCACCATTGCCCCCACTCATCACTGTGATGTCCACCATTGCCCCCCACTCGTCATCACCATCACTGTTCCAGTGCAACATTGCCCCCACACTAATAATAATAGCCAGTAGTTTAAGATTGCCCCCACACTAGTAATAATAGCCAGTAACATTGCCCCCACATTAGTAATAATAGCCAGCAACATTGCCCCCAACATAGTAATAATAGCCAGTAACATTGCATTGCCCCTTCCCCCTAATAGCCAGTCCAACAAACCTCACCTCACAGATGCGCGCTCTGGTAGGATCCGGCACAGCCGGGTGTACCAAGATGGCCGACCGCTCCGGAGTTAGGCCAAAGCCGCGGCCTTTCATTAGGCCGCGGCGGCATTACGCTCCGCGGATTCTCGTTGTTTGGATCGCGGAGGCAACTGTCTATTCGTCGTATAAGACGCACCAACTTTTCCCCCCCAGTTTTGGGGAAGAAAAAGTGCGTCTTATACGGCGAAAAATACGGTATGGTGGAAAATAAGTATTTGGTCACCTACAAAGAAGCAAGATTTCTGGCTCTCACAGACCTGTAACTTCTTCTTTAAAGCGGTAGTAAACCCATGCATTTAACAGGTTAAAAACCAGTCACATTTCCGGCACATGCCGGAAATGTAACATCCCTATTGGTTGTGCTCTAAACCAAACTGTCAAACCATCCAATGGCTGGTGTCATAGCTGATCACATGTGCAGCATCATGGCAGCTGTAGATTAAACAGAGGCAAAGATGGCAGCTTCCTTGGCTGAAAATGATAGGGGGGTTTACTACCACTTTAAGAGGCTCCTCTGTCTTCCACTCGTTACCTGTATTAATGGCACCTGTTTGAACTCATTATCAGTATAAAAGACACAACCTGTCCACAACCTCAAACAGTCAGACTCCAAACTCCACTATGGCCAAGACCAAAGAGCTGTCAAAGGACACCAGAAACAAAATTGTAGACCTGCACCAGGCTGGGAGGACTGAATCTGCAATAGGTAAGCAGCTTGGTGTGAAGAAATCAACTGTGGGAGCAATTATTAGAAAATGGAAGACATATAAGACCAAGTAACAAAGGCTACCATCAGTAACACACTACCCCGCCAGAGACTCAAATCCTGCAGTGCCAGACGTGTTCCCCTGCTTAAGCCAGTACATGTCCGGGCCCATCTGAAGTTTGCTAGAGAGCATTTGGATGATCCAGAAGAGGATTGGGAGAATGTCAAATGGTCAAATGAAACCAAAATAGAACTTTTTGGTAAAAACTCAACTTGTCGTGTTTGGAGGAGAAAGAATGCTGAGTTGCATTCAAAGAACACCATACCTACTGTGAAGCATGGGGGTGGAAACGTCATGCTTTGGGGCTGATTTTCTGCAAAGGGACCAGGACGACTGATCCGTGTACAGGAAAGAATGAATGGGGCCATGTATCGTGAGATTTTGAGTAAAAACTCCTTCCATCAGCAAGGGCATTGAAGATGAAATGTGGTTGGGTCTTTCAGCATGACAATGATCCCAAACACACCGCCCGGGCAACAAAGGAGTGGCTTTGTAAGAAGCATTTCAAGGTCTTGGAGTGGCCTAGCCAGTCTCCAGATCTCAACCCCATAGAAAATCTTTGGAGGGAGTTGAAAATCTGTGTTGCCCAGAGACAGCCCCAAAACATCACTGCTCTAGAGGAGATCTGCATGGAGGAATGGGCCAAACTACCAGCAACAGTGTGTAAAAACCTTGTGGAGACTTACAGAAAACGTTTGACCTCTGTCATTGCCAACAAAGGGTATATAACAAAGTATTGAGATGAACTTTTGTTATTGACCAAATACTTATTTTCCACCATAATTTGCAAATAAATTCTTTAAAATCAGACAATTTGATTTTCTGGATTTTGTCTCTCATAGTTGAAGTGAACCTATGATGAAAACTACAGGCCTCTCTCATCTTTTTAAGTGGGAGAACTTGCACAATTGGTGGCTGACTAAATACTTTTTTGCCCCACTGTAACTGAAGGCAAACTTTTTTTTGTGGACAGCATGGTTGGCCAATGTCAAGTTTTTATTGCTGTCTCTGCCCCCATTAGGGAGATTCATCCTCTCTTTTTGTCCTGTTTATCATTAACATAGAAAGTGAAGGAATAGAGGTTAAATCTACCAAGGGGGACACTAGCTCTGGTTATCCTGGTGACAACCAGGAATTTCCTCCTTACTTCCTATTTTGGTTATGGGAAAAGAATTGAAGAGAAATCCACACAATGGGACACAAATGGCACCCCCGCCCCAAAAAAGAAAAAAACTAACAGGGTTATAACCCTCACAAAATAAAAAAGGTTTTACCTTTAGTTCTACTTTAAAAAGTGACAGTGTTCTGTCCCCAGGCGACACATTAGATGTAGTACTTTGTTCTATCTCTCTACATGCTGTGGAAGCCTAGCTATGTGGTCAGACAGGACTAAATGTCATTAAGTTAGGGTTTACATCTCCTTTTTGCATTTACTTTTCCCTGTGCAATGAGCTTTATGCAGTGCTGGGACAAGGCCATCTGACGCCCAGGGCAAAGATGCCAAACTATGCCCCTTCCCCCCCAGTTCATGATGTGCAATTTTAGAGGATCCTATGCACAGCGGTCACTTGCTTGTCAAAATCACTGCCACTGTCATTACTCTTGTCGGCCTTAACCTTAACAGAAGGAAGGTGCTGCCATCCCTACAGTAAACCATTGTGCCCAAGGCAACTTCCCCTTCTGCCCATCCCTTCTCCCGGCCTTGGCCTTAAGAGACATGGCAGGCACAGGCACATTAAGGTCCTCACTGACCATGGATGCTCAAAAATCAGGGGGTGGGTCCAGGCATCAATTTATTTTTGGTGTCTGGCTTAATGTTGGCTAATTTGCATATTAGCCGCATTTACCGCTTCAGAAACTGAGATAAGATTGTGAAATATAAGGCAAGCCGCCAGCAATATATATATAACGAGATTGCACCCCATTAGCATAAATCAGCTACCAAAAATTGCTTAAGATCTTTTTTATAAACATCTTTTCATCACATGAATACAATCAATTATAAGTGCTTTTAAAGGTGGCCATAGATGGATTGAAATTTGGCCAGTTCAGCCAGGACAGAAAGATTTTCCATCCATCAATGGCTGTTTCTGGAGTCAATCTAATGAGGTTTGTATATTTTTGATCAATCAGCGAATGCAGCCAATCAGCTGCAGTGCTGATCCGTGTATTTTGACAGCAGAGCAGTCCTCGCTTTCAGAATACAATAGTGCAGAGGGGAGAATTTCCCCATCCACCTCGCTGTGTGGATGGGGTTATCTATTTTTTTTTTTTTTTTCAATCAGCCTACTGGCTGCATGTATGGCCAGCTTTACTTACCAGGCAATGGACGGGCTGATTGACATCTTGCTGGGAGGATAAAAGGAGCAGTCATGGCCGACAACAATGCTATGGTAATGGGTGTGACATCATGATGACATCACCATTTTAGATGAATGGGAACATAGAGATCAACACTTTATGTATTTTAATGAATGCAACAACGTGATGACATTGCAACTTACTTGATCAGAAAGGCAGAAATTGACAACAATTGGACATGGCAACATGATGACGTTACAAATTTTAGGTGATTGGGAAGACAGATTCAAGGTTCAACAACACAAATTCAGCAGTGGGACTGCAGCATTGTCAGAATAGCACAGGAAAGGATGCCACAACAGGAAGACTGGCAGGATCAACAGGTAAATACTTGACAACAAAGGGTATACTAAAGATGGCAGACTAACTACTTTGAGACTGCCCCATAGCAGATTTACTGCTACAGGATGGCTCTCCTGTGCAGAATCATGTACAGTGAAACCTTGGTTCACAAGTAATGCAGTTAACGAGCATTTTAAAAAAAAAATCCTGACTCGATTTACGAGTGCTGTCTCGTATAACGAGCAGGATTAAGCCTCTGTGCATGCAATACCGCATGTGGCCAGAGGTGCGAGGGTGCTGGTGAGCCTCGGAGACCCTCGGAAGCATTCGGAAATACTGAAAATGTAAACAGTTCCCGAGCATTTCCGAATGTTTCCGACCTCTCAGAGCCTCACCAGCGCCACCACATCTCTGGCCACATACGGTATTGCATACACCAGGCGCCCCCGGACCTCTGGCCACATACAGTACTGCATTGACGCCGATCGTCTGTAAAACACACAGAATAGGGATCTGCCTATGTAAACAAGGCAGAGATCCATTCTGACAGGGATGAAGAGATGGATTTTGTGTTCCTGCATAGCAGCACATACTGTGCACAAAAACACTGGCTAGGCACACAGTTAACCCTTTGATCACCCTAGATGTTTAACTCCTTCCCAGACAGTGTCCTTAGTACAGTGACAGTGCATATTTTTAGCACTGATCAATGTATTAGTGTCACTGGTTTCCGAAAAGTGTCAGTTAGTGTCCGACTGCCTGCCACAATATCGCAGTCCCGCTATAAGACACTGATTCCTGCCATTACTACTATTAATATATATATATATATATATATATATATATATATATATATATATATATATAAATTCCATAAATCTATCCCATAGTTTGTAGACGCTATAACTATTGTGTAAACCAATCAATATATGCTTAATGGGATTTGTTTTTACCAAAAACATGTATAAAAATACATATTGGCCAAAATTTATGAAGAAATTTGATTTTTTTACAATTGTTTTATTGGATGTGTTTTATAGCAGAGAGTGAAAAATATATATTTTTTTCAAAATTGTCATCCATTTTTTGTTTTTACGCAAAAAATAAAAACCGCAATTGTGATCAAATACTACCAAAGGAAAACTCTATTTGTTGGAAAAATATGACATAAATGTATTTTTTGGGTACAGTGTTGCATGACCAAGCAAACGTCAGTTAAAGTAACAAAGTGCTGCATTGCAAAAAAAGTCCTGGTCATGAAGGGGGGTAAATCTTCTAGAGGTCAAGGTGTTAAGGTCCAGTTTACACCACAAAAATGTACTCCTGATGCATTCCGGATGGGTTTTTGCTTACAGTTCACAACACAAAAACTCCAGATGCCTTTCTGCATGCTTGTTTTTGATGCATTTCCAGTGAATTCGAGTGCGTTTTCCCCTCTTTTATTTTCATGTGATGCGATGCGGTGCATATTTGATGTGTTTAGCCATGTTCCAGTACAGTTCTGTGCAGAAAAAATGCATCATGTTCTACTTCTTTTATTCTACACTGGAACTGACTGCACTGGTGTAAACTATGCCACTGGAACCCATATGATCTACTGTCCATGCGTTTTGATGCAAAAAAAGACACACTGGACTACATCTGACCCTTAAAGAGAAACTTCACTTCTCACTTGCATTTTATTTTCTATTCCATCTTTCCGTGTCTGCTGGGCAGTGGCGGCTGGTGGGGTTTTAGGATCGGGGGCGCCAGACCCCGCCCTTCCTTTTTGACCCCTCCTACTTCTCATAAGCCCCACCCCTTATAGAATCCACCCACTCTGCCCCTTGTATTCCACTTGCTTCCACCCATAGTGTCAGGAATACACAGCTGAGCATCACAGGACAGAGAATATAACTCAGCCTCACAGATCAGGGTATATAGCTCAGCCTTGCAGATCAGGGTATATAGCTCAGCCTCGCAGATCAGGGTATACAGGTCAGCCTCACAGATCAGGGTATACAGCTTAGCCTCACAGATCAGGGTATACCGCTTGGGGTATATAGATCAGGGTATACAGCTCAGCCTCGCAGATCAGGGTATACAGATCAGGGTATACAGCTCAGCCTCGCAGATCAGGGTATACAGCTCAGGGTATACAGATCAGGGTATACAGCTCAGCCTCGCAGATCAGGTTATACAGCTGAGGGTATACAGATCAGGGTATCCAGATCAGGGTATCCAGATCAGCCTCACAGATCAGGGTATACAGATTAGTGTATACAGCTCATCCTCCCAGATCAGGGTATACAGATCAGGGTATACAGCTCAGCCTCACAGATCAGGGTATACAGATCAGGGTATACAGCTCAGCCTCACAGATCAGGGTATACAGCTCCGCCTCACAGCTCAGGGTATACAGCTCAGCCTCGCAGATCAGGGTATACAGCTCAGCCTCACAGATCAGGGTATACATATCAGGGTATCCAGATCAGGGTATCCAGATCAGGGTATCCAGATCAGGGTATCCAGATCAGGGTATCCAGATCAGGGTATACAGATCAGGGTATACAGATCAGGGTATACAGATCAGCCTCACAGATCAGGGTATACAGCTCAGGGTCACCCCCCCCGCATGGGACTTGCGGCACTCTGAAGGCTAAGCCCCACCATACCCCCCTTGCGGGAGGTCCGGCACTTACCGGGCTGCTGTGCTCCTCTTTCCTATGTCTCCGAGTCCAGAGTGCCAGCAGCAGGCAGAGGCGGAGCATTTTTTTATGTACAGAACTGCATTAAAAATGCCTTGGAACACATCAAGAACGCACCAGAACACATTAAAGAGAAAAAAACCCCTAGGACACCTTGGGAAAAAAGGAAAAAAAAAAAAACAAGAGGGGAAAAAAAACACACCGGAAAGCATTACAGAAAGAAAAAAAAATCCTGGAAAACCTTGGAAAAAAAGAAAAAACAAGAGGGGAAAAATGCACTGGAACGCAATTCAACAAAAAAGCGAATGAAAGAAACCCTGGGAAACCTTGGAGGGGGAAAAAACACACTGGAACACATTTCAGGAAAAAAAAACCCTCCAAAACTTTGGGAAAAAAGAAAAAACAAGAGGGTAAAAAACCAGAAGGCATTACAGCAAAAAAGCACCAGATATTTTACACTTCAAGATCCAGGAGCATGTAAATGTCCATGTGCTCCTTCAGTAGGAGCAGCGTTATCACCCTGGGACAGGACGTGGGACTACAGAACCCCCCCTTCTGCTCTTCTTTCGCCACAACACAGGGGGGGGGGTGATCTGTAGTTTACAGAGAGAGTAGAGATCAATGCCTAGAAATAACAATCAGCAGCAGCAGACAGCATAAGTTGTTAGCGAGCAATATTTTTGGCAGGATCAACAGGTTCTTTTTTGCACTTATCAACCAGACATACCATAATGCTTTCAATGCTATATTAAGCGGAGCAAAAAGGAGAAGTTGATTGGTAGGATTTACATACACTTCAATGGGAACATAACTGTATTAAGCTGTGTTTGTTATAGCTGGCTGAAGATCAGATTCTAGATAAAGTGCTTCAGGCAGCACTTTTGTATTTGTTTCCCTTGAGAAATGTCTGTATCAATGTAGACGCTTCTACTATGCCAAGAATTGCATCAGAACCACAGGCTGTCTCTTCCCACAGTACTGCGGTTTTCCAATATGATGGAACCTCACTAAGCACATTGTGTTCTATCTCAGCATATGCGTTGTAGTAAATGACAAGATCAATACTGCCAGGGGTGTATTCAATAAACAGCTAGAACTTTGAACATGGCATTTTCATAAGCATTTCCACACCCTGCTGTAAGCCTGCATGTCATAAGCAAGTAATTAGAAGGTAAACTGTGCTAGCAAGGTTTGATATAAGCATTGATAACAGCGACTTCAGTTCTCAAAGTCATGGTTGGCTCCGCTCCCTATCATGCCTTATGTATGCGAGTATTGGTTAGCTAGAATGCCCATCTCAAGGATTGAACTTTGAGAAGTGATAGACTGCAAAGTCCATATACAGTGGAACCTCGGATTGCGGGTAACGCGGTTAATGAGTGCTTCGCAATACGAGCAGTTTCTTTTTTTTAAATTCTGACTCGGTTTGCGACTGGTGTCTCCCATAACGAGTAAAAATTTGCCTTTTTGCATGCAATACCGCATGTGGCCAGGTTTTGGGGGGCGCTGGTGAGCCTCAGAGGCGGCCGAAAATTCTGGAAATTTTCGAAATTCCTCGGAAATACCGAAATTCTAAACACTTTCCGAGCATTGCCGAGTGATTCCGACGTCTTAGAGCAGTGGTTCTCAACTCCGGTCCTCGGGACCCACCAACAGGCCAGATTTTCAGTATTACCTTGGGGAGATGCAGACTAGAATACTGCAATCACTGAGCAGCAAATGATATCACCTGTAATGTATTTCAGTTATCCTGAAAACCTGGCCTGTTGGGGGGTCCCGAGGACCGGAGTTGAGAACCACTGTCTTAGAGGCTCACCAGTCCCCCCTCACGCAAATCTGGCCACATGTGGTATTGCATACACCAGGTACCCCTGGAACTGTGTCCATATACAGTACTGCATAGACAAGCAGTGACTGTGGAATGAATAAACCGAGTTCCCATTGTTTCCTATGGGGAAACATGCTTTGATATACAAGTGCTTTGGATTACAAGCATTCTCCTGGAACGGATTATGCTCGTAATCCAAGGTTCCACTGTATAGGGAATAAGAACAGACACAAAGGTGTTGATTTACTGAAGGCAAATAGACCGTGAACTTTGCAAGTGTAGTTGCTCCAGAGCTTAGTAAATGAGCAGAAGCTCTGCCGACTTCCATCATCCAATCATGTGCAAGTAAAAATGCAGTTTTTAAAAAAAAATTTCCTTGCATGTGATTGGGAATTCTTTGCAAAGTGAAGCTTTACCTCATTTACTAAGTTTTGGAGCAACTGCACTTTGCAAAGTGCACAGTCTATTTCCCTTTAGTAAATCAACCCCTAAAGGCCCGTACACACGATACGAAAATCGGAAGTAAAATTTCGTCCGATGAACGATCTGCTGTATTTCGTTAGTATGGTGCTTTCGACAGCCAATTCCGATTTTTCTTACGACAAAAGCTGGATGTGCAGACTAAAATTTTGATTGTACGTGAACACAACGGGCGATTTTAATATAATTAGTACGGTTTTCGTCAGAAAAAAAATCGGAAGGGCAAGACTACGCATGCTCAGAAACAAAAGAATACTTACAAAACAATTCAACACATCTGATATCACTTCTGAAGTTGCATTCTGTCATACGATAATTTTCATATGGTTAGTAACCTCTTCACTTTCGACATGAGACTAGCATCCAACAAACAACAAACAACGGACGGACGTTCGTCCGAAAATCTGATCGTGTGTATGAGGCTTAAGCCTGCTGGTTGAAAGAAATAAAACAGGTTCCACCATCCATGCTATGTATACAGCATGGATGGACGAATCCCTCTGACCACTCTATTGTGACAGCTGCCCAGCGGCTGTTGTGGCTTCATCTGATTGAATACAGCTGCTGTTTAGGAAGCAATTTTCTGAATGGCTCCTTCAATACTTCATTCTGAAGATGCCATGTGGAATGGGGCCCCAGAACAACATGCTATTCCCCTCTACATTAGCTCTGTGTCCATGCACGCATAGTCATTTACAGGCATTTAGAGGTTGGGGTGTTTAGAAGCAGAAACAATCCCCAGGGACAAAGCATTCAGGAGCATTTTGCCGATAAAAAGCCTCACATGCCTGAAAAAAAAGAGCTTTAGCGTTAGGTGCATTTTGCGCTTGAGCATGCATTCATTCCAATAGCCAGAATAAATTAATAGTCTGGCCAATGGAATTAAAGTATAACTAAAGGCAAATGTTTTTTTCTTTAGTTTTGGTTAGGGTGGCAAGGGATTAGAGAGCCCTACTAGTTTTCATTGTCTGTGCCCCCATTAGGGGTTTCATGCTCTCTTATTTGTCCTATTTACCATTATCCCAGAAAGTGAAAGTAAAAGAAAATCTAAAAATTTGGATTGTCCCCAGAAAAGTAACGCAGGGGAAATCTTCCAATGGGGACACTAATTCTGGTGACCTGGGGGACCCCAAGGAATTCCCTTAATTTGCAGGTATTTCCTACTACTTCCTGTTTTGGCAATGGGACAGGAAGTGAAGGGAATTCTCCCCAATAGGTCATAGATGGCAAAAAAAATCTGGCAGGGGTTATTCCCCCCTGCCCCCCCCCATCCAAAATGGAAACTTTTTTTACCTATAGTTCTACTTTAACCACTTGCCGACCGCCGACTGCCGTCTGATGGCGACAAGGTGGCTCATTATCGCAAACCGCCGTCATATGACGGTGGCTGCGATAACTAGTACTGTGATCATGCGCCGCTGGAGGCGCGCTCACTGTGTCTGGGGGGGGCAGGGAGTGGGTACAGCAGACTTGATCAGTGCCGGCTACCCACAATGCCCCCCCCCCCCCACCGCAGAGAGAGAACAGAGGTCCGTGTATATAAACACGGATCTCCGTTCTCATAGAGGGGGAAGGGCTGTGATCACAGGCTTCCTGTATATGGAAGCCAAGATCACTCCCTTCTCCCTGCCAGCCCAGCCCCCATACAGTTAGAACACATCCAGGGAACACAGTTAACCCTTAAAGCGCCCCTTCAGATTAACTCCTTCACTGCCAATGGCACTTACACAGTAATCAGTGCCTTTTTATAGCACAGATCGCTGTATAAATGCCAATGGCCCCAAAAAAGTGTCAAAATGGTCCAACATGTCCGCCCCAATATCTCAGTACCACTAAAAATCGCAGATCGCCGCCATTACTAGTATAAAATAAAAAAAATAAAAACCCCAGAAATGAATTCTCATCATCCGTAAATGCGGCAACTTTTGCGCAAACCAATCAATAAATGCCAATTGCAATTTTGTTAACCAAAAATATGAGGAAGAATATAAATCGGCCAAAACCGATGAAAAAAAATGTTTTTTCGAGGCGCATGCGCGAAGCCCTACATGTCGGACGTGCCGCTGTAGAGCTCCGCATCTGAGGGGGAGAGACGGCCGCAGACACAGGAGCCCACCGCAGCATTTCGGCTCCCGCTGACCCATAACACCTCCGGGCACACTCAGGACCAGCTGGGATGGTCCTGGTCCACTCTAAACCGAAGCCCAAGGCCCGCTCCATACGCAAGGTCCTGGCGCGGGCCTCGGTCAAGATGGCGCCGGACACGCCGCGCCGCTCGGGCTCTCAGAGATCCCCCCGGATGAAACCCCTGCCACATCCAGATGAGGGTGAGTCTGCCACAATACCCAGTCGCCCTCGGCTTTACGACGCCACCCGAGGACACAGACGCCGGCAGAGAGGGGGAGTCTACGCCTCGAGATGTCGCCGTGCAGGCTGTACATCCCGAAGCGCGTACGCGGAGCTTTTTTGTAAAAAAAAGTAGCCAAAACCGGCTAAATATAAGAAGGAGTATAAAAACCAATTGTTTTAACGTTAACCGTAAATAACTAACCAAACGCGTTTTCAACGGCGTAAATGCCTACTACTCTTAAGTAAAGACCCCAAAAA
>BLSH010274552.1:510218-523836 GCA_018402905.1 Glandirana rugosa
AAAAACCCCAAAAATGAATTCTCATCATCCGTAAACGCGACCACTTTTGCGCAAACCAATTAATAAACGCCGATTGCGATTTTTTTTATCGCAAATATGAGGAAGAATATAAATCGGCCAAAAAAGGTGAAAAAAAATGTTTTTTTATATTTTTTTTTTGGATTTGTATTTTAGGAAAAAGTAAGAAATTTGGGCTTTTTGCAAAATTATTGCTCTTCTTTTGTTTATAGCGGCGATCAGAAATGACGCAGAGGTGATCAAATACCACCAAAAGAAAGCTCTATTTGTGGGAAAAAAAGGACGCAAATTTCGTTTGGGTACAACATCGCACGACCGCGCAATTGTCAGTTAAAGAGACGCAGCGCCGAATCGCAAAAAGGGCTCCGGTCCTAAAGCTGGAAATCCTTCCGGGGCTGAAGTGGTTAAAATCCATTTGAGACTGAAAGGTCTGGTATGCTCTTGGAGGGGGAACCCCATGCCATTTTTTTTTTTTGACTAAAGAGTCATACCAGACACAAAGTGCCTCGTATTGTTGGGATCAAAGTTGGATCTCAGTTCATTGAAGTCGGATGGATGTCGGACTTCAAGTCGCAGGGCAAAGTCGGATCCACAGTTGTACGACTGTCATGTCATACCACTATGAACCTGGCCTTAAGTGCGTTTTTAACGCTGCTCTTTTAACACTGCTATTTCCATCCCAGGGAGAAAAACGTCCTGTGTGCATGAGGCCTTAGACTTGCATGTGTAGTCAGTTGAAGGAAAGTTCAAACAAGCTCAACAGCCCTGGCGAGCCAACTGCCATACGCCAAGACTCCCCTTGACCGGCACCCAACAGTAGCTCAAACCATAGACATACAGGAAAGGGCGCCCGACCAAAACCAGAGAGCCGAAGATAATTATTGGTAATGAAAAGTTATATAAAAAACATCTGCTGCTTTACAGGGGCAACATAACACCCCCTTCATTGGGGCTACAGGAACAAACATAAAGCAAAAAACTCATGACTATGTTTTCACTAGGTTTACACTTTGCAACTGGGGTGCGTTGTGTTAACACAAGGCATTAAATTGCATTTTTTCATGAGTAAGGCAGCGCATTCAAAATGAATGGGCTAGAAACACACCTCAACGTCCCAGAAAATGGACCTAAGCATTTGCTGAAAAAGCAGCACACTGCAATACATGTCCGCCATCAAAATGATTGGCACCGCTTCACACCAACACAAGTAACCCGCATTCCAGTAATGCAGTCCTGTGAACTGAGATGCCCGGAAGAAGAAGAGAGAAGGGAATCAAGGGAGAATTGTACATCCTGCATCCAAGAGAATTTGTACATCCTGCAGGGTGAGCGAATGAAAGGGGCAAAAAGCAGGGTGACTGATTTTAAAGTGAGTTGACATGACAAGGAGGCGCACCCCCTACCTGGAAATGCAAATCACATATTTACATGATTCTGCACAGCTCAGCTGCTCTGTAGCTGTAAAGCTACAGGAGGCGGTCGGCAAATGGTTAGCAGTTTGCACGTACTGGTAGTAATAGTATTGTGATGAATTGCTAACAGGGAAATATTACATCACTCATAATAACAGTTATCCTGCAGCATTTGTCCTCTATCATTGGGGACATATTACTCAATAAATTTCCATTTCATATTGAACGCTGGTCAGATTTTGCAGGTAATATAATTTAATGATGTGTTTACTAGATGTCTGTGGGAGTGGTGCTTAATAGGCTAGGCAGCCCTAGCTATGCATTCCTTTCTTTATGTGCGTATGGAGGAAGTACAACTTTCGCCTTTCATGTGGTCAGGTTTATGGGGATTTGGAAACCGGCAATTATCTTTACAAGGAGTCAATCCTTGGCGATCTGTGCAATGGCTTACTGTATAATTGGGTCAGTTTAAATGATTGTACACTTATAGGTAACATGCTATTAGTCCACAATTGTCATAAGGAACTTGGCTTTGTATGTATTTATCCATTCAGTTTTATCTGACCCTCTGTAATTCTATGGGCCAGCTCTCTGGACCCCATGCCTTATATGCTTGAGAGCCCTTTCCCTTAGCATTTTCTTGGATATTTTTTTTTTTACGAGGTAGGCTGCCAGTACATTCGATAACTCGATTAATGTCTTTCAAAAGTACTTCAAAATTTTGTTTGCTTTTAACATTTGATTTTGAAATTAAAGCCCAAATATGGGCACAAAAAAAAAAATAGGATTTTATTAAGAACTTACAGTAAAATCCTTTTCTCTGAGTTCATTGACAGACACAGCCTCTTATTCATGACACGTGGGTTATGTACCTTTTACTAGGAGTAGACTAGGCAGAACGACAGTTCAGAAAGCAAAGCTGGCCCCTCCCAGGGGGCCGTCCTTACTCAGCACATAACCCCTCTGCCCTGCATAGCATATCAGTTCGTAGCAAGCCGTACAAACACAACACCGAGGGGTGGGTGCTGCGTCTGTCAATGAACTCAGAGAAAAGGATTTTATGGTAAGTTCTTAATAAAATCCTATTTTCTCTTACGTTCATTGACAGACGCAGCCTCTTATTCATGACACGTGGGGACGTCCCAAAGCACTGTCAAACAAGAGGGTTGGGCAAACTATAACAACTGTACCCACAGAAAGATATTGGGAGGCGCCAGCCGCGCTTACACCGCCGCCTGTAAAACTTTGCGGTCAAAAGCAGCATCCGCGGATGCTGACACATCAACTTTGTAAAACTTAACAAAAGTGTGCACCGAGGCCCAAGTAGCTGCCTTGCAGACCTGAGACACCGATGCTTGGTGTCTAAACACCCAGGAAGTGCTGGTGAAATGAGCCATGACCGGAAAAGGGGGTACTTGTCCCCTAACAGTATAAGCATGGGTCACGGTCTGTCTGATCCCACGTGAAACAGTGGCCGACAAGGCCGCCAACCCTTTGCGCGGTCCATCCGTCAGCACAAACAGCTGACTTCCTGAAAGGAGCCGTAGCTGCCAAATACACCCGCAATGCTTTCACCACATCCAAGGAATGCAGAGCAATCTCCTTAGGATGAGACGGGTGCGGACACAAGGAAAGGAGGACAATGTCCTCATTAATGTGAAAAGAGGAGACTACCTTCGGAAGGAACGAAAGAGACGGACGCAGCACCGCCTTATCCTTATGTAGGACCAAATAGGGAGACCTACACGACAAAGCTGCCAATTCAGACACCCGCCTAGCGGATGTGATAGCCACCAAGAAGGCGACCTTCTGAGACAGCAATTGTAAGGGAATATCCCTGATCTTCCCATAAGGTGGTTTCTGCAGTACAGAAAGTACCAAGTTCAGATCCCACGGCGCCAAGGGCGACCGTACCTGAGGAGCCACATGACGTACACCCTGTACAAATGTACGGATCAAAGAATGCGTCGCCAAAGGAAGCTGAAATAGAATCGCCAGAGCGGAGATCTGGTCCTTGAGGGTGCTCAAAGCCAACTTTTGGTCCAGGCCTTGTTGAAGAAAGGCCAGCACCCGAGCAACTGCAAAAGAACGGGGGTTCCAACCCCCTGACTCGCACCAGGCAATATAGGCCTTCCAAGTGCGATGATAGATCTTGCGTGAAGTACACTTGCGTGCCTTAAGCATAGTGGGGATCAATGACTCAGAGACCCCCCTGTCCCTCAACACCTGGGACTCAATAGCCATGCCGTCAAAGCCAGCGAGGGTAAAGCAGGGTGCAAGATGGGGCCCTGCGACAGTAGATCTTCGCGAAGCGGAAGTCGCCAGGGAACGTCTGTTACCATCCGCACCACATCGGCGTACCAATCTGGAGTCACCAGGATTGTCGTGATTCCCTCCACTTCTATCCTGCGCAGCAACCGCAGTAGAACCTTGAGAGGAGGAAAGGCGTACAGAAGCCTGTACCGATACCACGGGGCCACCAGAGCATCCGTGGCTGCCGCCAACGGGTCCCTTGACCTGCTCACAAAGGTCTTCACCTTGTGATTGAATCTGGACGCCAGGAGATCCACATCTGGCATGCCCCACCTTTCGCAAATCTGGCGAAAGACCTCTGGATGCAGGGACCACTCTCCCTGGTCCAGCTTTTGGCGACTTAGGAAGCCCGCCTTCCAATTTTCTACGCCCGGAATGTAGATGGCGGAGATTGCCACTTTAGGGTGTGGGCTGCCTCTGCCACTGCCGACGAGCTTCTTGTTCCGCCTTGATGGTTCACGTACGCCACAGCCGTGGCATTGTCCGACTGAACCCGAACCAGGAGGCCACGCAGCCTCGCCGACCAGCGGCAGAGATAGAGCTTGATCGCCCTCAGCTCCAACACATATTCTTTTTTTTTTCATCTGTATATTGCAGTCAGGTGATAAGCTGCAAGGAGCCAGGGCTTCTCCAGTGTTCATATAGGAGGAGATGTCACTCTCCTCTGATGAAACTTCCTTTGCATCAGTGACCTTTCACCCACAATCCAGCCAGAGCTGATTGGTGCTTTGCCAATTACATGCTCAGCTCACAAATACACAATCACTGCCTCTAGAATTCCACTGCAGTCTGTGTCCATGTGTTTTTATGGGAGGCGGATCTTCCATGAATTAGCATGTGATATCCCACCCACTGTGTTCATTTTTCGTTACTGGGCATGAAGGAAGAGGGAGGGACTGGGCTGTCATTTTAGAATCTGTATACACGCCCACATGTGTGATGTAAATACTATGTGACCTAAAAAACTCAACTGAAACAGGAAATCTCCAACACAGCATAAGAGACCGAACAGAGCATGTGCAAACTTACAACCCTGCCTGCGTGTAGTAAGGCCTTACACACAGACAGTGCAAGCAGGAAGTATCTGGCCATACAGGATCAAAGAGCCTTTTACACAATGCAGAGGATTAACCCCTTACGTTCCACAGTGAGTATAACAAGCATGCTATTCTGCATATACAGAGTGATTTTACTGTTGTGGGTTTAGTAACACTTTAATCCCATTAATGATTAAAAATGTACAGAACTTTCCTAAAACAGTTATATTCAACTCTCAGCAAATCTATGGGTACCATATCTGATACACTGATGAGCCTCTTCGCAAAGAATTTTCTTGGCAACATTTTTCTTACGAGGTAGGTCGCCAGGTCTTTCTTCGTCCCTGCCCAATTACTTAGCTTGGAACTGGCATGCAGAATGTAAACACACATGTGCATAGCCAATTTGTACACACATCCTAGGACCAATTTAGACAGGCACCAATGATCCTACCTGCATGTCTTTGAAGAAACCTATGCATACACAGGGAGAATATATACAATTCTGGCTAAAACTGGCCATAGATGGATCAAAATTCATCCGGTTCAGCAAAGACCAGATGAATTTTGATCCATCTATGGCTGTTCCTGCTACTGTGAAGTTGATCTAATCTCAGATGGGAATTGTGTAAAATTTGGGAACGATTCCACCACACCGTACAGGCAGCTCCTGGTATTGAGGTCAACAATAGAGAAATAGTATACAAACTCCCATAGTATCTAAAAATGTTAACTAATTTATTTAAACCACAACTTCCAAGTGACAATAAAAGGAAAGGCTCACGTGCACATGCCAGCACATGCACACAGGCTGTCCTCCCGAAGACATCACTCTGCCGAAACATGTTGGGTGTGACATGTCTGTGACATCATCACCGGCCAAATTCGGTGTCTTTTTGCAATCGAGCCATCAGCCTGGTACATGATTTTTATCCATGAAATGAATGATCCCTTCCTTTTATTGTCACGTGGAAGTTGTGGTTTAAATAAATGAGTCAAAGTTTTAACATACTTCACTATGGGAGTTTGAATATTATTTCTCTATTGGTGACCTTGATGCTGGGAGCTGCCTGTACGGTGTGGTGGAATTGTTCCCAACCCTGATACATTGAGCGCTTTATGACCATTTATAGCTTAATGGTCCAACTAATCTAGTAAGAGGCGCCTTTGATCATATCTCACGGTGGTGAATTCTTTTTGCACAGTGGATGGAAAGTATTTTTCTGCACAGCTAAGGGATTGGATTGCTTTTGAATGGAGACTCTGAAAAAAGGACTTCCTTTATGGACACTTTTCAATTTTTTTATATTCATTTGGTATTTGTTTTCCAGATTGTTTGCATTTTCACATAATCTAATGTTTATCACATGTTGATTACTACACTAGAATTAGCGCTGCTTCTTATGTGCACTCCAGAAATACTTGCATGCCCAAAGTTGGTAACCTCTGCCTCTGGTATACATGTACAACACTGCCCTTTTCTATGAAGGACACTAGTAGGTCTTAGAAACCCAACCCAGCCAAGTCCTCCATTATATTCAAAGGAGTGGTTGTTGTATGATTGCACCCAACAGTCCCCTAATTGGTGTGACTGCCTCTGTTTTAGAACCAAATCCCTCTGTCTCTTTTTCCATCTCAGTTGTACAACTTTTTGGTCTAACTGTTACTCCGCCATAAATATATACATAGAATTTACAGTATTACCCAAGAGTGTCTGCTCTAAAACTTTTACCCAGCTTTTACATTATTGCAGATTATATTTCGAAAAGCCAATATAAAAGCAAAGTAGCGGCGAAAAGCACTAGTGGGTTAACACAAATTGGCGTGTTTTTATGGTGCACATAACTGGGGGCATGACAAGGGTGTTTCTTTTGTTTATAGGTGTTGTGCTAAAAGGTGTCCCTCTTTCTTATCTCAGAATGTTGGGAGGTGCAATTGCACTTTAAAGTCAATTATAGTTAGATTGGGAAACAATTGCTTACTGTAGGCAAAAAATAGTATATGCAGAGATCCCTTGGAGATATGTTTTTGGTAAAGATTGCTCAGTTTGGGCATTGCTGAATTTCCAAGATAACTCAAAGCATAAAAATACAAGAGGAGTGCCAAAATGCTTTAATGATTCTTTAGCAACATCACATAAAACAGCCAGTGCATTTCGGAGGTCCACAATGCACCTCTTTCACCAGGGTTACCAAATTAATACAAACATTTTGACTCCTGAAATGCGTTGGATGTTTTATTAGATATTGTTAAAGAACCATTAAAGCATTTTGGACTCTACCATTTTGGCTTGGCGCTCCTGTTGTATATTTATGCTTTGAGTGCCTTTCTCTGTCCACTGAAGGAGATCCTTCTTTGATGTGAGCAGCCTAGCTGGAGCCAGCGAGCTCATCGAATGACTGTATTTTTCATTACTCTGAATATTATTATTATTATACAGGATTTATATAGCACCAACAGTTTGCACAGCGCTTTACAATATAAAGGGAGATAATACAGCAACAATACAAATCAATACAAGAGGGTTAGGAGGGCCCGCCCTGTTCCTGCAAGATTACAATCTAATAGCGTTTAATACATTTTAAATAAGTGTTTGAAGTCCCAGTGTCTCTTGGATATACTTTTCTGAAGTTTCCATTCTTCCAAGATAAGGTAGGTACGAGCACACTTTGACAATGTCTGTATTTTCATGCACTGACTGGACTTTAATACAATCAAATTTAGCAGAGAGAGCTTTTGTCCACCATGCCCACTGGCACCTTAGGGCCACCCATTAATATCCGGATCATCTCACTACTACAGCCTATGAACCCAGCACATATCCTAAGTAAGGTGGAATATACTTTTCCATCTTGATCCTTGCCAGATCTACAAGGAACTGAAAGGACCAAACATATTTTAATGTCAGTGGGGACAATAATTCATTAGATCGTTTGATTGTACCTTTCTCCAAACCCCCAGAGGTGGTGTCTTCCAGAAAATACAACTCACAATATGAAGACCATGAAAGACATCCTTGGACACTCTTTGGGTTCCTAACCAACAGGATGGAAGCTGGAGAAAAGAATACCCATTGGGTTATCTACCATTTTAGAGTCCTTTTTTTTATTCTCAAAAGAGCTCTCGGAAAATGTAATCTTATATCTAATTGTTTGACAAAAGTAGCAACTCCAGTTTTTCTATACTCTGATTTTATAGAAAGTGGGAGGTAAGAGGGTGTAGGGGGTTTAATCTGATGACATTTCAAGTAATAGATACAGCTAAATTAAACCTTTTCCAAACACAAAACAATGGGTGTATATGGGTGTATATAATGTCAATGCAGAACAGAAATCTTTCTTACAAATCTTCATCTAACCAGTCTTACTGAAAGCCACAGGCTAGTTTCACATTGTGAGAAACTGAACTAACCTTTTTCTCTCAGGATATTAAGCAGAAAAGAAGGTCAACAGCTGAGGTTTTCACCTCAATTAAAGTGTTTAAAGGCCCAGATAACATTTAAAACATGCATGTCATGTAGAAATGAACAGAAGGAAAGTGGAGAAGGTAGATACTATCCGGTGTTCTTCCACTTGAGAAATGTTGGAATGTTTAATGTTGCACTGTGTATGCCTTAAGTTACTGGAATGTTACCATGGCATCACTATGAGGTTTGGATGTCAGACAGTTGGATGTGACAAGTAGAAATGAGCAAAGCTGAAAGTTTTTGTTTCACCCAAATTTTGGAAAAATTGTAAAATTTCAGTGAAATGCATTGAAGTCAATAGGGATGGTAAAAATGTTTGGCGCTTCTTTCACCACTTACCGACTGCCCCCACACATTTACTGCTAAGCGGCGGCTCCTGTGCACAGAATCACGTACAGGTACGTGATTGTGCACTTCCGGGTCTGCGATGCACAAGCGTGCTGCTGGCAACCTGCTTCCACTGTGATTGGACACAGCAGGAGTCAAGTAGGGGGTCTGGTGGACCCAATGTCCACCAGGACCCGCCAATTGTTCCTGACAGAGGCAGAACGGCGGTCTGCCTATTTAAACAAGGCAGATCACCATTCTGCTAGTAGGGAAGATAGAGGTCCTGTGTTTCTGCTAAGCAGGAACATGGATCTTTGTCTTCCCACAGTTAAAGCACCTCCCCCACAGTTAGGAAGCACTCCCTAGGAACACACTTAACCCTTTGATCACCCCTGATGTTAACCCCTTCCCTGCCAGTGGCATTAGTACAGTGACAGCGCATATTTTTAGTACTGATCGCTGTATTAGTGTCACCGGTCTCCAACAAATATCAAAAGTGTCACTAAAGCCCCATACACACTATACAATTTTCTATAGACTTTTGACTTCATATTTACCAAAACCACGTAGTGCAAGGGCCTGCCTGATTGCATGCAAAATTGAAACTCTTAAGGTTTGACCTCATATTATATGGTTTGGGTAAATCTGAAGAGAAAAGTCTACAGAAAATTGTATAGTGTGTATGGGGCTTTAGTGTCCGATTTGTCCGCCGCAATGTCGCAGTCCCGCTATAAGTCGCTAATCGCCGCCATTACTAGTGAAAAAATAAATAAAAATTCCATAAAAATGTTGCATAGTTTGTAGACACCATAACTTTTGTGCAAACTAATCAATATTCGCTTATTGGGGATATTTTTTACCAAAAATATGTAGCAGAATACATATTGGCCTAAACTGATGAAGAAATTAGAGTTTTTTACATTTTTTATTGGGTATATTTTATAGCAGAAAGTAAAAAATATTGTTCTTATTTCAAAGTTGTCGGTCTTTTTATGTTTATATCGCAAAAAAATAAAAACCGCAGAGATGATCAAATACCAACAAAGAAAAGCTCTATTTGTGGGGAAAAAAAGGACATCAATTTTATTTGGGTACAGCATCGCATGACCGCGCAATTGTCAGTTAAAGTAACGCAGTGCTGTATCGCAAAAAATGACCTGGTCATGAAGGTGGGTAAACCTTCCAGAGCTGAAGCGGTTAAACCTGAATCCCAGGTATTTTTGCAAAGTTATATTGTTACAGCTTGGACCAATGTAACTAGGCATGTGCCATAGCTAGTTGATCCCTGTGGGAGCTGGAAATCACTGTAGTAGGCAACACAACTGCAGTGATCTCCACTGTCTTTTGGGGCCCTTTGCCAAATGGCAGCCCTGCTACATTGTGAACACAAGAGGTTGCTTGATTGGCGCCGGTGCCATACTGAGAACACTGCATTTTCTCCATGAATACAAAGTGATCTCTGACTGGAAGAGGTGAAGATTGTGATGTCACTGCCGCACCTTGTCCAATCACAGAACTCTTTATTGAGAAAATGGGAAGAATTCTCTGAATAGTTCCAAGTGAGCAACCTCCTCTGTTCACTAAGCAGCAGGGCAGAATGGTACTTAGAGGGTAGTGGAGAGCACTGGAGTAGCAATGCCTATTACAGTGATTTCCAGCTCCCACAGAGATCAACCAGCTATGGCACATGCCAGTCATAGTTACATTGATCCAATGTAACGAGGTAAAAAGTAGCCATACCTGAAATTCAGTTCTTTTCAACTAAAAGAAAAAAGAAAACTGCCTCCCAGCCTCAATACTTTACATTTTTACAGAAAAAAACAGACAGCTAAAAAAAAAAAAAAAATGAAGGTAACAGTACACAAATAATCAAGCATACAAAAGAAAGAAAAGGAAAACACAAACACACACTGTGGTTGCTGAACCCAAGGCAAACAACTTAATACACCAATGAAACACATATACAATAACTGCCAAAGATTTGTATTTCTGTCCATCCAGTCTTGAGATTTGCACATCTCTGCCAAGCAGCACAATCCTGACTGCAGTGGGGAGGCTCTGATCTTACCCTGCTGCTGTTCCGCTTTCACTTACAGATTTTATTCCCCATTCCTGTGACTGGACAGTGAAAGGAGAAGCAGCACACTGATGAGCTCTGCTATCTCCTCCCATCAGCATGGTTCTTGCACTGCAGTGCACCTGGTGGGGTCTCTCCCTCCCTCTCTGTGAGCTGTGCAGTAAAGACTGTATACTGCAAATGGCTGATACCAAGACAAATTCAAGTACTTACACTGCTTGCATTAAACAATGCATTTAATGATATATCAATGAATGCATTATTATCCTGGGAGGTTGGCATGTGTTAGGGTAAATGTTATGGAGGTCACCTGGTGTTACAATTTTTTTTATGAGCATGCTAATCCTTGGCAGCATCTGATGGTGTTACCATTTTTACTCTCTCTCCAGTATTCCATCTGTAAGGATGGGCTCGGGTGTGTTTGCAAGTTCACGTGCCCGCCGGGAAGTGAACCCAGCACTGCGCCAATCACAGGCAGTGAGACATTTCCCCGATGTGCAGATGCAGCGAACGGGAAATGTCTCATTGCCTGTGATTAGCGCAGTGCAGGGTTCACTTCCCGGCGGGCTCGGGCACGTGCACTTGCGAACACGCCTGAACCCATCCTTATCCATCTGTAGCTTGTTCTCTCGGCCCTTTAGCATCTCATAACATTACTGCATGTTACATCTAACTCTTCTACAGCCTAAACGCTTAGATGTGCCACAGGCAAGAAAACACCGCTCCTGGTTGGTCCTCCTGGTTCTGCCACTTCCACACAAATTGGTGCCGGCCCAGCTCGCAACTGGAGGAATCAGATGAAGAAAGTTCAGATGGCGGTACACTAAAACCACATTTTACTGAAGAACACCCATAAAATTTACAAAAGAAAACAATTAAACCGCGGAGGGGATAGAGCCAGTGCTTATTAACATGCATGAGCTTTCACTCCCTCTTAGAGCCGTCATGGTAGTATATACAAAATGTTATAAAAAATAGTAAGAGAGGCTGCTGAGAACCTCATTAAAGGTAGCCTAGAACTGCATATTGCTCCAGAGCCACTGATTGAGAAGTGTGCACATATGTTAAACACAAGGCCTGTGGGCCAAATCCAGCCCACCAGGCCTTGTTACGTGGCCCTCGCACCCAGTTTTGCAGCTGGGACATGGTGGAACTCCATTCCGCCACCTCAAGCTCTCACCCTTAGCTCTTGCTCCCCACTGTCACTTGTAAACACAGAAGCCTTCTGTGTACAAGGGACAGCTTTGCTCAGCGGCCCCTGGCTGTAACAGATCCCTGTACATGCTTATGGAGGGGACAGATCTTCAGACAGAGGGACAACAGTCTCCCTGCATGGCACGCTGTCTACACAGGGAGGTACTAGAGCCAGGTCAGGTAGGAAAGAGAAATTCCAGAAAGCTTTAGGGGGAGGGGGTTGCACATCCTGCACTTTGCACTCTGTATGTCAAGCAATCTAAACCCTGCATTCTCTACAGAACACACCCCCAGATAAGGACATACGTACTTGGTGGTGCGGCTCCAGGCTGAACTGTAGAGCCCCATTGCCACTCAAGATAGTAAGGGTGCCAGCATAAGAAAAACTCATCCAGTTAGCAATGAACAATTTAGCTTGAAACTGCCACTCACCATAGTAGATCCTAGTATAGATGTATACATGTGAAAATCTCAGCCAATGCTGCTCCTCGTGCCATGCCCCCTGACATATTTTGCCCCACCCACCGGAGCTTAATTACACTCCTTAACTCTGCATTCTGAATGCAACACACTCTGTACATAACGCATTCTTGCACCCTGTGCTCTTTACATAGCGCACTCTTGAACCCTGCGATCTGCATGAAGCATAATCCTGAACCCTGCACTCTGCATGCAGCATAACCCTGAACCCTGCGCTCTGCGCGCCGCATAATCCTGAACCCTGCACGCAGCATAATCCTGAATCCTGCGCTCTGCGCGCAGCGTAATCCTGAACCCTGCGCGCTGCACGCAGTGTAATCCTGAACCCTGCGCTCTGCATGCAGCATAATCCTGAACCCTGCGCTCTGCATGCAGCGTAATCCTGAACCCTGTGTTCTGCACGCAGCGTAATGCTGAACCCTGCACTCTGCAAGCAGCGTAATCCTGAACCCCTCTACTCTGCACGCAGTGTAATCCTGAACCCTGCGCTCTGAACGCAGCGTAATCCTGAACCTTGCGCTCTGCACGTAGCATAATCCTGAACTCTGTGCTCAGTACGTAGCGTAATCCTGAACCCTGAGCTCTGCACGCAGCGTAATCCTGAACCCTGAGCTCTGCAAGCAGCGTAATCCTGAACCCTGCGCTCTGCACATAGCATAATCCTGAAGTCTGTGCTCAGTACATAGTGTAATCCTGAACCCTGCACTCTGCACATAGCATAATCCTGAGCTCTGTGCTCTGTACGTAGCGTAATCCTGAACCCCGCGCTCTGCGCGCAGCGTAATCCTGAACCCTGTGCTCTGCATGTAGCGCAATCCTGAACCCTGCGCTCAGTATGTAGCGTAACCCTGAACTCTGCTTTCTGCACACAGCGTAATCCTGAACTCTGCGCTCTGTATATAATACACTCCTGAACTCTGCACTCTGTACATAGCACACCCCAGATACAACCGGCAACCATACTGCTGATGCGGCTCGCGATGAAGGGAAGTTTAACACCCCTGATATAGAATATAACACAAAATAGAATAAATGCTGCTAGTTTTTTTGACCATTCAACCATCTGATCAAAATGTAATTATAATATTAACCACTTCCTTACTGGGCACTTAAACCCCCCTCCTGCCCGGACCAATTTTCAGTTTTCAGCGCTGTCGCTCTTTGAATGACAATTGCGCGGTCGTGCGACATTGTGGCGCGTTAACAGTAAGTTTCTCGCTGTCGCGACTTTTGACTTTTAACCAGGCCCGTCCTCCCCCCAAATTCACGGGTCATTCCTTCACCAATTATAATA
>BLSH010274552.1:530859-542831 GCA_018402905.1 Glandirana rugosa
CGAGTGAGTAGGCAGTGGGTACGTAGGCACGAGCGGGTAGGGATGGGTGAGCACGGATGGGTGAGCACGGATGTATGGGTGACGGATGGGTGAGCATGGATGCATGGGTGACGGATGGGTCATGGGTGGGCACGGATGGGTAGGCATGGATTCATGGGTGATGGATGGATGAGCATGGGTGATGGGTGGGCATGGATTTGTGGGTGACTGATGGGTGGACACAGATGGGTGGGCATGGATGAGGGCGTGGGCATGGGTGAAGCTTGATGGGGGTCCCTGCCTGGCACATAGCGGTGCTGTGGGCACTTCAAATCCTGCCCACAGCACCGCTGCATCTCCTCTCTCCCCCCTCTCCTGTCACACTGCACCAATCGGTGTGGAGAGGGGGGAGACAAGCCGGCACTTCCGCCGGCTTGTTTACATGTGATGCTCCGTCATTTGACTACGTTACACGGTCGACAAGTGGTTAAAAGTTGCTCGTTGTTTCTGAAGTCCCAGCGAAAAATCAGGGAATATTGATACTTTAACATTTTTGTACTCAATTAGCCCTTTTTGCCTTGCTTTTCGGAGCACCAGATGTCTATCTTTACAATTCAACAATTTCGCCAGCAACGGTCTAGGTGGCATACCAGGTTTGGGGGCCGTTGCTGGTATCCTATGAGCACGCTCTACTGCAAACGCAGATGAAAAAGATGCATGTGGAAATGTTGTTTTAAGCCACTTCTCAACAAACCCCCCTGAGTCCTGGCCTTCTATTCTCTCAGGCATTCCTACAATTCTTATGTTACACCGTCTCATTCGGTTCTCCAAATCGTCAGTTTTTGTTGAAACATCAATATTTGTTTTTCATAGACTGCTATTTTATCAGATATTGGAGCTTCTGCATCTTCCAAGTTTGAAATCCTTTTTTTAGCCTCGCTCACACGCTCACGCATTACCTGCATATCTTGTCTTAAAAGTTCAATATCCATTCTAATCTCCTCAGTCTTGTCAGTTAGGGTCACATTAATGTTTGTATAGCACTCAGGAGTTGGGCATTTACCTGTTCCAGGGTCATCTTGGCTGGCTTCTCCGTCTGCTTATCCATTTGTTTCTCAGTCTTTACCAGCTTCTCAAGCTGATTATTATTGGCCTTTAAGGCTCCTTGTATTGTCAGCACGGCACTTCGTGTGAGCGGTGGGCTACAAACTCCTTCCAATCTATGCACTCTGGCATACACCTTCAATCGTTCCTTTGGTGTTAGCCCTCGATTTACAGGGCTTACTGATGCTGTAGCTGGCACTGACTTGCTGCTTGGCTTCTGATTATACTGTTTGTGTCCTCCACTCTCCCGGCTCATGCTGTTTAGAGGCTGCAGTCTACAGTGTACGCTGTCTCCGTCTGTAGCGTCTCATACACTGATTACCTCTTGGCTCTTGCAGCTGTACCTGTCTTCCTCCACACTCCTCCACATTCCTCTATGCTCCCGGCTCACACTGCTCCCAGTGCGCACCACTGCTCCAGCTCTTCCAGGCTCAGCAGGGAAAGAGTGTGCAACACACGGATACTCAGTATCCAACCTCCAGGGCACAGGCTCAGGACTCTGATGGGCAGTCGAACAAGGGAGGCGGCGGGTCTCAGGACCCTTCACCGGGCTCTACATGCGGAGCTCAGAAATCCCGCTACTCACGACCGTCCATGCCGGCGGAAGCCACGCCTCTCAATGGGTTCACACATATGTGATGCGGGAATAGGGTTGCCACATCATCCCTTTAATCCAGGACACATATGAATTACACAGGTTCTGAGGCTAATTTGATGCAGGTAAGGCACCAAGTGAGTTTAATTACCACCTTAATCAGCCACAGAACCTGTGCAATCGATATGTGTCCTGGATTAAAGGGATGATGTGGCAACCCTATGCGGGAACCAGCGCGATTCCAGTGTGAGTTCCTGCATGTCTCTGGCAGGTAGTTCACACTGCCCTATGTGAACAGCTACTGGTGTCAATACAAAGTCAATGACACCCCCAGATCGGTTCGCAGATCACAGTGCAAACAGTGAAATGGTGCAGGAATCGGATTGCATATGTGTGAACACCATGCGATCCGATTCCAGTGCAAACCAAATTTTGGTCCAAATGCAATACAAATGCAGCCATACAATCTGTATGGCTGAATATGCATCGCACAGACATCACAAGTAATCTGCACAGCAATACGGTGCTAATCACATGCGATGTCTGACATCAGAATGGTGTGAACCCAGCCTTACGCCTCATACACACGGATGTTTCTTAAAAAATAAACAAAAGTCGGGCCCGACGTCAAGGAAAAAAAAAATCAGCGGTTTGCATTGGCGTTAGTGAGCGTCGGCGTCAATAGGCGTGTTTTTAAAAAAAATCATCCTTCTGCTATTTTTCAACCTAAAAACGTTGGCGTCAAAAAACGTCGGTTAACGCCGGTACGGCATTAGTTGGCGTTAGTGAGCGTTTTGCGGCGTCGGTGTCAAGAAACGCCAAAACGTTACAGCTTCAGAACGCGCTGGCCGTGGGTTCTAGTTTCAGCTCACTAACGCCGACACCATCTACAGCTCAAAAACAATGGCGTTTTTATGGGGCCATTGACTAACGTGGAGAGCTGCAAAAAACGCCAGAAAACGCCGGCGTCAAAAAACGTCCATTTGTATGAGACCTTAAGCTTGCCATAGATGGATCGAAATTCGGTTGGTTCAGCAGGGACCGGTAGAATTTTGATCCATCTATGGCCGTTCCCGCTAGAGTGAAATCTAACAATCAGCTTCTCTCAAACAGGAATGTTAGAATATTTTAATTTGATTGGTGCTGCAGCACGTACATAGATACATAGCACTGATCAGTGTACTCTGACAGTGGAGGCGTCTCTGCTGTCAGAATACAATCGCACAGTGGGAAATATTTCTTCATCCACCTTGACTATGTAGAATTGGAAATCCAGTTTTTTTTGATCATCTGGTGTTCCATCAAAATAGCCAATTCAGCAAGATCTCCAATCACTTTCGGTTACTGTAAACCATCAGTAATTGGAGATTTCAACAAGTTGCTGTTTTGACACAACACGGCCAAGCGTGTACACTCCGCTACATGAAGACTTTGCTGTTTTGACACCAGAGCGACTAACGAGGAAAAAGTTGTCGCCGCCTCAGAGGCGGACATATTGTTGGTTAGTGCCGGAGCAGACTAGCAATCTCCACTCATATTGTGTAGCAGAGTGTATATGGTTGCTGGTTGTATCAAAACAGCAAGTCGTCAAAATCTCCAATTACTGATGGTTTACAGCAGAGTTTCTCAACCCGTGGTACGCATACCCCTGGGGGGTATGTACACCAAGGGCAGGGGGTACGCCCAGTGCTCTGTCTCCCGAATCGTTCCCCCCCCCCGGCACACATACAGTCCCAGGCGGCTTGCTGTGCCGTGTTGCGCGGGACTGTGCTACCAATGGGGGAAGCGGTCTGTCCCGTGTGTGGGGGCGGGGGTGTCAGGCCAGCGGTAGGTGCCCAGGGTCCTGTCAATGGAATGGAGCCCATCACGCAGCATGGAAGATGTTTCCCCGGCCAGGGCTGACTGACCAGGCGGCCCCATGTCCTCCCATCTCCCGGCTCCTCTCCCTCTCCAGCGCGCCTCGGATGTCCTGCCTGCCATCTGTGAAGATGCCTGCTGCGGCTCCCTGAAAAAAAGGGGAGTCCTGCCTGCTCAGTAACTACACATGCCAGCATGCCCAGCCAACAGTACCAGAGAAGGGTGTAATCAAATCCCCTGCGCTACCAAACTATGCATATATAGATCTCCTCCAATAGAGAAATACCAAACACAACTGCTGCAATACTAATACTACACACAATAGTACTGGATAGAATTATTAATGTACTAGGGTACTGCGCAGTTCATATATGGAGGAAACGCCTCTATTGCACAAAATATTCATAAGAGCTGTAATGCAAATATATATAAAGTGCATACATAAAAAGTGACTTAGTGCCTATGGACTGTGCAATAAATTGTGAAAATATGTAAATACACATCAAAATAAAAAAGTATACCATAAATAAACTGACGTGTTTCAATAATTAGAATGAAAAGTCCATGCATAGCTAAAACAATTCTTCAAGTAAATCAAAACCACATGTGATATCGAAAGATATTTCCATGTTGAAACAAGTGCTCTGGAATAATTACATAAAGTGCTTGAAGCTGTGCAAATGTCCATAAGAGTCGATCTGGTAGGGATCTTCAAACACCACCAAGGGGACTCTTGTGACGGTGCTCCCCTTTATGTGCTCACAGAACTCTCACCTCCAGGGCACAGTATTTGCGCCTTTAGCTAGATACCCACTAGCTGTGCTGCATAGTCACCCCACCTAGGGGGCGTTCTTCCCTCAATTCTTTCCTCTCATGTTCCTCACAGGTTCCTCTCAGTTTCTCTAGTGTGGTAACTAATGGCGGAACTCCCCCTCAGGGATAGAGAAGACAGGCTCCCACAGTGTGATACAGTACATGCAAAACCATTTATTAAATCTAAAATTGGCTGCTTACATTTATTATAAAATCACACGCATATACAGAATTTAAAAACGGCACCGCCGTCTCTCACTATGCTTCCGGCTCGGCCGTATCCGGTCCTACGCGTTACGTTACGTCACGTGACTTCCTCAGGGCAACCGGATTGGCAGAAAATGCTGAGAGACTTTTCTCTCCTTGCCGACGCATCTGGTTACTAGGTCTAATACACTGCGGGGACACTCGCAAAATGGCCGCAGTTTGTTTACAAAATCCAGTCTTCAAGAAAATGGCCGACAACACACTTCCGGGATAATGATATAAATAAACAGCATTTTCCACCAATCCGGTTGCCCTGAGGAAGTCACGTGACGTGATGTAACGTGTAGGACCGGATACAGCCCGAGCCGGAAGCATAGTGAGAGACAGCGGTGCCATTTTTAAATTCTGTATATGCGTGTGATTTTATAATAAATGTAAGCAGCCAATTTTAGATTTAATAAATGGTTTTGCATGTACTGTATCACACTATGGGAGCCTGTCTTCTCTATCCCTGAGGGGGAGTTCCGCCGTTAGTTACCACACTAGAAAAACTGAGAGGAACCTGTGAGGTACCTGAGAGGAAAGAATTGAGGGAAGAACGCCCCCTAGGTGGGGTGACTATGCAGCACAGCTAGTGGGTATCTAGCTAAAGGCGCAAATACTGTGCCCTGGAGGTGAGAGTTCTGTGAGCACATAAAGGGGAGCACCGTCACAAGAGTCCCCTTGGTGGTGTTTGAAGATCCCTACCAGATGGACTCTTATGGACATTTGCACAGCTTCAAACACTTTATGTAATTATTCCTGAGCACTTGTTTCAACACGGAAATATCTTTCGATATCACATGTGGTTTTGATTTACTTGAAGAATTGTTTTAGCTATTCATGGACTTTGTATTCTAATTATTGCAACACGTCACTTTATTTATGGTATACTTTTTTATTTTGATGTGTATTTACATATTTTCACAATTTATTGCACAGTCCATAGGCACTAAGTCACTTTTTACGTATGCACTTAATATATATTTGCATCACAGTTCTTATGAATATTTTGTGCAATAGAGGCGTTTCCTCCATATATGAACTGCGCAGTACCCTAGTACATTAACCACTTCAATACCGGGCACTTAGAACACTTCCCTACCAGACCAATTTTCAGCTTTCAGTGCTGTTGAGATTTGAATGAGAATTGCGCGGTCATGCGACATTGTACCCAAACAAAGTTTTTATCATTTTGTTCCCACAAATAGAGCTTTCTTTTTGTGGTATTTGATCACCCCTGTGGTTTTTATTTTTTGCGCTATAGAAAAAAAAAAGACAGAAAATTCTGAAAAAAAAATAATTTTTCTTTGTTTCTGTCACAAAAGTTTGTATAAAGTACATTTTCTCCTTCACTGACGGGCACTGATGTGGCTACACTGATGGGCACTGATGAGGCTACACTGACGGGCACTGATGAGGCAGTACAGATTGGCACTGATGAGGTGGCACTGATGATGGGGCACATATACAGCACTGATGGGCGGCACTGACAAGCAACACTGACGGGCACTGATACGTGGCACTGATATGCGGCACTGATGGACACTCATAGGCGGCACTGATAAGTGGCACTGGGCACTGATAGGTGGCACTTTTAGGTGGCACAGGTGGGCACTTTTAGGTGGCACAGGTGGGCACTTTTAGATGGCACAGGTGGGCAGTGATAGGTGACACAGGTGGGAACTGATAGGTGTCACAGGTGGGCACAGATGGGCACTTATAGGTGGCAATGGTGGGCACAGGTGCAACAAGCACTGTTAGGGATGGCACTGGCAGCCATCCCTACAGTGCACAATAATGCCCTTACCTGGTGGTCTAGTGGGGGCTCCCTGGTGGTCCTGGGCGGCCTCTGTGGTCCTTCCCTGGTGGTCCTGGGTGGCCTCTGTGTGATGTCCGGGGGGGGCTCCCTGGTGGTCCTGATCCGGCTCCCTGGTGGTCCAGTGGGGTGATCCTGAGGGTGGCTGCGCTAAATGTTCAGCGCAGCCCCCCCCTGTCAGGAGAGCAGCTGATCGGCTCTCCGCTGCTCAGGTCTGCAGACCTGAGCAGAGGAAAAGCCGATAAACGGCTCTTCCTATTTACACTGTGATCAGACGTGATTGGTCACAGCCGATCACATGGTAAAAGGCTTCGGATCGAAGCCTTTTACCTCGGTCGGTAATGCGGTGGGTCAGCCTGACCCACGGCACCACCGAGCGCCGCGATGCGCGCCCCCAGGGGCGCGCAACCGTGGATTATCCTGAGGACGTCAATAGACGTCCAGTCAGGATAATGAACCCCCCGCCCGGACGTCATTTGTCAATGCGCCGGGCGGGAAGTGGTTAATAACAGCCATCAGTACCGCCTATCAGTGCAGCCCATCAGTGCCTCCTATTAGTGCAGCCTCATTACTCCCTCCTATCGGTACCTCCTATCAGTGCAGCCTCATTAGTCCCTCCTATCGGTACCTCCTATCAGTGCAGTCTCCTATCAGTGCAGCCTCATAAGTACCTCCTATCGGTGCCGCCAATCAGTGCCCATCACTTTCTAGAGACAGGGGTACATAGGAATTTTTTTTTAGACTTGCAGGGGTACTTTGCAGTAAAAGGCTGAGAAACACTGGTTTACAGTAACTGGAAGTGACATGATTGGAGATCTCAATGAATTGGCTATTTTGACAGAACACCGGCTGATCAAAAAAAAAAATTATCCATCCATGACTCCTACTTACAAACGGAGGGAGACAACAGGAAGTGAGAGGAAATCTCCCCCTAGGAAGGGAAATTCACTCCTGTAAGAGTTATCATGGGAAAAAGGTGTCTCCACTGATGCTTTATCACCAAGGTTTCTTTCCACAGCAAACCAAATTTTTCAAAATCCAATTATCATTGGGACAGGAAGTGAGGTGAAATCTTCTGAACAGAAAGACTGCAAAACAAACATTACAGGGGTGTCACCCCTTCCCTATGCTATCCAAAAAGCTTAAAAATAATAATTGGCTGGAGCTACACTTAAAAAATATATCTGATCTGACTTACAAACAAATTCAACTTAAGATCAAACCTACAGTCCCTATCTTGTTTGTAACCCGGGGACCGCCTGTATACGGTTTTCCCTCGACATTTCACAGCAAGTCGAAAACCGATGATGGAACTAATGTCCGAAAATTCTCGCACGACGACAAAGGCTCTTGTTGTTTATTGTTTCTGATCATTCGCAGTCTTTTGTATCCAATGTTTCTTGTATGAAAAATAGTAAAAACTAAACGAAAATTTTGAAGTTTGTCCCTTCGGAAACGTTCGTTTGGGAAGTCTGAATCGGATGTCGAAAGTTCTATATTCACTATACGAAAATCGAACGATTGTTCCTCGCACAGAATTTTTCCTCCGATTTTCTTATAGTATGTACCCTACTTAAAGCAACGGTCATACAATGTTCGCGGCGTGTATATTGTCTCTGCTAGGTACACACAGCCCAGCCGGGGTTCCTATCACTCTTTGATATCAAAGCAGAAAGCCTTGGTAAATATTTGCATTGCAGGTCAGCTGCTGTAGACAGGAGATGAGAGTGCAGGATGTACACAAAGATCCATTATAATGCCTAGATCACTGCTCTGGATACACCAGCAGCTCTTCCTGTACTGTAATTAGCAGCTAAAAGACGGATTACCATAGAGATGTATAAATACAAATAAACACGATGTGATATTGTACAACCGCCTGCTTTACAGCAGATATAATTAGCTGCTCAATGGAAAATCTGTGGGCTCAGCACACTGCCATACTAAAGCCTGGTACACACTATTCGCTATTTTTCATTCAACTCAGCGGGCTGAACGGAAAAAAAACTGAAGAGCTCGGACGGAGCCGCTGTACTAATTATGCAATGTTAGTACAGCGATCTCCCCCGCTGAGCTGCTGTGTTCTGACAGGGGGACAGCCTCCCCGCCAGAATACTCTGGTTAGTACTCTCAGCCATTGGCTGATCGGATGACCTTTTTCGGTCCGGCTTCTGTTGGACCGGCTGCCGCACCACGGGCTGAATTTTGGACACTTTCTATTGAACTGACCAATGTCGCCCGATATTCAGGCTGTGTGTACGGCCCTTAATCAACTTCAGAGGACCACAATGGCACTGTGTGATGTCATAATCCCCGTGTCTCAGCTACTGTGTATTTTCAGCCAGTACGCATGCAGGATCTGATCTACTAAAGAGTGAGTTTTGCTTGTGCTTACTTTAACCACTTCAGCCCCGGAAGGATTTACCCCCTTCCTGACCAGGCTATTTTTTGCGATACGGCACTGCGTCGCTTTAACTGACAATTGCGTGATCGTGCGACGTTGTACCCAAACAAAATTGACGTCCTTTTTTTCCCACAAATAGAACTTTCTTTTGGTGGTATTTGATCACCTCTGCGTTTTTTATTTTTTGCACTATAAACAAAAAAAAGAGCAAAAATTTTCAAAAAAAATTTTTTTTTTATTTTCTTTTCAGTTTTTGCTATAATAAATATCCAAAAAAAAATGTAAAAGAAACATATTTCTTCCTCAGTTTAGGCCAATATGTATTCTTCTACATATTTTTGGTAAAAAAAATCCTAATTAGCGTATATTGATTGGTTTGCGCAAAAGTTATCGTGTCTGCAAAATAGACGATAGATTTATGGCATTTTTATTACTTTTTTTTTTACTAGTAATGGCAGTGATCAGGGTTTTTTTTAGCAGGACTGCGACATTGCAGCGGACAGATCAGACACTTTTGACACTTTTTTGGGACCAGTGACATTTATACAGTGATCAGAGCTAAAAATAGCCACTGATTACTGTATAAATGACACAGGCAGGGAACAGGTTAACAGTAGGGGGTAATCAAGGGGTTAAATGTGTTCCCTGGGGAGGTGTTTCTAACTGTATGGGGGCTGGGCTGCCTAGAGGAGGAGAGAGATCGATGTTCCTAATCACAAGGAACAGATGATCTCACTCTACTCCCCTGACAGAATGGGGATCTGCTTTGTTTACACTGGTAGGTCCCCGTTCTGCCTCTCTCTAGAGCGATCACGGGTGGCCAGCGGACATCGAGACCCGCTGGATGGCTCCCCCGCTAGCGAATCAGCGTGCGCACAGATAACCGCATACGCGCCCAATTTACAATGATAGCGATTCGAGCAGCCGACCCAACGGCGGCTAGTCGGCAAGCGGTTAAACACCCAATTACAGGAAGCTCACATGAAGGATTTGTTCAGATGGGCACTGACTGCCGTCCTGCATGCATGCTTTTTTGTTATTGCATCTGCATCTGCCCCGAGCTATGTGCAGACAGCCTATAGAGGTGAATGCAGACGCAGCAGCTGCACACTGTTGCATGTCAAAATTTGACTTGCAGGCACGAGTGGGTGCATGGATCCAAACACACATTGAGGTTGATTAACTAAAACTAGAGTGCAAAATCTGGTGCAGCTCTGCATGGCAGTTAATCAGCTTCTAACTTCAGCTTCTTCAATTAAGCTTTTTAAAATAAAACCTGGAAACTGATTGGTTTCTATGAAGAGTTGCACCAGATTTTGCACACTCCAGTTTTAGTAAATCTCCCCCACTGCCTGCATTCAACTCTGTGGTCCTGTCTGTATGTCAATTTTTGATATGTGGCTGTGTCTGTGCAGCTGCTGCATCTGCTTTCACTTCTATAGGCTGCCTGCACATGCAGGTGCAATAACAATATCGCGATTTTGCCGTGATTTGCGTTAAAAAAAAAAAATGCAGCACTTGCGTTTTTCTTGCATGTCCATTGAAGTCCATTGCATGCAAAATGCGGCATTTTGCTGGAAAAAAGTCCCCGACCCTTTCCAAAAACGCAAAGACACAAAATGCATTGATGTGAACATGCTCCATAGGAACCCATGTTAAAAAAATTCCCTGCATTTCCGCAAAATGCATTAGTGTGACTCGAGCCCAAGCATAAAAATATAGAGCTGCTTTTTGATGATTGTGGTGAACACAGACTTCCCTTGTCTTACATTAGTCATTAAGGCCCAAACAAGTGACCAGCACTTCACAAACAATAAAAAGCCCAGATATCATTTGTTATAATCTATAATGAGCATACATTAGCTGGTATGTTCTAATAATCAGAGGATTAAAGCCTGGTACACACTAACATTTTTTTTTCTTTGTGCAAACTAGCAGGTTGTCCATGTGCAGAATGAGGAAAGTGGCAGGGTCTGAATCCCTTTAGATGTGATTTCCCTTGGAGACTATCTCACAGAAAAAAAGACATTTTAGTTGCAGAGGATGCCCAAAATTTGGCTTCTTAAGCCTCATACACACGAGTCGACGATCGCATACAACAGGTCGTATGAACAACCGTTGTATGCAAAATCGATCGTTAGTACACGTGATTAGAACAGCCGACTTACGACGGTCGTACAACAGAAGTTGTATGAGCAAACTAGAAAACTTGGTAGTGCCAACAAGCGGTCGTATGACCGTTGTATCGTGTGTACAGAGAAGTTGGTCAAACAAGTTGTATTGTGCAAAACACGCATGCTCAGAAGTCAGGAACGGCCGGACGCTAATTACATTCACCTGAACCTTCTCTTTATACGTTCATAAACCGTCACTACGTTCAGCTTGGTCGTACGATCGTGTAGTGCATGTCAGTATGCTAGATACAACAGCCAACATATGATTTGGTCCATTTGGTTGTACGACCCTCAAACCGTGTGTACGAGGCTTAAGTGTAGATGTCTGGGAAAATCAGTGAGCCAATCACACAAGCAGGAACACTTAGGTGTGCTGGGACTGTGCTTGCCATCTTTCCCAACAAGACAAGGCAAAAAGCCTGGTCCTCCAACAGGCCAGTTCACACCACTGCTTGTAGTACTTTTTTTTCCAGAGCAGCATGGTGTGGGGTCCACTGCCTTACACTGTGCTGACACCAATAGCACAGTGGTTCTCAACTCCTGTCCTCAGGACCCACTAATGGCTCGTACACACGGGACGACGATCGTGCGCACGACCGTGTTGAATCGTATGTTGACGGTCGTATGTAGCCCACTGACATGCACACGACGGTCGTACATACAACTCGCGTGCTAGCAGCAGGGCACACATGCTCGGTAATCACCCAGGACTCCTGTCCTCAACTCTTGGTGACACGATAACCACAGTCGTGTCACATTCCGTCACCTGGGGTGTGGTACGACGAGACCTTTTTTTTCATGATGTTCGTCACCACACTTGACCGGACAACCTCCTGGTCCGAAAAACGGAACAGAACAACCCTTTCTACCGTTCGTGTCAGGGTCGTGTGGATTCACAAGGACGAACACACTAACCGAGTGACTAAAAGGGTCTGTAGATGTGAATTCGGAGCATGTGTGCCAAACTCCCAGCATGTTGGT
>BLSH010274552.1:559927-593943 GCA_018402905.1 Glandirana rugosa
TCACGGAAGAGAGTCACGAAGGAGTGAGAGGAGGCACTGAGAGGAGGCGCTGTGAGGAAGCACTGAGAGAAGGCACTTAGGAGGCACTGAGAGGAGGTACTGAGAGGAGGCGCTGAGAGGAGGCGCTGAGGAGAGGCACTGAGAGGAGGCGCTGAGAGGAGGCGCTGAGAGGAGGCACTGAGGAGAGGCACTAAGGAGAGGCATTGAGGAGAGGTACTAAGGAGAGGCACCGAGAGGAGGCACTGAGGAGAGGCACTGAGGAGAGGCACTGAGAGGAGGCACTAAGGAGAGGCACCGAGAGGAGGCACTGAGGAGAGGCACTGAGGAGAGGCACTGAGAGGAGGCACTGAGGAGAGGCACTGTGAGGAGGCACTGATGGCTGGGCATACTGGTATGTGCAGGCAGGACTCGCTTTTTTGCAGAGCCTCAGCAGTCATCTTCACATAGGGCAGGCAGGGACATCCAAGGCGCGCGCTGGAGAGCAGGAGGAGGTGGGAGGACATGGTGCCTGCCCTGTCAGTCAGCCCTGGGAAACATCTTCCGCGATGGGCTGATAGCAGGACTTTGCTGTCAGCCTGACACTCTCCCCCCTCCCCCCCCCGCCCACACACACGGGGCGGGACGCTTTCCCCACTCATAGTACAGTGTGTGTGCGGGAGGAGAGACTTGGGGACAGAGCAGTGCACGTACCCCCTGCCCGTGGTGCGCGTACCCCCAGGGGTACGTGTACCACGGGTTGAGAAACCCTGCTCTATATTAAATCATCCCCTAGTAAAGCAAGCATTATATTCTGCATCAACTGAGAGGGCTTTGTTATCTAATTTATTTATGGCCATTTAAAGCCTTACAGCACATCCCTAGTTTAAAAAAAAACAAAAATGTTATTTTCATCCCTCCTGTTCTTATCCACTGGGCATATGTTTCTTTCTTGTCCTTAAAGCCTTTAGGCTCAATTCACATCTATGCATTTTGCTTTTGAGCGGTTTGGAGTGCATTTTACTGTGCTTTCTGTGTTTTTTTTTTTTTTTACAACATTTTACCACGATTTGTGGGTTTTCAATTTTTTTTTGGGGGGGGGGGGGGGGTTGTGGCTAAGCAGATTTAAAAATGCAAAATTGCTGTAAAAATGCATCAAAAACACAGCACTTGCAATTTTCTTGCATGCCCATTGAAGTCTATTAAATGGAAAACGCTGCATTTTGCAGGGAAAAAAAGTCTCCGACCCTTTCTAAAAATGCAGAGGCACAAAAATGCATTGATGTGAACATGTTCCATAGGAACCCATGTTAAAAAATTCCTTGCATTTCTGCAAAATGCATCAAAAAACGCATTTGTGTGAATGGAGCCTTAAACATAGAAAAACGTACCTGAACCCATTGTCACACGATCACCCTGCTACCTCTTTTGCAGTAGCAAGTTCTGGTGATTGCACATTCTTCTCTGTTCTCTCCACTATTTAGGTGACCATTCTTGTTTCAGCCCCTCATTGTAATGCCACACTGGAGTGCTTCAGTACCCTATGAAGGTTGTGATTGACTGTGGCAGCCAAGAGCAGCGCCCTCTAGGGTAGGACTGGGAACTAGTCCTGTCATGATAGGGACAGATAACTGTGTGCCATGCAAAGTGTGACTTGGTGCCACATTGTGAAAAGCGGTTGTTCTAAAGAAGTGCTTCTCAGTCCTAAAATACCCCCAACAGGCCATGTTTGCAGGTTTTCCTTTATCTTGCACAGGTGCTTTAAATCAGAGTCAATGGCTTGGTATTTTGGACAGCTATTTTATCTAAGAGAAATTCCCAAAACATGGCCGTTAGGGGTACTTTAGTACTGCAGTTGAGAACCACTGTTGTAAAGGACATTGTCTTTTAGCACCAGCCTCCTTTGTGGCCCTTAACATTTCATCCAACGACATCTCAAAGCAGCAAAGGTAGCTGATGCTAGAAGCAGGTAGCTACTGTATATCTTACTGCAGGCCCCATTCTGTTCAATGTCTGAATAGTGAGGTTATTTCACTTGGGTCCACCAATCTAAAATTCTCTATATTATTGGTACTGGCCTAGAAGGAAAATGTGCCCTAGCTCAGTGCCCACCTGGAACCAGCAAAAGACGTGCACTGCAGACCAGCACCTCCCACCCTACAGTGCCAGAAAAGACTTGGGATCTGGCATGTGACCAGAGCTTTATTTACAAAAAAATAAATTAGGTACAGGGGGTGGAGAGGGTTTTTGTTCTCTCTAGAGTAAAGCTTTAAGTCCTTATGGGATACCACAATTCCAAAATCTGCATGCCTTTCTCTGATGCAATCTTTTCTGCTGCCCCATAACAGATTATCCATCACTATTGGAACCATATGCAATTGCATTCTGGATTCAGCTTTTGCTTTACAAAAATTTGTATTATCTATTTTATAGAATGTATAAAAAGTAAAAGCAACATGTACATTCGATTTCACAATGAGTTTATAGGTTTTTCTAGAAAACAATAAAGAGGAGGCATACAGTAACAGTGAAATGATGCATGCATTAAATCAAGGTGAGGCTCGCAAAATACAAAGCATGACATGATAGCAAAAGACATCAGTAAAGAGCTGCACAAGACAGCGAAGTAGCTAGGGTGGGAGTTTTGTAAAAGGTTAGATCTGGTACACGAACCAGGGGTGATTGGTTTTCACTGGCATTAATGAGTGCCTCGCTAGGTAGTGGGAGGGAGGGTTCCAAGTGTCAGTGCAAGAGAGTTGTGTATGCAAAGGAAGAGAAGAGAGTGGCAGGGCCCATCTCTGCGCAGAGGGCTAAGGTAAAATTGGAAGTGGACAGGGACTCCACCAGATGTGGAAAAGAGTAGTGCTTTCTCTACAGCCATGAAAACACATTGGGGACACTGAAGAGCTAAACTTGGAGATGTGGTCAGCAGTCATGTACCATCGGGAAAGTAATTTGTAAGCGCTTTCTTGAGCAAAAATATTCTGAGAGCATTTGGAGAAAGTGAGTCATATCTTGGCCCATGTTGCATGACCCGGGTACATGCCTAAGTCTGCAGCCCAGTTAACAGTTTAAGGGAGGGAACCTGAGTTGATCGAGTCAGTTAGGGGGGGTATCTAGATCAGAAACTAAGCCTAAGCATTTCAGGTGAGGGTCCTTTTGGCATTGGTTCTCAAAGGGGGTCAGGCATTTTGGTGGGCCTTCATGGTGTTGAAGCAAACTACGAACATGGTAGTGGATTTGGATATACCGACAGAACTCGGCGGCTGGTAATTGCCAGTGTTCTCACAGGTATTGAAAAGATTTAATGCCGTAGGGAGCGAGAAGTTTGTAGACATCTTTAACGCCCCTCATGCGCCACCATCCGAAAGCCAAATGGGAGGAGAGCGGTCCACTTGAGTACTTCACACTATCCTACAGGCGTAAGAAATTCAACATGGAGAGGTTGTAAATTTTAGCTCAAAAACTAGGGGGAAGGGGGGTCCAGAAAAGGTTATGGACTAGGAATGGGATAATATTCTGCAATTAGAATGTAAACCCAAACTGGGAGTATGGAAAGAGACAAGGGGGGCAATTTGGGCAGCTGTGTTATTGATGTTTGAGGTGTGGAACTGCCATGCCCACAGATATCCGGCGGCGGTAAAGTATGACAGCTGGGATCTTCGGCCTTGTTAAATAAAGTGAAGTAATTTCTGTTGTTCATTTCTCACGATGTTATGTGTGGCATCAGGTGTGTGTGAAGGGGCTTCCCTGATGGTAGGGCGAAGCATTTAGGATTGTCTTTATTACAGTTATTGAGACACAGGTGTAAACCATTACTGGATCATTGCATGCCTGCCAGCGTCTACATATGTTGGCATGCCAAGTTCTGTGGGACACCCACTGGCAAATACCTTTATGGTGGACATGCCAAGTTCCTGGTTTAACCACTTGACCTCCAGAAGATCTGCCCCCTTCATTTACCCCCATTTTTTTGCGATACAGCACTACGTCACTTAAACTGACAATTGCGCAGTCGTGCAACGCTGTACCCAAATCTTTTGATGGTATTTGATCGCCTCTGCATTTTTTTTTTTTTTTTGGGCTATAAACAAAAAAGACAGACAATATTGAAATAAAATATATTTTTTACTTTCTGCTATGAAGCATATCCAATAAAAAAAAAAAAAAAAAAAAATCACATTTCTTAATAAATTTAGGCCAAAATGTATTCTGCTACATATTTTGGTAAAACAAAAATCCCAATAAGGATCTATTGATTGGTTTGTGCAAAAGTTATAGTGTGTACAAACTATAGGGTATTTTTTTTTGCTTACTTACTGTATACTGTGCTGATGATGTCATCGGAGTATATTATCTGCAGAAACGGCTGCCAGTGCCGTGACTGGTGGCTCCCGCGCATGCAACTTCACGCGGCTCCTGCTAGTCAAACAGCCGGAGTCCGCGGACCCAGAAGGAAGACGGGCAAAGATGGATGCAGCCTCCTGACAGGCTGACCCCCCACCCCTTCTACCTCTGCAGCAATGCTGGCAGCACTCATACGTCTATTTCCCAAAGACAACCTCTGGCTATGATGCTGAGCATGTGCACTCAACCTCTTTGGTCGACCATAGCAAGGCCTGTTCTGAGTGGAACCTCTCCTGTTAAACCACTGTATGGTCTTGGCCACCGTTCTGCAGCTCAGTTTCAGGGTCTTGGCAATCTTCTTATAGCCTAGGCCATCTTTATGTAGAGCAACAATTCTTTTTTTCAGATCCTCAGAGTTCTTTGCCATGAGGTGCCATGTTGAACTTTCAGTGACCAGTATGAGAGAGTGATAACACAATATTTAACACACCTGCTCCCCATTCACACCTGAGACCTTGTAACACTAATAAGTCACATGACACCAGGGAGGGAAAATGGCTAATTGGGCCCAATTTTTTGCTTAGGGGTGTAACACACCTGTGTTGCCAGCGGTTTAGACATTAATGGCTGTGTGTGGAGTTATTTTGAGGGGACAGAAAATTTACACTGTTATACAAGCTGTACACTCACTACTTTACATTGTAGCAAAGTGTCATTTCTTCAGTGTTATCACATGAAACAATATAATAAAATATTTACAAAAATGTGAGGGGTGTACTCACTTTTGTGAGATACTGTAATGTGCTAGTATGCTTATGCCTTTACTTTGCAGGTAAGCAAAAAGGGGGAAAAAAGGAAGAGTTTACTCCCTCTTTAACCCCCCTGGCGGTATTCCCGAGTGTGGCTCGGGGTGAATTTTCTGTACCAAGAGCGGTAACCCCGAGCCACACTCGGGATTGCATCGCTGGATCCAGGCAGTGTTACTTACCTTGTCCCCTGGATCCAGCGATGTCCCCCCACTGTGTCAGCAGGCTGTGTCTTCCACCCGATGCCTCTGTGTGCCGGGCTCTGTTTCATGAGAGCGTCGCATGGGGGCAGAGCCTGGCAGCAAATTCAAAAAGTGAAACACATACAGTACACTGTAATCTGTAAGATTACATTACTGTATGAAAACATTTCACATCCCCTTTGTCCCTAGTGGTTTGTCCAGTGCCCTGCATGCACTTTTATATTATAAATGTCATTCTTTCTGCCTGGAAACTTGAGAATGTCCATGGCATCCAAAAAGTGTCCCTTTACATCAAAAGTGTTTTTTGATCAGCTAGAAAACAGCGATAGTAAATAAGAATCATTTGCAGAATTGAGTGATACTGATTTTTGGGGAAATTTATTGACAGTTCTGCAAATTTCAGTGTTTTTGATTTAATTACATTATTGAATAAATTTTATTACTATTATGTTATTATTTTTGATAATTATTTATAGTTATTTATTATATTATAATTTATGATTTCATGTTTCAAACTTTATCATACTCGGGATGTCTACTCGACTCTTGTTTGGACAGATTTAAGTGAGTTATTCCTAAGAATTACAAGCCTACAATATAAAACACCAAATTTCCATGCAAAATAATTGTACCGCTCTCAGCACCAAAAATCTGAAATAATTATACCGCCAGGGGGGTTAACTGTGTGCCTAGCCAGTGTTTTACTATACTATGTAAGGTGCTATTACTAGGGGAAGAGATGGATTATTTACACACATTCCATCCCTTCCCCCCCTATCAGAATGGCGATCTGCCTTGTTTACATAGGCAGATTGAAGTTCGGTCTCTCTCCTTGATGATCGGCGGGTGGCAGCAGACAGAGTAGCCGACACCCGCTGATCAGCTTCCGGAAGCGAGCTGCCAGTGGTGCTCATTCGTGCCCCTACCCAGAAGTGTTGGATCACGTATAAATAAGTGATGCAGCACACAGGTGCCGCCCTGTAGTAGTAAAACTGCTATAGAGCGGACCTAAATTGGTTAAACTCCCTGTGCGGGACACCTTTCTAGCAGGAATTATATAATATGGCTGCTTTGTCCTAAAGTATATACAAACCGCAAGCCCAAACAACCCTCTATTTGGGACTATACCAGGCATGGAAGTGTGTACAATTGTGTAAAACTATATCAAAATGTTATTTATACAAAAGATGCATAAAATCATTGCTGTGCGGCTAATTAATACATGTACAGATCAGACATTACTGGATACGAGAACCCACATAGTTTTATTAAAGGCAACACTTGATCTGATGATAGAAACACCCAAGGCGTTTCAAATGACATTCTTTTTTCTTCTTCGGGGATACATACAGTATATTGCAGGGTATAACTTTTCATCATAAAAATGAAATGCAACAAGTGGTGCAGCTTCATTAACACCAAAGCCAACACATTCTTGCTACATCTTTACTCGGAGTTCACCCACATTGATGTATTGAGAGGGTTTCTTTTGGGAACAGGTTGCCACTACCCCAAATAACTGGGGCAACCCAGAAAGCCACAGAGCACACAATGGTTCTTCAAGAGGGGGTTGGGAGCCAGAGAATCATCTTAAATCATATGTGCGACTTTAAGGTATTAAAGGGTGTATCTTTAACTACTTCAATACTGGGCACTTTAACCCCCTTCCTGCCCAGGCCAATTTTCAGCTTTCAGTCCGGCACACTTTGACTATTGTGCGGTCATGCAACACTGCACACAAACAAAATTTTTATTTTTCTTTCCACACAAATAGAGCTTTCTTTTGGTGGTATTTAATCACTACTGGGTTTTTTTTTTTTTGCTAAACAAAAAAAAGACAAATTAAAAAAAAAAAAAAAGTTTTCTTAGTCTGTGTCAGAAAATGTAAATAAGTAATTTTTCTCCTTCATTGATGTGCACCGATGAGGCGGCACTAATATGCAGCACTGATTGGTGTCACTAATGGGCACTGTAATCAGTGCCCTGATTACCTATACAGTCTCCCTTGCGAGGAGATGCTGCGGATTGGCTCCCCTCGCCTCACACACTGTCAGTGTGAGGCGAGTAGAGCCGATAAACGGCACTTCCGCATTTACATGTGATCAGCTGTGATTGGACACAGCCGATCACATGGGTAAAGAGCCGCATCATCGGCTCTTTATCGAGATTTGAGGTATGCTGTGTCCTGGGATGCGCTAGAGCGGTGACACTGGGGCAACATCATATGACTTCGTCCCAGAACAAGAGATTCCGCCCACCGTCATTTCCCTATACGGTGGGCGGGAGGAGGTTGAAGATCCAAATCAAAAGAGGAGCTGAAGCACATCTGATATGTACGGTTCGGTGGGGATGGATAGATTCACATAAGCCAAAGAATGTACAAAGTGTGAGGCACGGTTACTAGAAGGACACTCATTTGGCAGGTACACAGAGTCCTAGTACAGTTTTGGGCAGACACTCTCCATGACCTTTGGTCTTGAATTCACTGTCCATTTTGACCATTTATTATATTTCTATTGTATAACAGTTTTGAACGCTTTTTGTTGTTTGGGTCCACCAGCTTAGAGAAGCTCCTTTGGATGGCATTTAAACCACTGTTTAACCACTTGCCGACCGTGTTGCATACATTTACTATGGCAAAGTGGCTCCGCTGCGCAGATCGCCATATATAAACAGCGATTCGCACAATTGCGAGCTGGCGCGCACCGGTAGTGGCGCACTCTTGTGCCCGCTGCATGAGTGTGGCCACGGGTTGTAGCGTCATGTAGCTAGTGAATTGTGACAAGCTTGATCTACTATCTTGCATAATTGGTTAACCACTTCCGGACTGCCCACTGTATATATACGTCATGCGATTTTCCGCGGGCAAAACTGCACTGCATTTTAAGTGACATTGAAAATGACGCCTGAACCTGCGTTTCAAAATTGAGTGGGCCTCGGGTCGGGCAGACTCTATGTCTGCCGGCGACCCGCGATCACCTACTACAGAGGCAGAACGGGGAACCACCGATGTAAACACGGCGATTTCCCATTCGGTCAGGGGATATGACAGTGATCTATTGATCCCTGTAATCGGGATCAGTTAGATCTATCATGCCCCTGCAAGCCCAGCCCCCACACAGTTGGAACACGCTGGAGGGAACACATTTAACCCCTTGATCGCCCCCAACAGCTTAACCCATTCGCTGCCAGTGACATTTACACAGTAATCAGTGGCTATTTTGAGCTCTGATCGCTGTATGAATGTCAGTGGTCCCAAAAAAGTGTCAAAAGTGTCCCATCTGTCCGCCACAATATCGCAATTTCGATAAAAATTGCAGATCGCCGCCATTACTAGTAAAAAAAAAAAATAATAATAAAAACACCATAAATAAATTCTCATCGTTTGTACACGTGATAACTTTTGCGCAAACCAATCAATAAATGCTTTTTGCAATTTTATTTACCAAAAATATGTAGAAGAATACATTTTGGCCTAAACTGATGAATACATTTGTTTTTTTATATTTATTTTTAGGATATGTATTATAGCAAAAAGTAAAAAAATATTGTTTTTTTTCCAAAATTGTCGCTCTTTTTTTGTTTATAGTGCAATAAATAAAAACCACAGAGGTGATCAAATAGCACCAAAAGAAAGCTCTATTTGTGACAAAAAAGGATGTCAATTTAGTTTGGGTACAACGTCGTGCGACCGCGCAATTGTCAGTTAAAGCAACGCATTGCCGAATCGCAAAAAATGCTCTGGTCAGGAAGAGGGTCAGGAAGAGGGTCTGAAGTGGTTAAACACCAAGATTTATAATCCTTTTGACCAAGGCTTGACAAACTTGCTTTGAATCTAGGAGCCAGATAAAAAAAGTTAGAAGCCATTTTTTTTTAGAGTAGTGTGGGTTGTCAGCTCCCTGGGCAAGGCACGTAGGTTAGTAACCCTAACTCACTTACGACAGAGCGGCCAGACAATAACTGTGGCGGAACGGGCTATAGGCTGAAAAATTACGATAAAAACCTGTTATGGGGGGAAACTCTGCTCCGTTGGGATTGCAGCAGAATCACTGTGATTCTGCCCGCGATCTCGAAGCGCAGGTTCAGGCGTCATTTTCAATGTCACTTAAAATGCAGTTCAGTTTTGCTGCGGAAAACCGCATTGCATAAAGCTTGTCACTCAAAAAGGAGCTGGAGCTTGGGTGACAAGCTTCACGCTAAGCGATTTACTGCGCAGCAGAGAGCGAGCCAAAATCGCACAGAAACTGGAATGACATTGTGATTTCAGTACACATACTGTAGGTGTGAACCCAGGATGCAATTTCTAGATGCCATGGAGAAGACATAGGTCAAGTCAGAGCAACACAAGTAAAGAAAAAAGTGTGCTTTGTGATTTCTTTTGTGACCCACAGGATGTAATGTTACAGGAAATGCTGCAAAATGCAGTACATTTTAATACGTGCATCAACGCATGTCCACGCACGTTAAAGCACGCATTCAAATGGATGGAAGTGTACATCCATTTTCCCTGCATTTTATCACAAGTCAGTGTGAATTCAGCTTTAAGGTCATATCTGTAAATGTCTCACATTGCCATGACTCACAAAGAAATATTATTTCTGGCAAACAATAGATAAAGAATGGTATTCAAAATAATCAGGTTTGTAAAATGATCCTAAATACGGAAGTACATTGTGAACAGAACACAAATACAAAATCATAACAGCTTGCATACTTGGTAGGCTATTGTCTGTACCTTTGTTTTCTTGTACAAACAACCTACAGATAAATATAAAAATCATTCCATGCACATAACAAGATGGTCAGCAGTTTTTTTTTTAAAGGAAACCTTTAATAAATATATGGGCTGCCAGTACTGATGAAAGCATCACGTGCTTTGCCGTCATTACCCAGTTCTAGAAAAAAAACAACAAAAAAAATGTACAGCCCAGCACACGTTAAAAAAAAATGTTTAAAACCTGACTTTGCTCCAATATTCAACTTCAATCCAAATCTTTCCCCTGCAGTGCTTCTTTTCAGGCACTAGATGTCCTCTGTCAGGCAGTGTCATTGAACCCACTTCCTGAGTCCAGGCTGTCATGGACCTGCCCCCTGGGAATGGCATCGTCACACAGCCTTGGCTCCGAGCACTGCAGCACAGAACGCTGCTCATGTCATCTTCCGAGTGACCCTCTGTGCTATGGTAAGGATCGCCCACCAGCACTGCCAGAGGAGGAGAGGGAAAATGGTCACCAGGTCACAAAGGCTGTGAATTTCTCCAGTGGGGACAGCAGCAAGGTGACACACACTAAGATGTAATTTCATATAAGGAAACAAGCAGCATTCAAAGCAAACAGAGAATTATCTCGATTGGCAGATGCACATGTGTACAAAATCACATGGAAGATCGCACTGATTAGATGCTGGCTTCCAGAGAAATTGGTGTAATTATTACCGCAGCATAGTACTGCCATCAGGCTTTGTCTCATGGCTTGCCTCTTGCTTTATGAACGAAAGCCAACTTCACGCAACTCCTGTGTGAAAGGATTCAGATGATCTCTGCTCATATAGGAAGGCTTCTGCCCAGGCACCATACAAAACCAGCTGTCACCCCGCAGACTGAGTTTTAATGCTGAACATCTTCACATATTCCACACCTTTTCCTATTTCCCCTTCCCCAGGAAGAGTGCGGTTTTCAGTACTTTGGGGACATATCTGATAGTCAGCGACACTCGTGTCCTTCTGGCCAGTGTCTCATCACTCTGTGCCACACACTTTTCCAGATTGGCCACTCTGTGGCTTAGTGTGTCATGGGTATGAGGGTGAATTCCATGGAGGTAATTTTTATACAAATCCTCACGAAGAACAAAAAGACTTCTGGGCTCCAACAAGAGGGACAGGACATGTCTCTGTTCTTCAGTTTTAGGAACCTGGAAGATAAAAGAGAACTTACAGGTACTCCAGCATAGCGATCGGCTTATAGGTTACTAGTTCCCGGCTGTCATTAATACCAGTAAACTATAAATTAAGGTCTTTTCATAAAATTGCAGTGCTAAAGAGTCCAAAAACATTCCTAACTTACCTACAGCAATCAATTTTTCACCTTTTATTAAAACAGTGCAGGTTACAACATGACAATTGGGGGCTGATTTACTAAAACTGGAGAGTGCAAAATCTGGTGCAGTTGACTGTCCTATTAGGCTGCAGGACCCCGACCCTCTGCGTGGATAGTGCTGAATGGCCCTGTGCTGATCACATGCACCCTCCCAAGAAAAAAAAAAAAAAACTCTCTAGCAATAAACACCAAACTGAGCATGTGCAGAGTGACTCCACAGACTCTGTACTATCAAGAGATGGATTGGGTAAAATAGAAGAGAGGGAGGATCTGTGCATATGGGATAAAACAGCCTTTTTACACAATGCAAAGGATTAACCCCTTAGGTTCCACAGTGTGTAGAACAAGCATGCTTTACTGCATATATAGACTGATTTTACTGCTGTGGGTTTAGTAACACTAAGTTTTGACAATAAAAGATGGAAGCTGATTGGTTTCTATGCAGAGCTGCACCCGATTTTGCACTCTCCAATTTTACTAAATCAACCCCAAAGAATCTTAGTGGCTGCTAAAGGTAATTTATTTATTACAGGTATTTATGTAGTCCTGACAATAAACGCAGCGCTTCACACACAGTACACAGAATTTGATTTACTAAAACTGGGGTGCAAAATCTGGTATAGCTGTGCATGGTAGCCAATCAGCTTCTAACTTCAGCTTCTTCAATTAAGCTTTGACAATAAAACCTGGAAGCTGTTTGATTTCTATGCAGAGCTGCACCAGATTTTGCACTCTCTAATTTAAATAAATGGACAAAGTGGGGAAGGGTTAGAACCTCTGTTTATTTCTGGGTTAATTTTTCTGTCTGTGTTTTCACTGGGGAGATTTCCTCCCGACTTGCAGTCCTTGTGACAGAGTGTCCAGGGATCAGGAATTAATGGGAAAGATCTCCAGAGGCTGCAACAAAACTAGATTTTCAGATCATTTCAACATAAATATTCCCTTCCCATAAGTTTATAAGTACATTTAATGTATTAAAGCCTTCCTTGTGTGAACATGTGTACCAATATGAGCCAGGGTAACGTACAGAGTAAAGAAAGCTTCTTCAACCCTTACCTGGTCTTCCTCTTCAGGACATCCTCTATCCGGAGGCAGATAGAAGTCCAGCACTGTGTGTGACCCTAAGCTGATGGTTGTGACTGTGGGATAGTAGAGGGGACCATCCTCGTGAGGCTGAAAGACAAATATGGGGCTGTAAGTAACTGCATAGAACAGAGGAGGTCATAGTGTTATGAAGCCTACATACTCACTACATGTTAGAACACACGTAATCTGTGATGGTTTATTGGCCTTAATAGATTACCTAGGCATTAGCCAAGCAGCCTGAAAAGTCAGCTCTACTCCTGGGTCAGGTGACCTGAAGATAAAAAGTGAACCACAGGAGCTCTGCATGGTGGGTGGCTACATCACCAGAGCCATCATTCACTTCCACTGAAGACTTTTCTGACGTCATCACCGCATAGGTTTGCCACCTCATCCCTTTAAAACCCAAAACATATGAATTACACAGGTTCTGTGGCTGATTAAGGTGGTAATTAAACTCACTTGGTGTCTTATCTGCATTAAATTAGCCTCAGAACCTGTGTAATTCATATGTGTTCGGGTTTAAAGGGATGAGGTGGCAACCCTATCACTGCATCCCAAGCTGCTGTGGCTTCAGATCACATGACCAGGACCACTCCAGGATATGCGGCTCGAAGCCACAGCACCACAGACCTGCTAAACTGCTTATATCAGTAGACAATTTGAATGAATGCCCTCTCTGTACTGTACTGTTCATCCTGTGAAAAAATCGCTATTTCCCAGCAGCTCCCTGTCTAGGCTTTCTGGAACACTGCAGCCAGGCCTTGACAACTCATTGAAAGCAAATGCTTTTTGCAGTAGAAAAAGTCAAACAATTTTAAAATGAGTCTGTACTTTTTCCAAGCTAAGCAGATTAGCAGGCTTACTCTACAGAACAGACTTTAAGGCCTCATACACACGGACGTTTTTTGACGCCGGCCTTTTCTGGCGTTTTTTGTAGCTCTCCATGTTAGTCAATGGCCCCATAAAAACGCAGACGTTTTTGAGCTGTAGATGGCGTCGGTGTTAGTGAGCTGAAACTATAACCCACGGCCAGCGCGTTCTGAGGCTGTAACATTTTGGAATTTTTTGACGCCAACTAATATTGTACCGGTGTTAACCGGCGTTTTTTTGACGCCGTTTTTAGGTTGAAAAATAGCAGAGGGATGACTTTTTAAAAAAAATGCCTATTGATGCCAACGTTTACTAACGCCGATGCATAACGCCGAAAAACGCAGATTTTTTTTCCCTGACGTTCACCTTTCTGAACATGTTCCATCCTGAATACATGTAACATATTCCAGCTCATGCAGCCTCTACCCCTGCTCCCCTCCTCAGTGTGAAAGCGGGCAGGGGATCTCGTCACCGCAATCACTGTCACAATTAAACAGAAAAAAATAAAAATAAAAAGGTGGGTGTGCGGGGGTGCACCATTCATTCAGTTTCCTGTGTATGGATAGACTGCAACTACCATTATCCACCGCAGCTGACAGCTTGTATGTGCAAAATATGTGCATTTACTTTCAGCAGTCAGTATTGACCTTCCCCAGGCTGCCCCCTAAACCCATTTAACGCAGATCCCAGAAAAAACACTTGGTACTTCCAGGCAAGGAGTCACACATCAGGACCAAGGTATGTAAAGCAGAAAATCAAAACTTGCATGGCAGCAAAAGACTGATAGCTTCCAGTTAATCAAACCCGTTACTTTGCCTAGTATGTGAAAAATTCAGGCTAACATTAGGCAACAAAGGCATAAAACCTTTTTGGTGCAGCAGCCCCCCCCCAGAGCCCCCCTTTACTTATCTGAGCCCGAACCATTCCCGTGCCGGGGATGAGCTTTGTCCCTCTAGCTGCCGGCTCCGGTCCTCATTGGATGGATTGATAGCAGCGCAGCAATTGGCTCCTGCTGCTGTCAATCAAGTCCAGTCACACGAGAGCCAGGGGACGGGGCTGAGTCCAGCTGTATGTGTGAATACACACAACAGCAGGATTTGGGAGCGTGCCCGCACAGGTAAGAATCTGGGAAAGCGCCTCCCTGGCGGGTCACTCGATGCAGAGGAGGAGTCAAGATCGCTGCCGAGGGACCCCAGAAGAGGAGGATTGGGGCCACTCTATGCAAAATCGCTGCACAGAGGAGGTGAGTATAACATGTTTGTTATTAAAAAAAAACAGGAGCCTTTGGTATCAATTTAATGCACATAAGCTGCACATGTGTGTCACTGGATGGCCAATGTTTCTGCGGTCACTGCACATTCCAAGCACAGAGTCCAAGTGGTCAGCTCTTGGTCCCCAATAGCAATTGATAGTTAGCGGGACAGGCTCCTGATCATGTGACCACCAATCATAGTGGTCACATGATTGCTGATCATTCCTGCACCCGGGTATACAGACCCTATTAAAGGGACTCTGGAGGCTGGGCGGGAAGGGGTTAAGAAGTACATTGCAATAATCACTAATGATGTGTAAAGTTCACTAACAAGGAAACAAAACAGATTTAAGCCTTCTGAACAAGTTTAACATGATTACTACACCGTGCTCTCAATCTACATAGATTTATAGTGCCCTCACCATTATCCCTTCTCCGGGCTTGTATTCATTTACCAAGACGTGATTGGCACAGTTCCCTTCAAACACACCCAGCGAAGAGATTTTGTTGGTATATGTCTGCAGCCAGGGGGGCAACTTCTCTGACACCATGCCTCTGGGATGTGGGAGACCTCCTGTGGGAGCAAGACAAAATATTACATAGTGGAATGGACAAGAGCCCCCCTGTATAAAAAAAAAAAAAAAGGTTCTGTGTTTGCTCCAGCAACTCCACACATTCAAACCTGATGGCCAACTGGTTCAGGCCTAGGAGACTGCTCAATGAGGCTAAAAAACAATGTGCAATAAACACGACCAAAACTGATGTGCCTCTTACATGTGCTAGAGGCAGACGTGTGTACAGAGAACTGACAGCTCAAATCCAATTGGTGCTCACCAGCAAAACAACAGTATTGTGGCTTCGTAGGTAGTACAGGGACATCCCAGTACTGGTGCCACAGGTCCTGTATACAGCAGGGAAAACTTCCTGCATGAGGTTTGTATGCTAGACTTTGTTTTGTTTTTTGGATTTCCATCAAACAATCCAATATTCTCTCCTATCCCAGAAAAGATTCAGGATCTGCAAACCCATGTGTAGACCTACGCGGGTAGTGTTACAGGTCCTTTATGTCTCGACACGGCCTCTTTTAGTTATTCTGTTTTTTTGTTTAAATTCTTGCCAGCAACATAACACCCCAAGCGTTATTAATGTATTTCTATTATTATGAAGTATTCACATCAAGTCGTCACATGCAAGTCTAGTAGGCCCAATGTCATGTGAATAGATTCTTTCCACAATTAGAGAAATCGCCAAAGCATGTCCTCTACAAAAGAGCACCACCATGAATAAATTAATGGGGTGGGCAAACAAGTGGCAAATGAGATTTAATGTAGAAAAATGTAAGATAATGCATTTGGGTACCAAGAACATGAACGCAAACTACTCACTAGGGGGAGAGCCTCTGGGGGAATCTAGGATGGAAAAAGACCTAGGGGTCCTAGTGGAGAACAGGCTCAGCAGTGGCATGCAATGCCAAGCTGCTGCAAGCAAAGCTAACAAAGTGTTGGCATGCATCAGGAAAGGGATCAACTCCAGGGATAAATCAATAATTCTCCTGCTATAAAAAAAGTCTCTGGTGAGGCCGCACCTGGAATATGCCATCCAGTTCTGGGTGCCAGTCCTCAGGAAGGATGTCCTGGTATTGGAAAGGGTACAGAGAAGGGCCACAAAGCTTATTAAGGGATTGGAGAACTTTAGTTATGAGGAAAGATTACAAGCACTGAACCTATTCTCTCTGGAGAAGAGATGCTTGAGAGGGGATATGATTTCAATGTACAAATACTGCACTGGTGACCCCACAATAGGTACAAAACTATTCCGTGCAAGGGAGCACACAAAGACACGCGACCATTCATTGAAAATAGAAGAAAGGCGGTTTAACCTTAAAAAGCGTAGAGGGTTCTTTATGGTAAGAGCAGTGAGGATGTGGAATTCTTTTCAACAAGCAGTAGTCTCTGCTGGGAGTCTAGATAATTTCAATAAACTTTTAGATGCACACCTAAGGGACTACAACATTGAGGGGTATACAATTTATTACTGACATTAAAAACACACACATAGGTTGGACTTGATGGACTTGTGTCTTTTTTCAACCTCGTTGACTATGTAACTATGTGATGTGCTGTATAAACATACAGCTTTGTTATTCACTAAAGCAAGTGGCATTATTTACTGGCAGTGATATTACCAGTGTACATATGGGCCTCCCAACTGTCAGAATAGCAGTTATGAGAGGAAACTAAGGGGCTGGTGAAGCAATAAATACACTCACCGGCCACTTCATTAGGTACACCTGTTCAATTGCTCGGTAACACAAGTATTGACAGATGGAAAAACATTGCCTGGTCTGATTAGTGTCGATTTCAGCTGTGACATTCAGATGGTAGGGTCAGAATTTGGTGTAAACAACATGAAAGCATGGATCCATTCTGCCTTGTATCAACGGTTCAGGCTGGTGGTGATGGTGTAATGGTGTGGGAGATATTTTCTTGGCACACTTTGGGCCCCTTTGTATTAACTGACCATCGTTTAACCACTTGTCGGCCGCAGCGTGACGGCAGCAACATGGCTCATTATCGCAAACCGCCGTCACCGGACGGCGGCCGTCATAACTAGTATTGTGAGCGCTCGCGTGCTCATTGTGTTCCGGGGGGGCCAGGGAGCTGGTAGGGCGGACTCGATCTCCGCCGGCTACCAGCTATGGCTCCCCCGCAGTGAGAGAACGTAGGTCCGTGTATGTAAACACAGTTCTCCGTTCTGACAGAGGGGGAAGGGATGTGATCACAGGCTTCCTGTATATGGAAGCCGTGATCACTCCCCTCCCCCTGCCAGCTCAGCCCCCATACAGTTAGAACACACTGAAGGAATACAGTTAACCCTTAGAGCGCCCCCCTCCAGGTTAACCCCTTCACCCCTTCATGCCAATGGCATTTACACAGGAATCAGTGCATTTTTATAGCACTGATCGCTGTATAAATGCCAATGGTCCCAAAAAAGTGTCAAAATGGTCCGACATGTCCACTGCAATATTGCAGTACCGCTAAAAATCGCAGATCGCCGCCATTACTAGTAAAAAAAAAATAAAACCCCCACAAATGAATTCTCCGTAAACACGACAAATTTTGCGCAAACCAATCAATAAACGCCGAATGCGATTTTTTCCCCCAAAAATATGAGGAAGAATATAAATCGGCCAAAACCGATGGAAAAAAAAAGTTTTTTTATATTTTTTTTTTGGATTTGTATTTTAGCAAAAAGTAAGAAATTTGTTTTTTTTTTTTTTTTTTGCAAAATTGTCGCTCTTCTTTTGTTTATAGCGGCGATCAGAAATGACACAGAGGTGATCAAATACCACCAAAAAAAAGCTCTATTTGTGGGAAAAAAAGGACGCAAATTTCGTTTGGGTAGAACGTTGCACGACCGTGCAATTGTCAGTTAAAGGGACGCAGTGCCGAATCGCAAAAAGTGCTCTGGTCCTAAAGTGTGAAATCCTTCCGGGGCTGAAGTGGTTAATAATGACATGTTTGTTATTTTTGAAAAAAAAAAAAAAAAATCTTGCATTTAGAAACACTTTAAAGAAATATGGTCATGAACAGCATGGAAGTCAATGTTGACCTTTCCCTCTGAAAATGCTAGTTGTCTAGCTATCACGCTTACCAAGAACAAGTATGCAAATAAAGAAGTTTGGAAATTTTGCTGATTTTTCTCGCCTGACTTCTCTCTTGAATATCTGTTCTCTGTCAATGACTCACAAAGTACTGCGGTTGGTGGTTCAGCACAACAGCCAGGTAATGAGAATTTTCAATGGGAGATCAGAAACTGCAGCATTCATGTGTCTTGCATGACAGGTTTATTTTACAGGAAAGCTGTACTATAAAATAAAGGGGCTGAAATCCTTTAGAAATATTCATTCTCTCATTGTCTCTGGCTTTAGTACTTTTAGACACTGGTGTGGAATAAACACATAGATCGGGAATGTCAGATTAGAGGCAGAACTCCTAATTTGAATACTTCACGACTTCAAAAAGTCTGGAGCTGTTGGATCAGCAAAAAAAGGGGCCAAGGATAAATCCAAGGCAAATACCAAGCTCTACTTACCAGCCAGCCTGCGACCAACCAGATTAACCTGTCTAACAGTATGCGTTTAAAAACAGGGGTTTAGTTGCACAAATTTGCAAATGCATGCGTAAGCTACAGGCCCCGCCAAGGCACCCCGTGATCTGTAGTCCTATCTCTGACTTGTAAGAGACTCCACAGTGGGAGCACATGCATTTATAGAAGATAGATGAAGGCAGATGGTCTGGAGGGAGCCCCACCCCTCCTTAAAGGTGAAGGGGCACATTGAACACCCAGCATATAGCACAGTGGCAGCAAAGACGTCAATGCGTTGCCTGACCAAAAAACAAACATACTAAACAATGACCACTGCCTACACCTATGACTGGCCTTTGCAGCAAGGAGCATTGGAGGGCAACAAACAGCAAAAAAAGGGGCCAAGGATAAATCCAAGGCAAATACCAAGTTCTATTTACCAGCCAGCCTGCAACCAACCAGATTAACCTGTCTAACAGTATGCGTTTAAAAACAGGGGTTTGGTTGCACAAATTTGCAAATGCTTGCGTAAGCTACAGGCCCTGCCAAGACACCCCGTGATCTGTAGTCCTATCTCTTACTACTGTTTTCAGCAGAAGTCAGCAATGGCAGTCTCTGTCCTTAGTACAAGTTTCCCTTATCCAGTGTAAACAAATATCTCTCATGGTGCAGAAAACACAGAAATGGGGGCTTCTTACTACCTTTTACATGCAAATAGCCCGCAGCATAAAGTTGTCATCGCTAAGAGGTTTCTCATAGCCACCAATCACATGAAATCATTTTTTGGGAGTCTGAAACGGATTGGTGATATTGTTTTCACATGTAAGGAGCTGTGTGAAATTTAGCTGCAACAGGACCTATTGACTGATTTCACTAGTTGCCCAAAAAGTGTTCTGAAGTGTATAGCGTCTTTCCATCACCTAATTATTGAAGTTGAAATATATTAAAAAGGGTTGTAAAAATGCTGGGACCTATCCAAAAATATTACTCACCCCAGTTCTGCAATTTCCTCCCTGATAACTGTGTCCATTTTGGCTTTGGAGCATTGTAGACCTGGGAAGATAACATAAGTAAAGTGAGGAGAAATAATAGTAAAGAAGTTACATAAAGTAAATCTAGAAGTAGAATACATTTCATCAAAGTGCACTTGTACTATGTAGGCTGCCATATATGTTTCCAAAACACACCCCACCACTAGATGCAGGGACGACTTCTCTCTTTCACAGAGTTTTTAATGTGTACTGCCACTTTGGGGTGCAGCCCTCCTCAGACTGGGGAATCCTCAACAAACTGCAAAAAAATACAGGCGGGCACAACCACCTCGTGCATTACCATAGACAATGTTTTATTCAACACGCAAGACAAATGGATACTCACAGAATGTTAAAATCAATAGGCATAAAACGTGCTGACATGTTTCAGGCAACAAGCCCTGAGGAAGGGGGTCTGTCCCCCGAAATGCGTCAGCATCCAATTGGTTTTGGTCCTATGATGGGCACATCGATGGATTTTAACTTTTTGTGAACATCCATTTGTCTTGCGTGTTGAAATAAATTTGTCAATGGTAATGCCCTCCTGTGTGTGTTTTTTTTTTTTTTTGCCATATGCGTTTCCTTTAACAGCAGCCACACACAAGTACTTACCTAGACCTGTGCAGGTGTACTAGAGTGCTTTCGAGACAGAGGATCAATTTATGTAAATATTGGCTTCTAATGGTCACTCCCTCAGAGCCGGTTCACATAGGGGCGACTTGACAAGTCGCCTCCATGCACTGCAATGGAACCATTCCAATAGAAGCCACTCAAGACGCTCCGACTTAGAAAAAGGTTCCTGTACTACGTTTGGGGCGACTTCAGAAATCGCTTGCAAGCCACGCTGAAGTCGCGCTGTGCGGGGGTCGCCTCTGAAGTCAGATCGCCTATGTGTAAACCGGCTCTCACCTACAGCACCAAGCTGCTGACCACCGAGGCTACCTATCAGAGTGATGGACCAATAGGGAGCTGCAGATGGCTGGAGGAGAAAGGACTGCACTCAATCTTACTTTAATAATCCCAAAGAATTTTCTTTCATAAAAAAAAAAAAAAGTAGGACTCAACAATAAAATCTTCTAAGCAGACCTTTCTTTGTAGCACCTCATACCTGACGAAGCAAATATTCCTCTTCAGCTTCTGTTACGTAGTCAGGGATGTAATATGCTGCTCGAGGAGCCTGACAGAAGAGAGGAAAGAGAGGCACACTTTAATTAAAGAAATAGGAGTACTCCCTCGAGGGGTGGGATTTTTTGGATTTTTTAGTGATATAAGCTATCGTCACCGAAGCACCTCCGAGGAAGGAACTCATCCGAAATGCATCAGTTGCAGCTGACGTCCATTTATATCATCATTCTAGAACCATCCACACACTTGAGATTGTTGTTATTCATACCATGTTCTATATGGTCTTTTTATATATTTTTTGTAATCAATAAAAAATTGTAATTTTTTAATTATTGACGTCTACCATTCTATTTTGTGCCCACCCCTTGAGGGAGTACCCCCATTTCTGTATCCATTTGGGATGTGGCACGTTTAGTTCCTTTAGTGAGTGTTTTCTCTTTTTCCACTTTAATTAAAGAGCTGATTATCATGTTATCGCAAAGAAGGTCTCACAGCACTTTGAAGGATTAAAATGCATAACCTAAACTCAGTGCAGTTTCAGAAAGACACCAAAAGGCGCCTATGTGTCAGTGCACACTGGATATTAGCCTGAGCTTGTCCGTGTCGATACAAGTGCACAAACATGAGCTGCATGAGCAGTAGCTGCAGAAGAATTTGCATTAACTGCATGGGAATTAGTTTTAGCGAATGATCATTAGGGAATCAGCAGTAGCTGCAGAAGTATTTTTATTAGCTGTATGAGAATTAGTATTAGCTGAACTAGCTTCCTGACATAGGGTCATCTAATTTATTTTTTGTTAGGGTTAAGGGGTTAATACTACTACTACTACTACTACTAATAATAATCATGAATGTAGGAAAAAAATGTAAAATAAATACACAATCATAAATAAATAAATTCAATAAATGAATATTAAGTAATAGTAAATAAATAATTTAAAAAACTAATACCCTAACACAAAATAAATAATTATTTTTTTTTTTGTTCGGGTGATTATTATTATTTATAATCATTTTTTTTTAAGGTTAGGGGTTAATTATCATTTATGTACCGTATTTTCCGGCGTATAAGGTGACTGCGCGTGTAAGATGACCCCCTAATTTTCCAGTTAAAACATTTTGGCCTATACTTGCCGTATAACACAGTACTGTAGCTTCGGCTACATATTACAGAACGTCTCTACCGTAATCTTTTAGGCCACTGGATGTGTGTTTCATACATTTCTATGGGAATAAAAATGCGCCAAAAACGCTCAAATCTGCCAGATTTGAGCTACAAAAAAAAATCTCCAGAACTTTGAGCTTCAGGTGTTTGGCTTCAGGCGACTTGGGAGTGGAGATGTGAACTGTGCGATGCGATTTCAGCCATACAGGTAGTATGGCTGAAATCACATTCAGTCCAAACTCACACAGGACCCTTTTTTTTGGTCCACACCAGAATCAGATCGTATGGATGTTCACACCCATGCGATCCAATTCATGTCCGAACTGTCAGATCGCACTGCGATATGCAAGCTGAAAAGGGGGTGTCGTTAACAATGTATTGGCACCTCCCTTCAGTTCGCATACGGTAGTGTGAACTGCCGCGCGAGTCAGGTGCGATGCGGAAAGTCGCAGTGGATTCGCAGGGTTCCCCCATCGCACATATGTGAACCGGGGCTAAAGCTACAAAATGCAGAGGTGCAAATGGGGTCTTAAGTAAACCCTGATGTAAACTGTGATGGATTTACTTCCTCTTATTCCCCTGCAATGTAGAAGCATAATAGGCTAGTATGCATCGCATACTAGCCTATTATGTGCCACTTACCTGCCATCGATGCCCACGCTGTCCCCACAGAAGCATGCATCCCTCTTTGCCCCTCTTCCATCCAGGGGCCGCAAACTCCGGCACTGTGACTGGCCAGAGTCTCATGACGTCACTCACATGGAGGCCGTTTCTTCACTACACATGACGTTGGCACATGCCAGTATAGCGTATATCTCCTAAACCGTACAGGTTTAGGAGATATTCGGGAAGCTACAGGTAAGCCTTATTACAAGCCTTATTATTGTCAAGAGTTGACAACCACTTTAATCTAGATTTTATACATTTTTCTTTTGGCGTTTTCCTCCTTGCAAACCCAGTGCCCATTAAAACAAATACTCATCAGTATATCATACCACACCCACAAGTAACAAACTTCAAAACTACTAGCACACAATTCATTTAGATGTACCTGGTTTATGAGGTGCGTCTCCAGATCGGCTGCTGAGAGTGAGGATTGCATCTTTTCCTAAAAGAGTTCAGATCATGGAAAATAATAGAATTGGGATTTCAAAAGCTAAAACGCAAAATGAACAGTTTAAATTTGACTAAGGCCTCATGCACACAGGACTTTTTTTTTCACAAGAAATACACAGGACGTTTTTACAGCAGCTGTTTTTGACTTCATACGTTTTTTTCTACAGTCAATAAACTCTCCATCATGTTATCCTATGTGTTCATGCACACATAGGCTGTTATCAGTTGCTTTTGGCTGCAGCGTTTTTGACCTGCAAAAAAAACCCAAGACTAGTGGGTTGTGAGAGACTTTTTCAGCTGTAAAAATGCTCAAACGCTGAAAAACGCACAAAAACTAGGCTCACCAGCGTTTTTAATCCATTGAAAAAAAAACTCGACTGCCGTTTTTATAGCGATTTTTGAATGTCCCGTGTGCATGAGGCCTAAAGCTCACCGCATCACCGCAAGTTACAATCTGACCGTACAATCTCCTTTAGATTCCTCTTGTACTAAATTGTGATGCAACTGTACTGTCTGCCTTCATTTTTGTAAAGCGCTGTGCAAACTGCTGGCGCTATATAAATCCTGTATAATAATCTACCAGACGCTATGCAATGCAAGAGCTTGCCTGATTGGATACAGTTTGATTGGATAGATAAGGTAGGTGCTCATATTACATCGTTTTGGTAAATCTAAAATTGAGCATTCAAAGGCTGTTTGGTTGGATTGTATTAGTATGGTGACCATTAAGCTAATTACAAAATGTAACAATCTGACTGTACAATCTCCTTTAACCGGTTCCCGACCGGCTCACATACATTACTGCTACAAAGTGGCGCTGTCTCGCGAACCGCCGTCTATAAACAGTGGCGCTAGGGTTGCCACATCATCCCTTTAATCCAGGACACATATTAATTACACAGGTTCTAAGGCTGATTAAGGTGGTAATTAAACTCACTTGGTGCCTTATCTGCATTCAATTAGCCACAGAACAACCTGTGTAATTCATGTGTGTCCAGGATTAAAGGGATGATGTGGCAATCCTAAGTGGCGCGCTCTCGTGCTCGCCGCACTCTACAGGAGTGTGGCAGCGGCTCGGGCAGACTCGATTTCCGCAAGCGAGTCACTATTGCCATGTCAGTGGGCATGTAGGAGATCTACTGATCTCTTATGCCCCTGGCAGCCCAGCCCCCTCATAGTTAGAACACCCCTAGAGAACACACTTAACCCCTAGATTCCCCCCCCCCCAGGGTTAACCCCATCACTGCCAACGACATTTGCACAGTAAATCAGTGGATATTTAAATTTCTGATCGCTGTATAAATGTCAGTGGTCCCAAAAAAGTGTCAAAAATGTCCGACACGTCCACCCCAATATCGCAGTCACGATAAAAAAAAAAAAAAAAATTGCAGATTGCCGGCATTAGCAGTAAAAAAAAAAAAAAATTGTAAAAAAAAAAAAAAAAAAGGCAGAAATGAATTCTCATGGTTTGTAAATGCGGCAACTTTTGCGCAAAGCAATCAAATGCCGATTGCGATTTTTTTTTACCAAAAATATGAGGAAGAATATAAATCGGCCAAAACAGATGAATAAATTTGTTTTTTTAGAATTTTTTTTTTGATTTGTATTTTACCAAAAAGTAAGAAATATTGTTTTTTTTTTTTTACAAAATTGTCGCTCTTTTTGTTTATAGCGGGGATCAGAAATGACGCAGAGGGGATCAAATACCACCATAAGAACTCTCTATTTGTGGGAAAAAAAGACGCAGATTTCATTTAACGTACAACGTTGCACGACCACGCAATTGTCAATTAAAGCGATGAAGTGCCGAATCGCAAAATAGTGCTCTGGTCCTAACGTGGGAAATCTTCCGGGGCTGAAGTGGTTAAAGAGTAACTCCACTTTCTTGGGAAAAAAAAATAGCAAATAAAGAAAAAAATAGTATAGCGCATATAATTGCAACACTAATCATATTGTGATTGAATGTCATTAAAAATTACCTTTCCTTTTCAATCTGCAGCTCTGTAATTTTCTAAAAATGAAATGCAATATGACTACCTGGAGTTGTTCTGTACAGAATGTGTACTGACCACTCCCCGGAAACATTTCCTGCTTGTGTGATTGGCACACCAATTTTCCCAGAAGTCTGCCTAGGATACAAGTCAGATTTCAGGCATCCTCTGCAACAAAAATGTCATTTTTGGAGAGATACTTTCAATAGGAACACGTCTTAAGGGATGCAGTGCAGGCCCGGCAGATTTCCTCATTAGTGCCCTGCCAGCTGCACACCTGACAATTATGAAACCACTCCCATTAGACCCACTCAGTACAGAGGCACAGACAAACACACAGAAATTTCTTCAGAATAACAAAAAGGTGGGGATCTGCAACAAAGGTTGTTATAATCCTTGCAATGTACATAGATCACACAGAGGGGAATGTTTTTTTCTCAACAAAAGTGGAGTTACACTTTAAGGTGGCCGTAGACTGTACCAACTCCTTTAACCGCTTGCCTACTGGGCACTTCCTGCCCAGGCCAATTTTCAACTTTCAGCACTTACACTTTGAATGACACTTGCGCGGTCATGCAACACTGTACCCATAAGAAATTTTTATCATTTTTTCTCACACAAATAGAACTTTGGAAAACGATGGAATTCTCTGAGAAATGAGGAAGTGCACATGAACGTCACAAGTAAAAATAAAAAATAAATAAAATGGTGTTGAACTGTAATTATATTTTAGGGTGCAGGTTAATGTACTGAAGCAAGGAGGGTGAGCATGACAGCTACCTTCTTGGAAGGAGACATCATCCTTGGCACCTTCATCATTGATTTATGTTAAATGAAACCTGTCAAGTGTATAACATGGAGGCTAGTGTACATATTCGTCAGCACACCGTGGATCCTTGTCCAAAATTTTCTTTATTGAAAAGATCACATCACAGAGAACTGCAACGTTTCGGTGCTGCGCAGGGCCCCTTGCCTGACGAAGGGGTGCTGCGCAGGGCCCCTTGCCTGACGAAGGGGTGCTGCGCAGGGCCCCTTGCCTGACGAAGGGGCCCTGCGTGGCTCCGAAACGTTGCAGTTCTCTGTGATGTGATCTTTTCAATAAAGAAAATTTTGGACAAGCATCCACGGTGTGCTGACGAATATGTACACTTGCATGACAAATAATCTCCAGGACCCAGCTGGATTTCGTTGCAGCACCCAATTACCTAAGAGCCTTTTTTGCCAGGAAGGAGTGCGATAGGAAAATTGATAAAGACTATAACATGGAGGCTGACATCTCCGTCCTATAATACTAGTTGCCTGTCTGTCACGCTGACTCTCCTAGTTCAGTACTTTAAGTCACTGACGCTTGATAAGTATGCTCTGACATTCCTAACCTGCACACTAATGCCCCGTACACACAATCCGAAAATCGGACAGATCGTCTTTCTTTTTGCATGCTAATCTCAGATCGAATAGGAAGAGTTTACTAAAGTCACGAAAATTCTCGTACGACAGAATAAAAAAAAAAAAAAAAAATCGGAAGTGATGTCAGTGTTGTAGTGTTTTTGTATTGCATTTTCGGACGATAACTGTACTGATTAAAATAAAATCATACGATCGGGCATCGTGCGAGAACATTTTTCGCGTTTGTCCGATCTAATAATATCGGGTGAACTTACGTAATCGACTCTCGAAAGCTCTGTACTAATGATCAGATTATCGTACGATAGCTTCAAAGCGGGATGTTTTCATCCGATTTTTGGATCGTGTGTACGGACCATTATTCTGGGTCAGCAAACTGGAAAGTATAAAAGCTAGACCGTGTGCACAGCCAGGCAACCAGCATGTTCAGAGCAAGGTCAGCAATGGAAGCACTGGGAATCAGTCGAGGTGCTCCCCTGTCACTTTTTGCTGCTGAGCCTTTGAATCACAGCTGTGTTACTCTACCACGGAGCGCAGGACATTCCCATTATACCATCCCCTGACTACTCCGTTTAAAAGATATACTAATTTGCATTTATAATCACTAGTTATCAAGAAATATTTGCTTGAAAGTAATTGAATCCAATGCTGACCATACCCCCAATAAATAATCTGATCACTTGATATTGCACTCTCTTGGATGAAAGAATTGGATTGTCCATAAATCACAATAAATGTTTTTTTCAATCAATAAATGATCACGTGCACTGAATAGGAGCGAGTGATTGTTCCTGGCAAATACAATCTTTGCCATGATAACTAATTGTTTCTGAGCAAAGCATAATAGAAACAATCATAATTATGTTCTATTGTTATGATTGCTGGGCAAACGTCCAGCATAATATCCATCCAATAATGCAGACCTTCACTCATGAGTAACAAATACCATCATCCTGATTCTACCTCCTCCCTATTCGCAAATTGTTCAGGGCAGCAAGTACCTTTTTCAGCAAGTATTCGCTCCCAGTTACTGATTTCACACCTCGGAGAGGATGGCACAGCCTCCTGAGATATCATCACACATCCCAGGAGGCTTCAAGCCCTTTCCTCTAAGGAATTGGTCTCAAAACTACTGCCCCTTGCTTGCTTTAAGGCCCCATACACACAGAAGTCAATAAATTAGCTGTAATGTCGGGCCTGACGCCAGGAAAAATCAGCGTCAAAAACGCAATTTCGTTGGCGTTTTGCATCGGCGTTAATGAGCGTCGTCATTTTGTTTAAAAAAAAAAACATTCCTCTGCCATTTTTTTACCCTTAAAACGTTGGCGCTAAAAATGAGCGTTTTGCCGGCTCAGCGTCAAAAACGCCATAATGCTACAGCCTCGGAACGTGCTAGCCGTGGGTTCTGCTTTCAGCTCACTAACGCCGAAGCTATCTACAGCTCAAAAACATCAGCGTTTTTATGGGGCCATTGAACAACATGGAGAGCTGTAAAAAATGCAGCAGTAAAAAACGTCCATGTGTATGAGGCCTTATTCAGTCCCTGGGGAACTATTCCTTGCACTGATGCCAATGAGAAGGCGCCATTCCTTCCAGACACAAACATTGGGGCATAATTCTTCCTACTGATATATACGATAGGGCACTATTCCTCCCTCTGACATCAAAGATGGGGCACTATTGCTCACTTCAAGGACAGGGCACTGTTCCTTTAACTGACACCAACTACGGGGCACCATTCCTTTAATGGACACCAATGACGGGACACTATTCCTTTATTGGACAACGACGGGGCACAATACGTTTAATGGACACCAACGACAGCGCACTATTACTCCCCAACATCAATGACGGGACACTATTACTCCCCCTGACACCGACAGGGCACTATTCCTTCTACTGACACCAATGATGGGGCACTATTACTCCTCCCACTAAGGAATTTTTTTATTCCCCCTGGTCACAGTCCGGCCTACCTAAAGCCTGGAGAACAGTAAATAAGCCCTTTGTTTAAAGTGGAACTTTAGTTAGAAAATTAAGTCCTGCTAGATTACTTTAGGCTGGTCTCTTTTGCAGGTATAGCGATGTAAAACATTAAAAATACCCGTATATACGCCAAGTTTTTCAGCACATTTTTTGTGTTGAAAATCCCCCCCTCGGCTTATACTCGAGTGAGTGTCCCACCATCTCATCTGCGGGCGCCTGCAGCCTCTGTGGGTGGTCCGAGAAGTCTATGTATGTGCGATGAACAGAGCACATACATAGACTGGCTGCACAGTGACTGCCAGTGATTGGCTTGTCACTGTGCTGTGGGATGGGGGCGGTCTGGAGCGGCTGACACGAGGAGAGGAGAGAAGGTACTGTGCTCCCTGTGCCTGTGTAATGGTGGCTGAATCCCTGTGTAATGGCTACAATCCCTGTGTAATGGCTGCAATCCCTGTTTAATGGCTGCAATCCCTGTGTAATGGCTGGGTAATTTACCAGTAGCTGCTGCATTTCCCACCCTAGGCTTATACTCGAGTCAATACGTTTTCCAAGTTTTTTGTGGTAAAATTTGGTGCCTTGGCTTATATTCGGGTCGACTTATACTCGAGTATATACAGTAAGTGTTTATAATCCATATAAGTGTAATACACTGTTTCACCCTGATCTGCACATGCTCAGTTGCTCTCCATTTTTAGGCACTGCTGAATCTGTAGAGGCCGATCTGCTGACAGCCTTAAAGCAGAATTAAACACTTCTATCCTTTACAGCAAAGCCAGCTGCTTCTGTTTGATCTGCAACTGCCATGGTGCTGTACATGAGATTAGTTACGACACCAGCCATTTGACCGTTTGGTTGAGGACACAATCAATTCTGTTTTTTGAAACTGGTAAATCAATGGGTTAAGTTCCGCTTTATGATTTACTGCTGTTCAGGGTCTGTGGGCTTCAGCAAAATGGCAGCCTTCACCAAGAAGAAACTGGAGCAATGCTGGAGGCAATTTACAGCACACATTATTTTGGAAGCATATTAATGTGGAATGTATGTTTTTTGATAAAGAACATTTTTTATGTTGTTATGGGTAAAAGTGCACTTTAAAAAGTTTGGAAACAACTGATCTAGAGCTACATACACATGAGTGGCCAGGCGCGGATAGTCTACTGTGTTCAGAAGTGACTAAATTCTTGAAGCATCTACTCTCCGTGCTCTGGCCACATACATACTGACCAGTTTGTGTGCGGTCAAAGCTACAAATCCGACAGCCGCTACGAACACACAGATTGCAGGCTGTGTTTAAAGGAGAATCCAACCGAAGCTCGTTTGGCTGGGCTTCTCCTATAAGTCACAGGAGTGCAATCCGTTTTGCACTCCTGTGACCAGTTTTCAGCATAGAGCAGACTGAAGTGCGCTCTCTCCTCACATCACCAATATCCATCCAGGCACCGCGTCATTCCGACCACGAAGTCTGGATTTGCCAGGTGCCTGGACTGACAACCATCTCAGCCTCTCGGGGAGAAGCTGAGAGCCTGAGACAGCCTGCTCCCATCTCTCCACAGCCCAGCACTTCAATGAGCGCGGAGGGGGCAGAGCAGAGAGCTGTGACTGACAGTCTGCAGCTCTCTGCTCATGGAGCTGTGAAAACTGAGCGATCGGTGATGTTTGATCGCTCCGTTTTCAGTGTAGATGCGCTGGGGGACCGATGCAGCACTCACCTAGGTAAGTATGAATGGGGGGGGGGGGAATAATAAATAAACCCTTGCTTCTCTTTTAATAGCACTGGCAAGAACCCAGTAAATTGCACTGGTGGCCAATCCTATGTGCCTGTGTGAATGTAGGCTTAGGTGGTGGATCGCACCCAGGTGCAGCAGGGGGCGACTGTGAGCGGTTATCTGTCCCTAGCCGCAGATCATTGCTCCATGTGTGATTATATGAAGACAGTCACCAACAGATGCAGCCACTGTCAGCCTGTCATTCATTTGTGCAGGCTGCAGCTGTTCAGATAGACCTATGATGTGTGAATGTAGCCGTAAGGCGGTACTAAACCCAAAACACACACAGTTTGGTTTACATATCCAACATGGTATTAGTGTGCCAGGCTAAAGGACTCATAAATGACTCCTGCACTTGTATAAACCATAAAAATACAGAACGGGGTGCTAGACCAAAATCAGATAAATGAGTCCAAGATCATTTTAATTGTAGATAAAAAAAAAGTCACATAAGGACACCCCTGCACATGTGTGGGCGTGAACTCATCCTGCACAGGCCAATCAAAGTGGTTGAAGATCGGAACCTAGAAGCCGGGAAGATGCCAGCGAGGAGCCTCATGGGTGTCAGACTGTTGGAGTCAAGGTGAGTAATCCTGACTAGTTCCACTTTAACAAAAGTGTCAGTTAGAGGGCTGGGACAAACCATTTAAAGTGGAACTAAACCAAGCAATTTATCAGATTCCCAAAACCGTTGCATTCAAAGCATCCTGTGAATGGTAACTATGACCGTTGCTTGTGCTTTCAACCGAACTGTCAAGCCACCAAATGGCTGGTATCATAACTGATCACATGTGCAGCACCATGGCAACTGCAGATCAAACAGAGGCTAAGATGGGGGCTTACTTGGCTGTAAAGGAGAGGAGGGTTTAGTTCCACTTTACCACCGACAGGGGTGCTCACTATTATTATTATTATTATTATTATACAGGATTTATATAGCGCCAACAGTTTGCGCAGCGCTTTACAAGATAAAGAGACATTACAGCAACAGTACAGTTTAAAACAAGAGGGTTAGAGGGCCCTGCTCCGGTGAGCTTACAATCTAAGAGACTATAGTCATTTATCTAGGTAACGCCTGTATCCCAAAAGAAAAACTTTTACTGTAACGGCTTAAAAAGTGCCGGCTGGAGTTTGGCTTTAATTTGTTAGTCAAGTCCATCTGACACTTCCCTCTCCACAAACTGACAATGCTGCTATCCAAGGGTGGCTCCTCTACTCCTCCATCCAGAATGGAGACACCAGTCAGGAAGCATGTTACTGGCCAGATCACCAGGTGAAAATAAGAAAGGAAAAAAGCCTAAAAATTAACACTAATGCAGCTACCACATTTAGGTTTCATGTACATATAGCCTACTTTGACCGCCTGCTACGGGAGAACGCAAAACGCAGCAAAATCATTCCTATACTGAATGCGATTCTTCCGAGCTCAGAAGAGGGAGGTTGAAGCTCCCCTAACTGCAGCGGCTCCTAAACTCTGCTAAAAGCCTATCTGTACATGGACACATAGGCTTTTATGGAGTTGAGTTTAGGAGATTTGGCAAAAAAAAAAAAAAAAAATGCCAAAAGCTCCTAAACAACTTTAGAAGCTGCTAGTGTACATAAAGCCTTAAGGATTGGTAGGCTGCTCTTCATTACATTTTTGTTTTTTCAGCATCATACCACTTAAATGAATAAGTCTCATTACAAAATGTTTGTCTTTAAATTGCTCCAGATGACCAAGTGCATATAGCATCTGATCCTTTTCAGATCTGTCCCCTGATTGCTAGGCAGCCTGGTCAGACAGTCTACTTCACATCGTGGCAAAAAGAGTCCCTTCTGTTACATCTGACAGTCCACTGAACTGAATGCAGGAGTGCAGGTTTTTTTTTAGAGGTTAAAACAGCAACAGAAAACCTCCTCACTGTCTAACGACTCTAAAAAGCGATCCATCATGGATAGCTCTTCAAAGAGTGACACATGTATAAACAATCCTTAACCAGTTCCACACCGCCTACCGCATATTTACGGCGGCAGTGTGGACGCTGGCCGCGAATCGCCGTAAAAAGACGGCGATCTGCGAATGGCGGCTAGGGGGGGCGCGCGCCGCACTCCTGAGGAATGTGCCCGCAGTTCGGGCGGACCCGATGTCCGCCAGCGAGCCGCGATGAGCGGCCAGAAGCAAAGAACAGGGAACCGCCGATGTAAACACAGCGGTTCCCCATTCTGACAGAGCAGGCATGGGAGATCTACTGATCCCTGTCACTGGGATCAGTTAGATCTCTCATGCCCATGGTAGCCCAACCCCCCCACAGTAAGAACACACCCAGGGAACACAGTTAACCCCTAGATCTCCCCCTGTAGGTTAACCCCTTCACTGCCAATGACATTTATACATTAATCAGTGGACATTTAAATTTCTGATCGCTGAATAAATGTTATTGGTCCCAAAAAAGTGTCAAAAATGTCCGAAATATTCTCTGCAATATCGCAGTACCGCTAAAAATCGCAGATCACCGCCATTACTAGTAAAAAAATAAAAAATAAAAACCCCAGAAATGAATTCTCACCATCCGTAAACACGGCCATTTTTGCACAAACCAATCAATAAACGTAGATTGCGATTTTTTTTTATCACAAATATGAGGAAGAATATAAATCGACCAAAACCGGTGAAAAAAAATGTCTTTTTATATTTTTTTTTTTGGATTTGAATTTTAGCAAAAAGTAAGAAATTTGGGTTTTTTTGCAAAATGGTCGCTTATCTTTTGTTTATAGCGACGATCAGAAATGACGCAGAGGTGATCAAATATCACTAAAAGAAAGCTCTATTTGTGGGAAAAAAAGGACGCAAATTTCGTTTGGGTACAACGTCGCACGACCGCGCAATTGTCAGTTAAAGCGACGCAGTGCCGAATCGCAAAAAGTGCTCTTTTTCTTCCGGAGGTGAAGTGGTTAAAAAGGTCAAATTGGAGAGGGGGCAGGGCTCTGTACTGGCTATATCTTCACCCACATGAATGCCCCTAATTTGTCCTTCAAAAGGGGGTGAAGCTACAGCCAGCACATAGGAGGTGAGTTTAGGAGACAACAGGGCCACCAATCAGAAGAAGACCAAGTGCTATAATCCCTTCCCAGAGATTTACAGAACAGAACTAATCCCATTGATTTAACGGTTTCACAAAACAGTTAAATTACCGGAATACACTGATGCCTAACTGTCATATTTGTTTGTACTCTCAACCAAACTGTTAAACCACCACATGGCTGTTATCATAACTGATCACATGTACAGCATCATGGCAGTTGTACAGGGAGTGCAGAATTATTAGGCAAGTTGTATTTTTGAGGAATAATTTTATTATTGAACAACAACCATGTTCTCAATGATTCCAAAAACTCATTAATATCAAAGTGTCAAACCAACTCTCATGTTTGTTTATACTGTCAATCCGTAGTCACATAAGGCCATTAAATTGACAAAACACTTTGGCAATTTAGTTACCCTAATCAAGACAAGACATTTAGAGACCCTTCCCTAATATCGTGAACCAGAAGAAGACTAACCACCGGGACAACAGAGGATTTGAGTGGAGGATACACGACCGACATCGAAGTGGGGGAAAACTTCCTGTTTAATCCCCGTAAGTACACCCACTTCTATATCGGTCATGTCTCGGGACGGGGGAGAGGTTAAACTGGAAAAATTGGTGAAGTGGAGGCCTTCTTTTTCTCG
>BLSH010274553.1:10366-82422 GCA_018402905.1 Glandirana rugosa
AAGAGACAGACCTGGGACAAGCTCAGGCAGTGCTGGAGGTTCCAGCCGATTGGCCTTTCGGTAGAAGGTTCTGTAGAAGACGGAAGCAAGTGAACCTTTAGCAGAATTACGCCGGATTGTCCTGGCCCCTACTCCTCGATTTATCCTGCACTGAATGGGACAGTGACACACAGAGGGGCCCCTTAGTCAGAGGAACATTAGACAAGGCACTGGGGAGTCATGGGATGCAGACACAGACAGAGGGAGGCGGCAGTCTGTGGCTCCAGGTGACAGGATGCTGGGCTAGCAGGAAACAAGGTTAGGATTGCATCTCGGCACGCAGCAGCCATGGAAACCAGCAGCAGAACAGCAACCTGGCAGAGAAAAGAAAGGACAGTTAACAGGGCAAAGAGAGAATGAACTAACGGGAGAGGTCAACTCAGAGAAAAAGAGGGGATAGGACTTAGTGTGCATTATTCATGGGCAGCACAGTGGTGTAGTGGATAGCACTTTCGCCTGTCAGAAAAAGGGTCACTGGTTCGAATCCCAACCACGATACTAACTGCCTGGAGTTTGCATGTTCTCCCTGTGCCTGTGTGGGTCAAAGACATGCTGGTAAGTAAATTGGATCCTGTCTAAATTGGCCCTAGTATGTGTATGAATGAATGTGAGTTAGGGTCCTTAGATTGTAAGCTCCTTGAGGGTAGGGACTAATGTGAATGTATAATATATATGTAAAGCACAGCGTAAATTGACAGCGCTATACAAATACCTTAAATAATAATAATAATTTATCTATGTGTGTATGGAGAGAATTGTCCTAGTATGTTGCCTATATCAGCCACATTTTTCCTTTCCTCTTCCCACTGCAGTATAGGAGAGTTAATGAAAGAATCTGATATATTTCAGTACAAACAAACACAACAGATATTGTCAATCCTTCCTTCAGTATATATGTACATCTGCCAAACAATATACCTAAACGGTTCCCCCCTGCCTTCCTAAGCTCCCTGTTGGTCAGTGAGACCACCCACTCTACTAAAAGACCAATAGGGAAACGTTGGAGGTACAAAGTGTGTAGCAAAAGTTGACTTTTCTAGCAGAGGTCAAGATTTGCATATTACTTAAAGGAGAAGTACAGCCAAAGCTCTTTTAAGAGAAAAACACAAGCGCCTCTAAGTGTAGCTTTTGATGTACCTCCAATGGTGTACTGGTATAAAAATACTCACAAACACATGAGTGGGATGAGTATTGCAGTGTAATTCACTGCACACTATAATGGTGTCCACGCTGTCTGGGAGGGAATGGATGGAAGACCGTAGCATCAGCCTGGGGTCCTGGACCGGTCAGCGCCGGTGTATTCCAATGCTTCCTGTATCCTGTGACAGTAGGCGAGCTCGAATAGCGTACTTCCCGGAGATCATGTGTTGGCACATGGCAACGCGTTGTCTGAGCATGTGCTCCTTCTTCAGGCCATCCTTCTTCAGGGACGGCCTGAAGAAGGAGCGCATGCACAGACAACGCGTCGCCGTGTGCCATCACGTGATCTCCGGGACACCATGGACACCTTTATAGTTCGCAGTGACTTACACTGCAACGCTCATCCCACTCATGTGTTTGTGAATATTTTTATACCAGTACACCATTAAAGGTACATCAAAAGCTACACTTAGAGGCACTTGTGTTTTTTCTCTCATTTCCTCCAGAAGATCTTCTTAGCTTTCACTGAGCTGCCCTGTGAACATTTTATAGACTTTACATGGACTTTTGCTATGAGCCATCCTTTTAAACATTCTATACCTAATGTTATTGGTCTTGTCATTTAAAGTATACATTCCTTGCGCTAACCCATACCCTTGAGCCAAAGCTCTTTTGGCTGTACTTTTCCTGTGGATCACAGGAGTGCAGTTCATTATGCACTTTTGTGACCCATTTTCAGCAGACAGCGGGCTGATGTCACAGAGCTGGTCCAGGCTCAGGAAAGATTGCGACCATATGGCTGGGATCCGCCCACATACCTGGACCGACACTTGGCTCAGTCTCTCAGCAAGCCACTGAGAGCCTAAGCCGGCCACTCCTGCCCCTCCACAGCCCAGCGCTCCAGTGAGCGCAGGGGGAGGCAGAGCAGACAGTGGTGGCTGACAGTCACCAGCTCTCTGCTCAGGGAGCTTTGAGAACTGAGTGACCGGCGGCGTTTAGAGCCGATGGGGGACAAACGCAGCATCAGAGTAATGCTGCATCCACATAGGTAAGTATGATTCCAAAAAATATATATTTTCATAATTCTCTTTTAAAGCAGACCTTTACATGAAATTAAAGTCCCACTCAATATCTTCCTTCTCCCAGCCAGTAAAATATATCACATTTTTTAGGAGGTGGGGTGGGGGGCGCAAGCACCTTTTTCTTTTGATAGCACCTACTCCCTCAGTCTTCACCTAGGCGAGACTGACATCACCTCGGACCAGGAAAGAAGGGGTAGCCCCTGAAAATCGCACATCTAAGATGTCCTAAGGAGGTGAATAGAGTGGCAACCTCGGCCTGGACTCCAACCAGGCCACTCCACCTCTGTCCACCCTTGCCCGCAGCCTCATACAATAAATGTCACGCATCCTAGGAGGTTGCGGGACTAATCTTACTCCATGCTGCCATCGTGAGCATGCTCCGTAGTAGGCTGTCTGTAGGTCATCAAGAAGTTACAGCCAGCTCCCAAATCCAAGATGGCAGCATGGATGTTCTGAAGATCTTTGAGAAGCATTGGCTACATTAAAGATGGTGCTGGACTTCTTGGACTGGTAAGTATATGTTTCTTAAAGTCAGCAGCTACAGTATTTGTACTTGTTAGTATTTGACTTATTGTTAAACACCTGGGTGTTTGATCTTTCACTAAACATTACTGGCTGTGAATTTGTCTTAAGTTAGTCTTTGTTAATTCGTTTTTTTATCAAATGCATTTAATCTTGCATGCACTTCTGATTGTTTTAGAACGTCTATGGCTAGTTTTGTGTTTTGAGTCTATCAGATTATCCCAGTTTCAATGGATTTATACACAGTTCCTTTTATGGCTTGCACATCTATCCATGCACTATTTGAGCCCGTATTAAGCCCATATTAAGCAGTAATACCTGGAGAGAGAGTTTTCTGATGCAATCTCTTTCGGTGTCCGCACTGTGTTGAAGTTACGCTTTGGCTGTGACACTGCACGTAACCACAAATATTTCTTGTTGTAATACAGGACATACTATGCAAGAACACAGATAATTGTGTACATACGTTCATACAATAAAATTAACTAACATGTATTATTATAATAATACAATGCAAATGCATTAGTAAAGTAGACAACATTGTGCAAAATCGAGGGTGCCCCTATCAATTAATATTAAATAATATTTTTTTTTACCTGCTTTAGAGTTGGCCTATGTCAAGATATGAATTGTATAACTACTGTATATCAGCAGAATTGTTGTGATGCCTAATTAAAAGTTATAAACAAGCTAAAATAGTTACCTTTTCTGGAGAAAACCTGCTGCATGCTCCATCCAGTGTTAATCACATAATGAAAACGATAGGCTTTTGGCCATGTGATCTTTGAAGGGTGGGATTAGCCAAACTGAACTCCTAGTTTTTATAGCGGACCTTTTAAGTCCACCCCGACTGCCCATGCACGTCACTCGTCTTAGGTGAATGACATGCACACTGCCCCCTGTGCCTCCTGGGATATGTATGTCACATATCCCAAGAGGCATAGCCTTTCATTCAAGAACAGGTAAAGGGGGCGAGCCTATTGGCGCATCATTGAGAGTCCCTCCCGCTGAACCCAGAAGAGCTGGCGGGCCTCTCGATGATGTCAGAGAGAACATGGCAGCGCTGGACGGAGCTGTGGCCGGGCATGAGAGGATCTCAGTGGGTCAATGCTGGATCCACTGGATGGGGGAGTATCTGAAATGTGCAGATACAATCATCAGGTAAGCGGGGCCAAAAAAAACCAAAATGGGGTGGTCGGCCGGAGTTCCTCTTTAATAGAACTCACATGAACAAAGGTATAGGCTTTTACTCCCCCTTTTTCTGCAGACTAAATCTAATACTAAATAATTTATCATAATCTTAACTTCAAAATCCATGCTTAACCCTAAAGTACACCTTTGCACAGACTATGGACATTAAATTATTTGCATATTGCTTACATTCTTATCAAGACGTAAAAGAGGTTAAAAACAAGAAATCACTGACCTCTCTAGCTATGTCTACTGTGAAGTAATTAAATCTCAAAGAACATAACAGAGACTCTAAAGCCCAGTCTTTCTGTAACAGTTTAAGAACATCAGTTCTGTGTTTACATTGTCACAATCTGAGGACTGGAACACCTGAGACTTTAAAACTCCGGGTCTAACGGAGCAGTAGGGATGACTAAAAGGGTGTGCCAGGGTATGTATCCTGGAAGGTGCAGGAGCAGTGTGACTACACGCAAACGGGTTGTGTCAAAATCGCAGGATCTAAGGTGCCATCTGATCTTCACCAGAGCCACTGGAGGTGTGGAGGTTGTGCTACAAGGCAGCTCCCAGGTTGCGGCTCTCCAATACACCCATGCAGGCACTGTACCAGCAGATAGCACACAGGATGGACTCAGGGTGCACACAGGATACAAGGACCAAAGGGAAGATTATGGCAGCTAGCAAGAAGAGACACTAGGGGGAGGACTCAGGGAACAAGCGAATGACGGGCAAAGCCAAACGTCAAGAAACAATGCTGTGGAGAGCACCCAAAGCAACAGAAAACAAAGGGATACAAGGACAAAAACTGAAGGAAATAGAGGCAGCAAGAGGGAAAACACTGAGAACAACGACAAGACCGAACATACACACAGAATACAAGTGTATTGAAGGAACAGCAAACACCAGAGGAACAGGGAGGTCCGGCTTCATTGTGGAGACATGTTGCTCAAACACTAACCCACAGGTGCAAATGCTGAATAATAATACCTAGGTTCAGAGCGGATTGTCAGGAACCCGAACAGCTCGGACAGGGGGTAAAACCTGGCACTGACTCAATGTACACGGAATGGCTATGATTCTGATTCCCTAAAAAAGAGGTAATATTTCTGTGCCTTTGCTGTGAACTTTGAAAATGAATTTCTTCACAATGCCTACAGCTACATAGGTGAATGAGGATATGTTTTTAAGTCCTTTTACTGCTTGATCAGAATATGTAAATAGTTTAGTGTGCATAGTCTGGGCACAGGTTCACTTTAAAGGGTTAGTTCACCTTTACTGATTTTTGCCACAAACCTCCCTATACATTAACGAGTCCTCAGTACATTAACAGTTAGTGCTCCTTTTTATAAAAGAATGCTTACTTATTTCAATGCCCTCTGTCCTGCCATCTGTACCTCACTTGACTGCTTCCCTCATCTTCCCTTTCCTCCTGTTTGCTCCATTTTACCACTGTGAATGAAGCAAATACCCATATTTCTGGGTATAGGGAGCATGTGACTCACTCTCCTTCTTCCTTAAAGTGTCACTAAACTCTCATTTTTTTTACAATAAAATAACAAACAAGTTATACTTACCTGCTCTGTGCAGTGGTTTTGCACAGAGCAGCCTGGATCCTCCTCCTGTCGAGTCCCGCTCCAGCGCTCCTGGCTCCTCCCTCCTGCCGAGTGCTCCCACAGCAAGCAGCTTGTTCTGGGGGCACCCAAGCAGATGGGCTCCCAACCTGCAGTTCTGTGTGTCCATTCACACACGGAGCCCTGGCTTGGCCCCACCCCCTCCATCTCCTGATTGGCTCACTGGCTGTGATTGATAACAACGGGAGCCAATGGCTCCCGCTGCTGCCAAAAGCCAATCAGGAGTACGAGTCCCCGGAAAGTTAAGGTTTTCATGGACATAGCTGGAACGAGAGGGGGCTCAGGTAAGTATTAGGGGGGCTTGGGGGGCTGCTGCACACAGAAGGTTTTTTATCTTCATATATAAAATACATGAAGGTAAAAAACCTTGTGCCTTTACAACCACTTTAACAGCATTAGTGACTGGCTGTGCAGACACCCGGCACTGCCTGGTCCCTGTGTGCGCCTTCAAGGACAGCAGTTGAGCCTGTTTCTTCGCTCAGCATGCCCTCATTTGATAGTGGTTTGTCAATGTAGGATTTTTACACTACACTTTTGGTGTGTTTATTTGTATTTAGCCATTTCAATGCATTGCGTGGAGGTTTTCAGAAATGGCCCTCTGCTGTCTCCTTTGACATTTTTTCACATTTCAACGCAACGAGACTGCTAATGACTCAAAAACTGTATACCTACTAGTTACTTGATGCACTTTTTTCACTCCGTTGTTGTCTGCTTGGGGATCTTTTGGGCCACCGATTCTGGAATGGAATAGGGTTGTACAATATGAGTGATGTGCTCACCAAACTATTAATCTACACTGATCGCAGTTCTTAGTTAAAGCGCAACAACAGTGTCATAGCAACTGGCATTTGTTTTACAGCAGAGACAATGCAAAAGTATTTTGAGCAACCTCTCTGAATGCAAACATCTAGAATGAACTCATTTGGGCAGCGTATATATGAAGCTTTCATATTTATGAAAGGGTAGCCCCACTTTCGTGGTAAAAAAACACCAAATTAAAAAAAAATAATATAGCATATACAATTGCAACACAAGTCATATTGTAATTGAATGATATAAAAAATACCTTTCCCTTTCAGTCTACAGCTCTGTAATTTTCTGCAAAATGCAATGTGGCTACCCGGGGACATTGTGTACATAGGTGGTGTACAGAACTCCCCCAAGAAATGTAATTTCCTGCTTGTGTGATTGGCTTACTGATTTTCCCAGAAGTCTGCACTAAGATACAAATCAGATTTTGAGAATCCCCTGCAACAAAATATAATTGTTGGTGAGATACTCCCAAAAGGAAATCATGTTTAAAGGGATGCAGACCTTGTCCTTTTTAGAGCCTTGCAGGTGCAGCAGCCGACTGATAATTATAAAAACACTCCCATACAGATTCACTGTGCACATGGACATAGACAAATCATCAGCTATTTCTTCAGAATAACAAAAGGTAGAAATCTTCAACAAAGTTTGTTAAAATCAGTGCAATGTACATAGATCACCTTAGGGGGAATGCGTTTTTTTTTTTTTCAACAAAAGTGGAGTTACTCCCACTAATAAGACAGCAGAAGCTGTTTTCTTTCAGACTGCCTCTCTACAACTGAAACTCTATGAGGGAAATTTGCTATGACTACAGCAGACATTTCTACATGGTAAATTATTAGCTTCTGTCTTTTATTTTCAAAGCTTAACTGAACAAATTTAAATTAGAAGCTGATTGGTTACTATGCATAGCTGCTCCAGATTCTGTCTGTTCTCGTTTTATTAAATTGCCTCCTATATCCCCAGTCTGAAAAGAGCAGACCAGGAGGGATAGGGCATGAGACCCTCCTTTGATCATTAAGTTGTTTGTGCAAACTTGAGCTATATAGTTCTGTAATCAACAGGTTATTTTCAGGAAGGCTAGCCTGGTGTAACATGTGAAAAGGAGCCTAGAGATATCATAAAAAACGCATAAGATAATAGATATAAAACCCTGTACATTCCCTTAAAGTGTTTTTAAAGCCAAACCTTTTTTGATAGAGAAGAATTGTTAAATCCTTTGTCAATTTTTTTGTCACTACATCCCAAAGGGGTGATTTCCCTTCACTTCCTAGCCTGGAGACACAATGATCTTCAGTAGTCTGTATCTGAGGCCCCTTTAACACTTGTGCGACGTGATTTTACCATAATTTTGCCGGGATTTTTTTGCCACGATTTTACCGCAATTTCAGATCAGTACGACTTTGCTCCAACTTTGTTGCAACTTTGGCACAATGACAACCTATTACAAAGTCGTACAGAAATAGTACTTAATTTGCATCTATATTATTCAGGTGCGATTTGCATGAGACTTTGAGGGTTTAACATTGAAGTCTATGGACCTCAAGTTGCATCAAAGTTGGACCAAGGTAATGCAGGGACTACTTTGAAGTCGACCCAACTTTAAGTTGTACAGATATGAATGGTACTCATTGGAAATAATGGGGAGCGATTGTCATGCGACTTTGCAGTCCCAAATCACAGGACAAGTCGCCCAAGTGTGAAAGGAGCCTAAGTTGCACTGCTACTCCCTTATGTAGCTTAAGGCCCCTTTCACACTTGTGCGACATGATTTTACAGCAATTTTTGCTGTAATTTTGCTGCAATTTTACAGCGATTTTGCTAGATTTTACCACGATTTTACTGAGATTTCGGATCAGTATGACTTTGGTCCGACTTTGATGCAACTTTGGCACAGTGAAAACATATTACAAAGTCGTATAGAAATAGTAGAGAAATCGCATCTATATTATTCAGGTGCGATTTGCATGCGACTTTGAGGGTTTAACATTGTCTATGGAACTCAAGTTGCGTCCAAGTTGGGCCTAAGTAATGTAGGGACTACGACTTCAAAGTCTTACAGATATGAACGGTACTCATTGGAAATAATAGGGAAGACTTGTCATGCGACTTTGCAGTCCCAAGTTGCAGGACAACTCGCATAAGTGTGAGAGGGGCCTAAGTGATATCTCTTAAAGCGGAGTTCCACCCAGAATTTTTTAAAACATTTTTTGGCATTTACTCTTTTAATACTAAATAGATGTAACCTTTTGTTTTCTTACTTTCAAACCACCTAGTAATTACATGTATTTTTTACTCACAATTTAGTTTCTCTCACTGCTGGACTTTTCCATTTTAGGTGAGGGCATCTGAAGCCCATCCGTAGTCTCCTGACATCTCTTACTGAAAGAAGTGCATGGTGGGTAACCATCATGCACTCCTCGATCTCGGTCCGCCTTAAATCGCGTCATTTCCTGTCTGGAAATAACACGATTTTACAGTACAGAGAAGCCCACTGACTCCTGGGAAATGATGAGTCACATCTCCCAGGAGGCCAGGCGAAGCAGGAAGTGAAGAGAAGAGCCTCGGGCCTAAAATGGCAGATTACAGAGACCACCTAGCAACAAGCGACTTAGGGTGAGTATAACATTTTCTCCCCCACTGAGCTGTTGTGTTCTGACAGGGGGGTGCCCCCACCTCCCTCAGCATCAGCGCTCTTTGCCATTGGCTGAGAGCGCTGATTGGGAGTCAGTCGGCTGCTGGTTTTCTAGTATGCAGGTCCGACAGAAGCCAGCCAAATAATCTGCTTCTGTTGGACAGACCGACATACACACCGAATGTCGGGCATTTTTTCTTTAACCGGCCGATGGTTCCCGGCTTTAGATTCCCGAAGGTTAGACAAAATGTTTACTGCTGAACTACACAATAAATTATCACTAAAACCTGCATCCAAATCTTACCTCTGAACTCTAGAGGGTGGAGCAAAGACTCCATGCTTTGGGGAACAGGTAAAATACCGAACACCAAATACTGAGCCATCATGTTTCCCTGTAGGCTTTTCCAGCTCGACTCCAAACCAGTATCCTGTGGTAGATATAAGAATATTATTGTGTTTTTCTCAGTTACATATATCAGTATGTGTATACCAAATGCTATAGATGTAGCCCATTCATTCTTCCCATCATGTTACCTGGAGCAAAATCTGTCTTTCCATAGAAGCGCACCATTCCCTGTTTCTGTCCAGCCACAAGAACTTGGTCCCCCAAGTCAATGTTCAGTCCCTCTTTGTCTAGGCTGCCCACACTGATGGACTTCTTCTGCGTTGCTGCGAGAGACCACAGGAAACACAACCAGGGAACCATTAAACTCTACTTTACTATAACCACCACAAATGAATTGTATCTAAACCTAAAGCGGCTAGGCTTGTGCTGTTCAGGCTTCCATGAAAAGTGTACATACATTTTTTCTCCTTCCTTCCCTTTCCTGTGACCCTTGAAAAGTCCATACGAGGGGTCCTTGGTGTGGAAGTGACAGAGGATGGCGGTTGCTCAGGGGCTTTACTGATCTTAGACACAGAAGAAAATAGCCCTAGAAAAAAAAATGTTTTTATAGAGTAAATATGGAAAAGGGAACAGAAAAAAACATTCTTTTGCCAACCAATAAAGAAAAAGGGTTATAAAATTCCAACTAAATCTACAATTACATAAAATATCAATACGATATAAATGTTCTTTGTCTTAGCTAAATTCACCAATGAGACAAGCTTGCTTTTTTTACCCTAATGCTGGTGAAAACACTTATGTGATGCCTTTTGCTGTGTACATCTTCCTCTTGTGACCTGATTCATGCCATCCCCTCAATGCTGGCGCCAGCACCCGCTGCTTAGTGCCTCCGTCTTCAAAAGTGTCCCACGGTGTTACTCTTGCATGTGCACTCCCAGGGTGTACAAAAATTGGTAAGCACCCCAACCTATAACTGGGCTTTGCAGCAAGGTGCACATGGAAGGGCAACGCACATCAGAAAAAAACAAAAGGTTTCCCAGCACACTTACCAGCCAGCCTGCAAAACAACCGAATTGACCCAGTTTTTGTTAAAAACAGAGGATTTATTTGCACACATTTGCAAATATGTGCGCAAGCCACAGTGCCCACGCCAAGGGACCTCTGTATATACAGCGAAACTGGAAATTTAGAGTTAGGACCCCAGTATATACAGAGGTCCCTTGACGTGGGCACTGCGGCTTGTGCACATATTGTGTGCAAACAAATCCCTTTCTTTTTAACGTACAATAATAGACAGGGTCAGTTTGGTTGTTTTGTAGGCTGGCTGGTAACTGTGCTGGGAAATCTTTTGTTTGTTTGTGTTTCACTCCCAGTGTGTCCATTTCCTAACCAAGCCACTCCTTCTCCCCATCCTCTAAATCATTAACTTTGTTTTATACCACTTTAAAGCCTGGTACACACTGCAATTTTTTTTCATGGGTGGCATGGACAAAAATCTGACAGCCATGTGAGGTTAGTTCAGCGATCTCCCCCGTGGAGCTGTTGTGTTCTGACCCCCCCCCGCCAGAAAATTCCGATCAGCGCTCTCTCTGACATTGGCGGAGAGAGCTGATCGGGAGTCGGTCCCGATCAGCAAGCATGTCCGAGGACAGAAGCTGGCTAAATGGCCTGTTTCTGTCGGACAGACCGGCATACACACAGGCAGGATGTTGCCCGGTATTTTTATTACCTGCAAATGCAAAAGTCTCCCGACATTCTGCCTGTGCGTACGGGGCTCAAGCTTGCGTTACACTGGTTGAACTTTGGGCTGGTTACTGATGAACCAGTCAAAACAGCGACAGCCAGACTGTAAGGGGTCAAGAAAGTTGTCTTCAGTGAGGTAGGAGCTCAGATGGTTGTAGACCACGGGTTGCAGGAAAGAAATTTGCTGGATTCCCCCGTCAACACAGACTGTGTTAATGCGGGAATCCCTCCTGCCGAGCCATTGTATTCTCCCATTGTTCAGGTTGGTTAGTAACTACGTAATATATATTCATCGGCCTCTTTTTTAGGTACACCTGTTCAATTACTTGGTAACACAAATTGCTAATCAGCCAATCACATGGAAGCAATTCAATGCATTTAGGCATCTAGATGCGGTGAAGACAACTTACTGAAGTTAAAACCGAGCATTAGGCTGGGGAAAAAGGGGATTTAAAGCGGTTGTATCCCTAAAAAGTCACTTTTACCTACAGGTAAGCCTATAATAAAGCTTACCTATAGGTAAAAAGAATATCTCCTGAACCTCTATGGTTTAGGAGATATTCTCAGTGCAAGCGCCACTGACGTCAGCAGGCGCATGCGCAGTGATGGCCCATCCCTTTATGACTACAGTGCACCCATCTTCTGATGGCTCCTTCCAGCAGGATAATGCACCACGTCACAAAGTTCAAATCATCTCACCACTGGACAATGAGGTCACTGCACTCCAATGACCTCCACAATCACCAGATCTCATCCAACAGAGCACCTTTGGGATGTGGTGGAACGGGATATTCACATCATGGATGTGCAGCCGACAAATCTGCAGCAACTGCGTGATGCCATCATGTCACTATGGACCAAAATCTCTGAGGAACGTTTCCAACACCTTATTGAATCCATGCCATGAAGAACGAAGGCAGTTCTGAAGGTAAAAGGGGGTCCAACCCGGTACTAGCAAGGTGTACCTAATAAAGTGGCCGGTGAGTGTATGCATCTCCCCATTGGGGACACAGACAGCATGAAAAAACCTAACATAAGTCCTTATCCAATCCTATTCTATGCAAAACTGAACAGAGGTTTTGGCTTTATATACGGTTTCATGGACTGTTCTAGACTGTAATTATTCCAGCAGAGTTTTGTACGAGATTTATATGTTCCTGTGAATTGTGATCATAAATCCTTCAGAGCAGCTTTTGCATCATCAACACTCATAGAAACATAAACTAGGATAATAGCTTATTGTTGATTTTAAGATATTCAAATCCTTCATAACAATATAATACAGCATCACCACCCACTAGGCAAACTAGATGTCATGAATGTCAAACAACAATCAAAGATAAAAAAGGAAAATGCATGCTAAAAAGTCACAGCGGCAGGAAGACTGTATTGCATTAAACTAAAATGAAACACATAAAACGACTAGACTACCATATCCAATTCAGAAACATGGATTCATTTATTATAAAATGACAATATACAAAAAATAAATACCATATCATGATCTGACCCCACTAACCCCTTCCTTACCGGGCACTTAAACCCCCCTCCTGCCCAGACCAATTTTTGGCTTTCAGCGCTGTCGCATTTTGAATGGCAATAGCGCGGATCTGGAGTGGTTAAAGACAAATGTTCCCACAAAATACCTCTGAACACTCCTTACCCCAATAAGGGAATGAAGATTCAGACACGGGTCTGCAGCTTTGTTCTTCAAAAGTAATAGTGGAGTTTTGCACCAGGTTAGCCATCAATGCGGTAAGTTTGAAGCTTAATTTAGTTTTGATATGATTTTTTAGCTAACGTAAAGCTGAATTTAGGGGGAAAAATACTTTACCCTTGCAGTGGGCCCCCCTCTGCAGTTCAAGGGTTAGTAGATTGATTTTCCTAGGGGATGACCGATTTCTCCTTACAGTAGCTTAGTGGGTAGCACTCCTGCCTTGGAGTCCCCAGTTTGAATCCCAACCAAGACTCTATCTGCATCGAGTTTGCATGTTCCCCCTATGCTGGTAGGTTAATTGGATCCTGTCTAAACTAACCCTAGTAAGTGTATGAATGTGAGTTAGGGACCTTAGATTGTAAGCTCCTTGAGGGCAAGGACTGATGTGAATGTACAATATGGAAAGTGCTGTATCAATTGTCAGCACTATGCAAATACGTGGAATAAATAATAAAATATTTCTCACTTCTTCAGGCTTCCTTCCTTCCTTTCTGTAAGACCGGTCTCCTAAAACCACTCCTCTGCACTGCCCAACCAGTTGCAGCTCCCTGACGTCATCCCGTACAGTGCGAAACCAGCAGCCCTGCACTGTATGGAAGGTCGCCAAGGGCTAGCACATACCCCTGGAAGGCAGATTAGACGGGAGCGAGATATAACATGGGTATATCACCCTATTCATCAACCCTTAGGCCTCATGCACACAGGACGTTTTTTGACTGTTTTTCAGCAGCTTCTTTTAGCTGCAGCCGTCTTTTTCTACAGTCAATAAACCCTCCATCATGTTATCCTATGTGTTCATGCACACATAGGCTGTTATCAACTGTTTTTAGCAGTGACGTTTTTGAGCTGTAAAAAAAACCCAAGACCTGAGTGCTCTTTTGGACGTTTTTCAGCTGTAAAAACGTTCAAACACTCAAAAATATCCAAAAATGCCCAAAAACGTCGATCCCCAACGTTTTTGGACGTTTTGGACCAATTGAAAAAAAATGCTGGCCCTTTAAAAATGCAAAAAAACGGCGGTAATATAACGCTGGTAAAAGCTGAAAAGATCCCTGATAAGCTACTGACGTTTTTTGGCTGTTTTCTTAAAGTCCTGTGTGCATGAAGCCTAATGGCTCGTACACACGGGACGACGATCGTGCGCACGACCGTGTTGAATCGTACGTTGACGGTCGTATGTAGCCCACTGACATGCACACGACGGTTGTACATACAACTTGCGGCCGGCCGAACATGATGACGCGAACGAGCGTATAATGAGGAAGTAGCGTCACCTTTTGGGCTCCTTTCTAATTTCATGTTAGTTGAAAGTGGACTTGGCGCATGCGTGTTTAGCACAATACAACTTTGTTGAACACAGCTGCTGTACACACGACTCAACGGTCGTATGCGAGCTTGTTGACACGACCAAGTTTTCTAGTCTGCACATACAACTCCCACGAACGACCGTCGTACGTTCAACTGTTGAAAGCGCCGCCACAGACGATCGATTCTGCATGCAACGGTCGTGAGTACGACATGTTGAACACGATCGTCGTCCCGTGTGTACGAGGCTTTAGGCCTCATGCACACAGGATGTTTTTTGACTGTTTTTCAGCAGCTGTATTCAGCTGCAGATGTTTTTTTCTACAGTCAATAAACCCTCCATCATGTTATCCTATGTGTTCATGCACACACAGGCTGTTATCAACTGTTTTTAGCAGTGACATTTTTGAGCTGTAAAAAAAACCCAAGAGCTGAGGGTCTTTTTGGACTGTTTTCAGCTGTAAAAACGTTCAAACCCTTAAAAACGTCCAAAAACGCCCAAAAATGCTTAAAAACTTCAATCCCCAACGTTTTTGTACGTTTTAGACCAATTGAAAAAAAAACAAAAAACGCTGGCCCTTTAAAAACGTGAAAAAACATGAAAAAAAACGAAAAAACGGCGGTAATATAACGCTGGTAAAAGCTGAAATCATCCCCGATAAGCTACTGCCGTTTTTTGGCTGTTTTTTTAAAGTCCTGTGTGCATGAAGCCTTAGGCAAAACAATCAGATAACCCTTTCAGTGTGGAGGGGGACCCATTACAAGGGTAAAGGTTTTTACTTCCCAGAATGCACCTTTAACCTATTAAAGATGAAATCATCTTGAGCCGGTAAGGTTCCTTCCACAGAATTGTATAATGCTTGAGGATGGAACCTAACTCCGGGAAAAGTAAAATCCTTCCCTTGCAGTCGGGCAACTCCAGCACTACAAAGGTTGAATGCCCATTTAGGTCTAGGGGTCAGGAAAAGCAGTTTTACTTACCCAATCCCCCATTCCCCCAGCAGATGACACTTTTCCATGATCTGGCAGAGGACTGTTCCTCAGTCTCCCCATGTCCAGTGCAGGGCTATGGGCCTTAAAAATTGTCTTGATGACGTCAGGGGGCATCTGGGAGAAGGGACTGCAGGAGTGGAGGATCAAGTGAGTCTTTCCGACTCTTAGACCTTAACGAGCATTCAAGAGGGGAGGGGGAAGCCCCAATGCAAGGGAGGGTTTTTACTTTCTCTGAAGTTTCACACTTGTACGACTCCAAAGTTGTACTGCCTTTGGGGTGCAACTTTGACGCAGCTTTGGATGCGTGCAACTTGTATACGACTTTGGCTTTGATCAGTGATAATGGACAACTGTTACACACAAGCTACATTGTATAACATTCAGGTACAACTTTCATGCAACTTTTGAGGGTTAACATTGAAGTTTATGGCCCTCAAGTTACATGAAAAGTCAGACCAAAGTAGTACATGAACTACTTTAAGTCACTGCAAGTTTAAGCCACACATATATGAATAGTTATCATTGGAAAACATGGGGAACAACTGGTCATGTGACTTTGATGGCCAAAGGTGCGTGACAATTTACAGTCGCAGTGTGAATGGAGCCTTAAAGTTGCATTGAACTTAAAGTTTTAAGAACTGTTGACAGGTGGGGTTTCTTATAACAGAAGAGCATGCGCAGCTCAGACTGCATTTACAGCACCAGCTGTGTGCCATAGAATGCATTAACCACTTCAGCCCCGGAAGGATTTCCCACTTTAGGACCAGAGCACTTTTTGCGATTCGGCACTGCGTCGCTTTAACTGACAATTGCGCGGTCATGCGACGTTGTACCCAAACAAAATTTGCGTCCTTTTTTTCCCAAATATAGCTTGCTTTTGGTGGTATTTGATCACCGCTGCGTCATTTCTGATCGCCGCTATAAACAAAAGAAGAGCGACAATTTTGCAAAAAAAACCCAAATGTCTTACTTTTTGCAATTTTTTTTCAACGGTTTTGGCTGATTTATATTCTTCCTCATATGTGTGTGATGAAAAAAATCGCAATCTGCGTTTATTGATTGGTTTGCGCAAAAGTTGCCGCGTTTACGGATGATGAGAATTCATTTCTGGGTTTTTGTTTTTTTTTTACTAGTAATGGCGGCGATCTGGGATTTTTAGCGGTACTGCGATATTGCGGCGGACATGTCGGACCATTTTGACACTTTTTTGGGACCATTAACATTTATACAACGATCAGTGCTGTAAAAATGCACTGATTACTGTCTAAATGCCATTGGCAGTGAAGGGGTTAACCTGCAGGGGGCGCTCTAAGGGTTAACTGTGTTCCCTGGGCGTGTTCTAACTGTATTAGTGTTTGACTGGCAGGGGGAGGGGAGTGATCACGGCTTCCCATATAGAGGAAGGCTGTGATCACAGCCCTTCCCCCTCTCACAGAACGGAGATCCATGTTTACTTACACGGATCTCCGTTCTTTCACTGCGGGGGGCATTGCGGGTAGCCAGCGTAGATCGAGTCCGCCCTACCCACATGTTTACATGCACGGATCTCCATTCTTTCACTGCGGGGGGCATTGCGGGTAGCCAGCGTAGATCGAATCCGCCCTACCCGCTCCCTGCCCCCCGCGAACACAGTGAGCGCACAAGCGCCTCCGGCGGTGCGTGCACGTTCACAGTGCACGATCTTGCAGCGGCGATTTGCCTAATAGAGCCACCTTGTCGCCGTCAACCTGCAGTTGGCAGATGGCAAGTGGTTAAGGGAAAAAACCTTCAGCTTTTAGAACAACTTTAACCAAATTCATTGCAAGATGTTATCCCAGCTCTTCAATGTCAGCACCACTTCCTTTGCCACCTTTTTGTTGCCCTGCCCCAACTTTTTTGAGATGTGTTGCTGCAATTAATTTCATAATGACCTATTTTTTTCTTAAAGTGGTACAATTCCTCAGTTTAAACATTTGATATGTTTTCTATTTTCTATTGTGAATAAAATACAGGTTTATGAGATTTACAAATGTAGATTTTACACAGTGCCCCAATTTTTTAAAAATTGGGGTTGTATATTATAGGTACTATTGTGGGTGGGAATTGTTCTACAGGGCTCTGATATTATAACTCTATTTTAAATAAATTTACAGAACAAATTGACTGACCATATGGACAAGGTGTTTTGTGGTTAGAAAGAATGCTCACACATTAGATCTGTTTTACCATTTGGAGTAATCTACCTTGAGAACAGTGACACCTACAGGATGAACACTGTCAGCAAATAAGTGTGAATAGGCAAGGGCATTAAACAATGTAAATTTAGATCAGCCTTTCTCAACCTTTTCAACACCGAGGAACCCTTGAAATTATTCTCCGGTCTCGGGGAACCCCTGCTAAAAATGATAAATCTACAACTCATGATACATTAGTGTGATGGTCAATGGGAAGAATGCGCCTTACACTTGTGGTCATTGGGAAGAATTACCCCCTTACAGATAGCTAAAAAGGTCAATGATGTCATTGGGAATTTATCTGAGAGGTAGAAATTGACCATTGCTCAAGGAACCCCTAGCAGCCTCTGGTGGAACCCTGGTTGAGAAACCCTGATTTAGAGAAAAGTATATTTTACTTTTTACCTATGATATATATTTTTTTATACTAAAGCATATTGAAAAAAAAATAGTAGCTTTCAGTAAAAAAAAAAAAAAGAATGTATTTATATTTATTATTTTATTATAAAGGATTATTTCATAAGATGCCAACCAAAACTAAACAGAATTTTGTCTGGAGTTAGGTTTAAAGAAAAATCCCAAGACGTGTTGATATACTAATGCAAAGGGACAAAGGAATATATATTTAAAAAATGAATGACCACTCACCATGTTTGGGGGGACAGATAAAATAGCGAATGCCTCCCACACTGCCATCATTCTTTCCCTCTGGCTCATCCAGCTCGACTCCCACCCACTGCCCACTGGCAAACTCGGTGGTGCCACAAAAGCGCAATGTGGCAGCCTGCAAAAAAGTGGCATGAAGAAAGGCAGTATAAACAATATGCTTAATATCATGTCTATTAATAACAGAGCAATTAAATCTCCTTGTTTTTGTTGTCTCTTGGGGTAGACATCCACAAGTGGGTTTGTTTTGCACAGGTAGGAAGAGTCTGCATAGCAATTCGGTTTTAAAAATGGCCACAACCAGCCGTTTCCAGCTTCTAAAAAGCACAATCAGCAGTTTCAGCATTTGATAACGGTAGCTTTTCCACAGCAATAAAACATTACAGATAACAGTAAATCCAGCTCTAACTGTACTTAAAATGTACTTTCCTATCAGGGAAATGGAACTTGTTTCCATATCCAAAAAAAAGTTGTTTTCACTTATAAGGCCTCATACACACGGGCGTAATCGCAAAACGTCGGGCCCGTCGTCAGGGGAAAATCAGCGTTTTTTTGTTGTTTTGCATCTGCATTAGTGAGCGTTAATTAGTGAGCGGCGGCGTCAATAGGGTTTTTTTTAAAGAAACATTCCTCTGCTATTTTTTAACCTAAAAACGCCGGTTAACGTCGGTACGGCGTTTGGCTCAGCGTCAAAAACGCCCAAACTCTACAGCCTCGGAACACGCTGGTCCCGCATTTTATTTACAGTTTACTAACGCCGATGCCCTCTACAGCTCAAAAATGTCAGCGTTTTTATGGGGCCATTGAATAACATGGAGAGCTGCAAAAAACGCTAAAAACGCGGCTGTAAAAAACGCCTGTGTGTATGAGGCCTTATGCTCAGACATTCCCAAGAGTTTCAGGAGTGAGAGGCGTAATGGCAGATACTTTTTCTATCATGGACAATCACAGCAGTGGCATCATAGCACTTAACCACTAAGGTTTCCAAGGTACATATGGCCCCCTTTTCCAGTGCTTCTGTCCCAACTATATATCTTTTTTTAATTAAAATATAAATTTATAATTATTGTCTAGAATGCTAAATTCTGTTTTGGAGTTAATCTCCACCTTAGCAAAAAAAAATGTTTTTTTTTCAGCAGCCTGCAGTTGGTAGATTGATATGCCATATTGTTAAGCTGGTTTAAGGGCCCGTTCACACAGGGGCGACTTGTGATCCGACTTGTGTCGCCTCAAGTAGCCCCAAGTCGCTTGACATCTGAAATCCCATTGAAATGAATGGGAGCCGTCTTACTGTACACTACTGAAGTCGCTCCGACTTCATAAAAGGTTCCTGCATGACTTCAAGGCGACTTCTATCTGACTTGTGCCCATAGAATTCAGTAGAAGTTGCCTCCAAGTTGGATCTCCCATCTACATGGAAGCGACTTTACAGTGAAAAGAATAGAATTTATCTAGGGCAACCCCCTCCCTCCCTTCTTTGAATGGCCACAGGCAAAGTTGCCTGGCATGAAGTCTCGCTGAAAGTCACCTGAAGTCGCACTGAAAGTCGCCTAGCAAAGCCTGCCTAAGTCGGATCGCCCCTGTGTGAACGGAGCCTTACACTAGTAGATTTTCTAAACAAATGTTCAAACAGTCATTTGTACAAAAATTCTCAATACATTTGATGGCTTGATGAATGTTATTCAAAAGTACTTTATAAATGTTGTTTACTTTTAACATTTAAATTTGGAATGAACGGATTTTCCTGAATGAAAGAAATTTTCCATTCTGCTCCTTCGAATTTTCTCATCACTGCGGTTGAAAATGAACTTCAATTTGACCCCACTAATGTTCTTAAAACAAAAAATTGAACACAATTTTACTATTCACATTGCTAGAATAAGAGAGCAAACTATGTAACAAGGCACTTTGGCTCCATACACACCCAAGCAGTTTGTAGTTGAGGCTTGAATCTCCAAAATGCTCAACATCAAAAATCCCATAGTTTTCAATATTGCCTGTTCTCAACTGAGCATAATGTTGCTTGAAGCTTGCAGTTCAAAAAAACTACATGAGCTTTTTGTGAGCTATAAGCTTCAAGCATTTTTGGCCCCAGTAGACTTCAATTTGAGTGCGTTAATAACATTTGTAAAAAATTTACAAAAACGCACATGAGTGCGCATTTTCTCTCCACTAGAACTAGCGTTCCATTGGCTAAAAATTTTTTTGATAGAAACGTTCAAAACACCTGTACAAACACTAAAAAAAGCCTGTAAAAATGACCAAAGACACACAACACGCAAATAAAAAACATTTCACAAACTGCCAATACTAACAATTAAATAGTACAACTGCTAAAGTCAGGAAACCCACTTATTTCAAGTCAACTTGTCAAATGCCAATGTCCTATAGATAGACATCTATGGGCAGGACTACAGCTTTTTTCTATGTATATTGTGCTATGCATTCTTCTTTAGGCAAGGAAGACTTTGTGTAGTTTGCAGTGTGGTTAGCACAACAGCATGAATTCCTTTCTAAAGCCTCGTACACACGGGACGACGATCGTACGTATGATCGTCTCAAATCATATGTTGGATAATGTGAATTGCATACTGACTGCACTACACGATCGTACGACCGCAGAAAGAACGTTCAGGTGCATGTAATTAGCATCCGGCCGTTCCTGACTTTGGAGCATGTGTGTTTTGCACAATACAACTTGTTGTAGCAACTGCTCTGTACACAGGATACAATGGTCGTATGACCACTTGTTGGTACGACCAAGTTTTCTAGTCTGCTCATACAACTCCCCTTGTACGACCGTCGTATGCCGGCTGTTCTAATCGTGCATACGAACGATCGATTTAGCATTCAACGGAGGTTCATACGACCTGTTGTATACGATTGTCGTCCCGTGTGTACGAGGCTTTAGTGATCAAGTATATATAGTATATAATTAGACAACAGAGGAACTTCCATGTTCGGAATTATGAATGTTGGGATTAGGAGTACCCAGTACCTCAAGGAAGCCAAAAGCATGTTACAAAGATAAGTGGCCTTCTGCACCTAGGAGATGCAAGGCTAAAAAAACAAAGGACCTTGTCATGTTGGTGATGTTTTTTTAATGTATTTATTTGCTACATTGTTAATTTTGACTTTGATCTGCAGAGATCAATAACAAATAATTAGACACTAATTTTGTTGAAATGTAAATCTGAGTTTCCAGCTCCACCCGCTTGATGGTGCCAAGCAAAGATCTTAAGTGGGAAGGTCTCATGATTATAGCTTCTAAAAGATATGATATTCCAGTGAGTAGTTTGTGGGGTACCACAAGGCTCTGTATTGGGTCCTGTTCTATTTAACCTATATGTAAGTGATATAACTAGAGGTTTGTTGGGCAAGGTATGTCTCTTTGCTGATGATACAAAGGTGTGTAATAGGGTTTATATCCCTTGAGATGTCTGTAACATGGAACATGATTTGGCATTGCTGGAAGATTGGTCAAAGCAGTGGAGACTGCAGTTCAATATTTCTAAATGTAAAATAATGCATCTAGGGAAAAAGAATCCGCTTAGAGAGTACAGCATTGGGGGCACAGTGTTATCCAGCACTACAGAAGGAAAGGGTTTGGGGTGCTTATTTCAGATGATGCAAAATGAGCAAACAGTGTGACCAGGCAGTGGGAAAAGCAAATAGAATTCTGGGATGTATCAGTAGAGAGATCACCAGCAGGAGGAAGGAGGTTCTGATTCCTCTATATAGATCTTTAGTGAGACCTCACTTAGAATACTGTGTCCAGTTCTGGAGACCTCGCTTACAAAAAGATATTGATAAGATAGAACGAGTTCAGAGACGGGTAACAAAAATGGTGAAAGGTCTGGGGGATAAAACCTATCAAGAGCGACTTCAGGAACTTAATATGTACAGTCTGGAGGAAAGAAGGGAGGGGGAGGTATGATTGAAACCTTTAAATACATCAAGGGGGTGAATAAGGTTCAGGAGGGCAGTCTTTTCAATATGAAACCAAAATCAAGAACACGGAGACATGACCTCAAACTAACTGGGGGGAAGTTCAAAATAAATCTTAGAAAGTATTATTTTACTGAAAGGGTGGTTGATGATTGGAATAAACTACCAACAGAGGTTGTGAGACAGTCAACAGTAAATGGCTTCAAACATGCTTGGGATAAACATAAATCTATAGTCAGACAACAAGGTTAATGTAAAAAAAAAGTATTTTTCTGCCCTCACTTTTCTATGTTTCTAGTTCAACTAACAAGCAGTTTCATAACACCTAAATATCTGTAATGGATGGAATGAAAATTGAAATCTTCTTACCAATACAAATACTATACATCTAATATACTCTACTTTCTTAGAAACCCATAAAACTATCCCATTCCAGCCAACCATTTGCACTAGGAGCAAGCTGCACAAATGTATTAAAGAATAAAAAGTTTAGCCGTTACCTTCTCTGCATCAATCAGTACTCTGTCCCCCAGCTTCAGTCCTATAGATGCCAGCATCAGGTTCCCGGGGATGTTGTCATAGTTGGGTAGTGTAACCTTGGGAAGGTTACAAGTTAAGGGCACCGCGTCCAAAAGCAGCTGCCTCAGCTCCTTGGCAATCATGGCAGATTCGGCTTTGTCTAGGCCCATATCCATGGGGTCTGGAACCACATCTCCTGGGACTTGGCCCTTGCTGTTCTGTATAGGGCAAGGGAGAGAAATTTCATATTTCCAGAATTTTTTTTCATGCCATATTGTTCAAGCCAATTCCTTATATTGTAAACATTCTGGATTTTCCTGAGGTGATTTTAGCCGTATTAGTGCAATTGTGCCAGAGAAAATTGAGTACTGTTCGTGATACTTTTTTTATTTGCACTAACATAAAATTTTTCAGGACAAGCTTTTGGGGTATCTCCCCTTCTTTAAGGTCCAAGCAGGGTACTGCTTGAGTACTGCTTGGACCTTGAAGAAGGGGAGATACCCCGAAAGCTTGTCCTGAAAAATTTTATGTTAGTGCAAATAAAAAAAGTATCATGGACAGTACTCAATTTTCTCTGGATTTTCCTGTAAATGTTGTGCTTGGTTTCACCCTCTCCTACCTCCTAAGTCTCCATGATGGGTTGTAAACATGACTGGTAGCCTCACTGATTCATTGGGAGCCTTGGGAGGGGGTGGAGCCAAGCTTGTTTTTGCCAGGAAAAGTCAAGCTTTTCATATCATTTCAGCTGCTGATACTTTAGGCCATTTTGTATTCATTGAAGGTAAGCAATTTTAGTCATAGGCTTAGTTTGAATTTCCTTTCTCAGGTTTCCCTTAGAGTATATCTAAAGCCTATTTTTTTTATTTTTGATAGAGTAGGGGAGAGTTAAAACCACTGTCAGTAATTAGGGAGATTTTGTTTCCTGTTTCACTCAACAGAAAGTGAGACAATATCTTTCCAATGTAAGGGTATCCCCTTCTAGACAGGTGTCCCGAAAACAAGTGTCCCCATTGGAAGTCTTCCCTTCTAGTCCTGTGGCAACTCGTAATCTTGGGTTTATCCTTACTTTCATTTCAAGTGACACTGGCAATCAGGACAGTTAGAGAGAGAAAATCTCCCTAAAGACTGATATGATAACTTGACAGAGGTTCTAACCCTAGACATACGTATAGATATGAATCATTTATATAGAGAAGAAGTGATGTCCACATCTCAACAGTTAAATTGTAATAGGGAACCACATTGAAGCCATTGAAACGATACAAAACACATATACGTTGGAGCATGAAGCGTGGGGCCACAAGCCGACGTTTCCCAGATTCCTGCTTCTTCAGGGGTAACCCCATATGCTTCAAGTTCTGGGGTAAACAACAGCCATTATTAATTTCACATTACAGATTTCAAATTTCATCTATATGTTGAACTGTATAGATGAAATTTGAAATCTGTAATGTCAAATTCAATGGCTTCAATGTCAATTTTATTATGTAATCAATAAAACTTTGAATATTTTTATTGATGGTTCTGATATTGCTCACTATATGGAGGGTGTCCTATAAAATCCCTTTATCTTTAAGTCATAGCTGCAGACCCTGGCAGTTCACTTAAGTGGTTTTTCTATTACAGAGGTTCTAACCCATCACTACTCTAATCCAATCTACGTTTTGCTGTTAGGTATATTTTAAGCATTAAGTTAATGGAGTATGCTGGGATAAATTAATTTTCAGTGTATGATAAGTATGATAAGTATATATCAGCAATGATGTCTTTGGAGTATAGCCTGCCCCCCTTAGACTTCTTTGCTGATGAAACGCATAGGGCGTGGTCTGTCTACGACATCATCACACACGATCTGCCGATTGCTAATGGCGCTTTTCCTATGTGAGCTATTAGCCTGCTGTTTTATCCCTGTTGAATTGGATTGCTACTGTCTTGGAGTAATGTGAACTTTTTAATAAATGGTGAGAGTTTTTAAAATGTGCTTCACTATGGAAGTTTATATTTTTACCCTTTGGTGTTCTATTGCAACCTGCTGCTAAGTGGCAATCGTCTCTCCACTGGATGTCAGTCCTTGGGATTTACCATATGTGAGTTTGACCATTATAATTTGTGGTCCAACCTTTCTGGTAAGCCTGTCAACTGCTGCTATCTGGTGGTGGATTCCACTTTTTTCAATAAGCACTTATTGCACCTTTGGAGGGAATGTGGCTTTTTGGACATGTTATGGAGGGATTCATATGCACATAAATGGACTGTTTTTGCACTTCATTTGACGAACTTTGCCTTTTATGAATTTCTGGGTTTATGTGTGTATGGGCCCAATATACGCTATATGCACTATTAGTTGCACATCTGCACTTTATATATGGTTATTTATTTTAAACTGGCACACTTGTACTTATAATATTAGCACTGCTTTTTTTTTGTTTTCAAAGTGTATCTAAACCCAGAAACTAAAATGCAATATATTGCAGGTTGTCAGTCCTTAGATGTAAACGGCTGCATTAGTTTCCTTTTTTCAGGCCAAGAACATTTTTGCAAGTACAAGAAACAACTGTTGATCTTGCCAGAAATGTAGTGTCCTTGTGACTTTCTGGGAGCTAAAAAGACAGTTAAAACTATGTTACCTCTCTTTTGTAAACTACTAGTCCCATCATTCCACCATGTAATGTAGATGAACAAAGACAGACATGTTTGAAGTCCAACCTTTGTAACAACCATGACTGTCTCCATGGATACATTGGAGAAGTGAGCGTAGACATGAAGGAACGAGAAGTGTGTTAGTAATAAGATTACAAGAGGAAAATTAAGCGAAAAGGCCTGGAAAAAGCAAATTAATGCAGGCACCATGTTCTAGGACTGGTAAGTTGCAGTATATTACATTTATATTTTAGGGTTTAGATACACTTTACAAACAAGCCAATTTTCCAAATAGCAAAACGAATATAATACACATATTAATAAAATAAAATGTAATAGCCTGAGGGCAGCAACCCAAAGCAACAAATTATAAATAATACTTCATTGCTTTGATGACATAAAAATAATGAATACTGAAAATTGATAGTTTTAGTATTATCATGAACATTGTTGCTTGCAATGTTAGTTAATGAGCAGGGCCCTCTGATTCCTCCTGTATTGAATTGTATTGTAATTGTACTGTCTGCCCTAATATTGTAAAGTGCTGCGCAAAATGTCGGCGCTTTATAACTCCTGTATAATAATAATAATAATGAGGTTTCTATGGACTATAATGCAATGTGACAGAGGCATATGGAAGCTATATATTAGGAGGATGTTTCTCACCCTGACTGATGGGTTGCCACCATGTTCCAGCAGACACTTGACAGCTCCCAGGCAAAGATTAGAGGCGGCGATGTGCAAAGCGGTACCATGGTTAAAATCACTGCAGGTGGAATTTAGCACTAAGTGAGAGAGAAAAGATTAAATACATTTAAGTTAGATTTGGTATTTAAATATTAACATCTGTTCATCAGATACAAAGATATAATTTTCATGACATTTCACATTTTCAAATGCATTTTGCTCCGGAAAGTACACAGTCCTAGCATTTTCAAAAAATGTATAGTGATTTTGTGCATATTTTCTTTCCTTATTTATTATGGTCAGGACTAAAAAAAAAAAAAAAAAAAATTATATATATATATATATATAGCCAGTCAAAGGAACAGTGGATTCCCCAAATGGTGGGACTTTAAAGGCACAAAAATAAAAAAAATATTGCATTGCAAAATTCTGCAGCAGATGGCACTGTAGTCTGTATTACATATATTCAGCTATTTCTATGCTGATAGCTGATAGAAGCTACTGTGTGTGTATATGTATATGTATATATATATATATATATATATATATATATATATATATATATATATATATAGTGCATCCAGAAAGTATTCACAGTGCTTTACTTTTGCTATGTTACAGACTTATTCCAAAATGGATTCAATTCATCATTTTCCTCAAAAGTCTACATCCAATAACCCATAGTGACAGTGTGAAAGAAGTTTGTTTGAAATCTTTGCAAATGTATTAAAAATAAGAAACAAAAAAAAATCAAAAAAAAATCACATGTACAAAGGTATTCACAGCCTTTGCCATGACATTCAAAATTGTGCATCCTGTTTCCACTGATCATCCTTAAGATATTTCTGCAACTTGATTGCTGGTAAATGATGTGGTCAATTCAGTTGATTGGACATGATTTGGAAAGGCACACACCTGTCTATATAAGGTCCCACAGTTAACCAAGCCACGAAGTCCAAGGAATTGTCTGTAGACCTCCGAGACAGGATTGTATCAAGGCACAGATCTGGGGAAGGGTGCAGAACAATTTCTGCAGCATTGAAGGTCCCATTGAGCACAGAGGCCTCCATCATCCATAAATGGAAGAAGATTGGAACCACCAGGACTCTTCCTAGAGTGGGCCACCCAGCCAAACTGAGTGATTGGGGGAGAAGGGCCTTTGTCAGGGAGGTGACCAAGAACCCGATGGTCATTCTGACAGAGCTCCAGCTTTTCTCTGTGGAGAGAGGAGAAACTTCCAGAAGAACAACCATCTCTGCAGCACTCCACCAATCAGGCCTGTATGGTAGAGATGGAAGCCACATGACAGCCTGCCTGGAGTCTACCAAAAGGCACCTGAAGGACTCTCAGACCATGAGAAACAAAACTCTCTGTCTGATGAAACAAAGATTGAGTTCTTTGGCCTGGATAGAAAGTGTCATGCCTGGAGGAAACCAGGCACCGCTCATCACCTGGCCAATACCATCCCTACAGTAAAGCATGGTGGTGGCAGCATCATGCTGTGGGGATGTTTTTCAGTGGCAGGAACTGGGAGACTAGTCAGGATCGAGGGAAAGATGAATGCGGCAATGTACAAAGACATCCTTGATGAAAACCTGCTCCAGAGCGCTATGGACCTCAGACTGAGGCGAAGGTTCATCTTCCAGCAGGACAACGACCCTAAGTACACAGCCAAGATGACAAGGGAGTGGCTTCAGGACAACTCTGGGAATGTCCTTGACTGGCCCAGCCAGAGCCCAGACTTGAATCCAATTGAACATCTATGGAGAGATCTGGACATAGCCTTGCACCGACGCCCCCCATCCAACCTGATGGAGCTTCAGAGGTCCTGCAAAAAAGAATGGGAGAAACTGCCCCAAAATATGTGTGCCAAGCTTGTAGCATCATACTTAAAAAGACTTGAGGCTGTAACTGGTGCCAATGTGCTTCAACAAAGTATTGAGCAAAGGCTGTGAATACTTACATAAATGGGATTTTTTTCACTTTTTATTTTTAATATGAATGTGGAAAGAGTGAAGTGCTGTGAATATTCTCCGTTTATAAAAATACAGATATAAAACAATTTAAAAATGTTTTAACTCACAGAAAAACTATAATAAAAATTACCCCAAGTGATTATTGTTTGCCTTTTTTATATACAGTATATTTGTAGATTTATTTTATTATGAGCCACAAAAAAATACAAGAATACACATTTTTTAAAATCAAACTATTATTATTATTATTATACAAAATATTCAAAACCTGTGCTAAGCTGCAAACTCAGTAGCACTGGCGTTTTTTTTTTACATTATAATTACTTAAAGTGGAACTACACTGCATCTGAGCACCATGAACCAAAAACACTATTTAATTCATTTTTAATATTCAAAGCAAACTCCCCCATCCACCCTTGTCTTAATGCATTATTTTGCTGAGAAATCACTTTGAAAAATACCCCCTAGCATTTCTAGCTGTGGCCATCTTGAGTAAGGGCAAATGATTCATGTAGCATTTATTTCCTGGAATCCATCTGCCCTTAGCTCAGGCATGCAGGTAGGAGGGTGTGCTTAACTGAGAAAACCCCTCCTCCCCTTTAGAAGACTCCTGGGATGTATGACATATTTAGCCTAGACCTGGAAACCAGGAATTAACCAAAGAAATGTTAAAAAACAAGTAAATATGATATACTTTCCTATATATTTACTAATGCTAGTAGCATAAGGATTATAAATAGTCAATGTTGATTGAAAGAGTGAAGTTCTGCTTTAATGCAATGCTCCTACCAATACTTTAACACATTTCCTCGGAGAGCCATATTCCCACCTCTGTACATCTCACAAATGGTCATCTCAGCACCTTGTTCATTATCAGACACCCCGCCTAGCTCTATTCCCTTACCTTTAGGTTTTGATGCTTTCAGGAGGATACGTAGAAGTTCTGGGACATCGAAGTAGGCAGCATAGTGTAGGGCATTCATGTTAGTCCATCGGCTACGCAGAGTTACGTCAGCCCCAAGCTGAAGAAGCTGATTGGTTAGTCGAACAGCAGCTGCTGGGTCTCCTTTAAATGTCAAAGTTATGATGAAATCAGTAGAGATAAACATGTGATATTTAACAAAGGCCTTTATTGTCCCTTAGGCTGCTTTCACACGGAGGGGATCTGCTCAGTGGGGTCCGCCAGCTCAGCGGGAGATCTCTCCATTGATCTCCGCTGAGCCGGCGGATGACCACTCCATCTCTGCACTCTGTGCAGGGGTGAATCTGTCAGGGCTCCGCTGTTTCCTATGGGAAGATCAGGTGCAAATGGACCACCTGTCCGTTTTCATCCGATCCGCTGGACGGATGGTGAACGTATCACCCATACGTCTATTTTAGCGGATCTTGACAGATCGGATGGCAGACGGATGTCAGCAGACACATCTCCGCTGACATCCGCCTGCCCATAGAGGTCTATGGGTGGCCCGCTTGGATCTGCCTGAAAAATGGACAGGCGGATCCGAGCGGTCAGATCATGTGAAAGGGGCATTAAACCTTAATACATTTTTATACCAGTAATCAAATGATCTTAAAAGATTATAATTTAACGTTTCCCATCATTAAATCACTTTATTGCCATACTTTACTAAATACATGAATTCCCAGAAACTGTCTACATACAAAAGAATCCTAGGCAGAAAAGAATTGTTTTCCATGGTAATAGAAAACCCTTTGTCAGAAATCAGGAATAGCCAAGACATAGGAAAAAATCAAAAGGAAGGAATTAAATTAACAAACCCATTTAAAGGGTGACTCCACTTTCATGGAAAAAAATTATAGCAAATAAAAGAATAATACAGGATATACAATTGCTACATAACATGTATTATAATTAAATGTTATTAAAATTACCTTTCCTTTTCAGTCTAATTTTCAGTAAAATTCAATGCAATATGGCAACTTGTATGCATTCTGTACACTATTGGTATACAGAATGCCTCCAAAAGTGTCAATTCCTGCATGTGTGATTGGCTCACTGATTTTACCAAACGTCTGCACTAAGATACAAGTCAGATTTTAGCCATCCTCTGCAACAGAAATTAGATTTTTGGTTAGATACTCTCAAAGGGTTAATTACTTCTGTAGGGATGCAGACCCTGCAACTTTTCTCATCAGAACAATGAGAGTGCCCCAGCTGATTATCAAAAACCAGTCCCTCTCATTCAGAATTAGTGTTCAAAGGACACGGTGAAACAAACAGCCTTTTCAGAAACAGGTAGGAATTTGCAACAAAGTTTGTTAAAATCCCTGCAATGTACATTGATCACCCAGAGAGGATTGTCTTTTTCTTTTTCTCTTTCCTTACAAAAGTGGAGTTACAATTTAGGGCACACTACTTATCCCCACAAAACTGACATTACAGTTACAGGCAGATTTTAATCAATTAAGTCTTTCTCCATTATGGACCTCCTACATAAACCATTGGGGCCACTCAATTGCTACATTCATAAATGTATACCATACCATACCATTCATAGAGTCTTATCGTACTTTAAATAAAGACTGCTTTCCGCAGCGTGCCACCGTCCTGGTAAACTAAGAAAAAGGAATGGGGGATATCCCCAAATATAATGGACTTTAAGGGCACAACACAAGATAACACACACGGAAAATATATTAAAATTGCATTATTTATTTAGAAAATTCATTAAAAGACAAAATCTTAAAATACATTGGGAAGTTTGGAAGTAGGAACAAACAACCCTGGCTGAGCAGCATATATAATAACCTCTAAACCATGTCGGATACAGTCAGAACAACACATTGTACCATACAACAGACAAAAATGTTCATGCAGAGTAGGTCGATGTGTTTCGCTTAGAAAAGCTTCCTCAGGACCTCTCACATCATGGGTTGAGATTACTTAGGTAAAGAAGGAAAACATAGACCCATAAGTACAGTAATTAAGGTATAGCTGTATACAATATATTGCATAACCATATGCCAATCTAGTAGATATTTTCATCTGTAATGCTTACAATTGGCTGTCTGTGATCCGAGGAAAATACTCAGGGGGGCGGACACAGGGGGCTGTAGGATCAGAGACGGACAAATAGATGTAGGTGTAGAAGGACGTATTCCTAGGGCCTAGTTAAATATTAATAGTTGTATTATTATAGACCAAAATGCAGGTATTCTTTCATTGTCTATATAGACTAGGCATAAGACAGTACCCGATAGGGGTCCCAGGACAACTGAGTGCTGTACGGTTATTCGGTAGAAGACCTAAAGCCGGGATTCCCGAAATTATGTCAGTGGATGATCCTAAGAAAAAGGGTTATGTTCCGATGTGTAGCTACATCCCATACATAGATCGCGGAAGTTATCCATGCAAAAGTTTCGCCAGCCAGAGGCCAGTGTTGCCAACCGTCAGTAAATTTACTGACAGTTTGTAAAAATTTGTGATTTTTTTTTTAGAACTGTCCATAAATATCAGGGTCTGATAATTTGTCATGCTCTGCTGACTTTTTACGTGTAAACCGGGCAAACTACTTGATATGGGTATTGTCAGTGTTTCCATGTTGTTGTCAATTGTCTTGTTTTTAATAGGAGTTCTGTTATTTTTTAGGTTGCCAACAAAAAATGTGCTCTACCAGTAAATTTCCCATGTTTTGCCAGTAAAAAACGCAGCGGGAGGTTGGCAACACTGCCAGAGGCACCAACTTACCCACAGTATTGAATTATAATGCCTGGTACATCTGGCACTATTAGTGGCCCCCCATCGCACTATAGGCATTTAAGTGTAGCCCTTTTGAGTATTCTATCACTATCATGCTACCCTTTTTCTTCATAGACGGACTTGCAGGTGGCACAACAATATTCATGATACAACACCACTCCTAAGCCTTTCTTGTTGTGTATCTCTTGTAGAGGTATTTATGCATATATATATATATATATATATCCCCTTATACCTAATTTTTGGTCCTTCTATTGGGGGAGACCTTGCATATAGCAAGTATATAATTTGTGCCTTAATCTCTACTCATAGACATAGGCCTATCTTTTCCATTTTTGAAGTCTAGGCAGACAATATGGGTATCCCCTGACCAGGAATTATAATTAAATACTGTGGGTAAGTTGGTGCCTCTGCTGGCGACATTTTTGCATGGATAACTTCCACGATCTATGTATGGGATGTGGCTACACATCTGAACATAACCCTTTTTATTAGGTGCACCCACTGACATGAATTCGGGGAACCCCGGCCTTAGGTCTTCTACTGAATAACCGTACAGCCTTCACTCAGTTGTCCTGGGACCCCCTGTTAGGCACTGTCTTATGCTTAGTCTACATAGACAATGAAAGAATACCTGCATTTTGGTCTATAATAATACAACTATTAATATATATCTAGGCCATAGGAATACGTCCTTCTACACCTACATCTATTTGTCCGTCTCTGATCCTACAGCCCCCTGTGTCCGCCCTCCTGAGTATTTTACTTGGAGCACATACAGCCAAGTGTAAGCATTACAGATGAAAATATCTACTAGATCGGCATATTGTTATGCAATTTGTTATTGTATACAGCTATACCTTAATTACTATACTTATGGATATATGTTTTCCTTCTTTACCTAAGTAATCTCAACCCATGATGTGAGAGGTCCTGAGGAAGCTTTTATAAGCAAAACGCGTCAACCTACTCTGCATGAACATTTTTGTCCCTTGTATGGTACAATGTATTGTTCTGACTGTATCCGACATGGTTTAGAGGTTATTATATATGCTGCTCAACCGGGGTTGTTTGTTCCTACTTCCAAACTTCCCAATGTATTTTAAGATTTTGTCTTTTAATTAATTTTCTAAATAAATAATGCAATTTTAATATATCTTCCATGTGTGTTATCTTGTGGTGTGCCCTTAAAGTCCATTATATTTGGGGATACCCCCCATCCTCTTTTCCCTCTTATCATACTTTATTGAAACAAAAGGGACAGTGCATTATTTAAAGTAATTTTATTAAAAAATAATCGTTAAAATCACATATACAGTAGACCCATTATAGCTCATTAAAATAATGCCTATACATGCCACTGAGAAAAATAATGCATTAATACCAGCTGCAGCTTAACCTCCACAATATTACATTTTTTCACCTTTTTATCTCGTATAAATTTGCTATTGCTCATAACACCATAGATAGGTTTGTGGAGGCAGGTCCTCATGGGTCAACGCGTTTCTCGGTATGCATTATTTTTCTCAGTGACATATATAAACATTGAGTTACTTAAGGCAAATTGACTGTGCAAGAGCAGTTGCTCCAGAGCTTAGCAAATGTGGGGACGCTCTGGTGACTGCCATTATCCAATCATGTGGAAGCAAAAATATATATTTTTTAAATTTTGCATGTGATTGGCTATTCTTTGCAAAGTGAAGCCTTACCTCATTTACTAAGCTCTGGAGCAACGTGCACAGTCTAGTTGCCTATAGTAAATCAACCCCTTGTTTTTATGACCTATAATGGGTCTATATGTGATTTTAGCAATTTATTTTACAATAAAATGTATTTTATCTAAATAATGCGTGTTCCTTTTTGCGCAAGTAAAGTCCAATAAGATTCTATGAGATGTTTAACTTGGGACTCCTGCAGCAAAATCTTGCCATCACAGTTCAAAGATGCTTCCAATAAATGAATGAGACATTTCTATAATGTCTGCAGCTGGTGGTCAGGGCTGGGGACCCCAGTGTATACATATATATATATATATATATATATATATATATATATTTTTTTTTTTTAATTTATTTATGCTCGTAGCCCTATGACCGAGACCAATATGGATCACATAAACATTCAACAAGACTTACAACATAACATAGACTTGAGGTGTGCCTTGGTCGTCTGGTCGATATGCCAAGAAAAGGGGGCATAGCCAAAATAAGTAATGGATGATTGTGGGGAGGAATGTGCTGAGAAGTTCCCTGAAAAAGGAAAAGGGAGGGAGCGTATCGGGCACTGGAACCGACAAAGAGCATGGGCGAGTGGTCTGCTTAAATACTCCCCGGGCTCCTCCCATAAATTCAGGCCACCATACTTGCTTTCTTATTTATGGTCATAGCCCTATGACTGAGACAAATATGGATCACATAAACACGACAAGACTTACAACATAACGTAGACCTGAGGTGTGCCTTGATCGTCAGTCAGTATGCCAAGAAAAGAGGGCAAAAATACCCAGATAGGGAAGTAGTTCTTTATTGATTCTGTCATTATTGAGCAAGCTTGTTAAAGGCTTGTGCCATTTCTACCTAAGGATTTGGAATGTAGCTAGGGAAGCAGGCGGATTTCCATCTGCCCAATTTCTTGATCACATGGTCTGGCACTCCGTACTGAGATGCAGCTGAGGCTGTTCCGATCTGAAGGAATGTCCGGTGTACCAACTGGGGTCAAGGCCCAAGCTGACCAGTAGGATTCTAGGGGGCTGGTCAGAAAAGCCAACAATGGGCTAGAGTCTGATAGGCTGTGTAGGTGAGACAGTAGCCAGTCGAGTACCATTACTGGACACCAGGCAATGTTATTCTGAAAGGTACTATGGAAAACACTGCGCTCAAATAATAGAGCTGCAGCCCAAAATACTCAGTTTCAGTATACATAAATATCAGTCAAAAGGAGAGCTGTGCTACACATTTATGGAGTCCACTTAAGTCCTTAAAGGTATTGATCCATATAGTTTGATAGGATGAAAATCAACAGTGAAGGTGCAATCAAACGTTGCTATGGTAGACAGCACCACTTGTGCACAGATACTGTAAGTGAAATCCACCACCGACAGAAATCAAGCCTTACCAGCCAATAAACCAATAGACGGTATGTGGTTAGGTATCTTATCCCTCCTCCTCAGCTAGTACAGGGTCAGATAGACAGGCAATCCCGCTGGGCTGTAAACACCGTCCTAGCGCACTCCCAGGTAGTTTAATCTCCCGTGGGGCATATGTAGGAGAGAAAGGACCACATAGTGCAATACGTACTTAAAACCTTTTAATAATGTTAGTCTGAAAGTGGTTGATGTTGACCCCAGGTCTCGATTGTTGAGTTCTGGAGACCTCAAGGTGAAGGACGTAATGGTTTTGAAAGTCAGGTGGTGTCTGTATAGTATCTAGCTGCCCGTGCTACTAAAAGTGAATTTGCTAGGCTGCAGAAAGCCATAGAAAGCCAGGTAGATGGCCGCTTGGATGACCAGGCTGGGCAGAACCCCCGAACGGGGAACATGTGAGGGTTTTAATCATGTCCCTAAAGGTGGCACTTGTGATGGGCAAGTGTTTGCTGTTGGCTACGGGCTGATGCTTCTGGATGCCATGTAGGAGGGATCTGACTGTATGGGCCATAACAAAGATGGCTTTCCGGGTTCCAGTGCGATAGTCCTTCAGTGTGTAGTGGGACAATGAGTGGTTAACCAGTTGCCATCCGTCCGCCCGCCGTGGTTTTACGGCGACAATATGGCTCTCCTGCGCAAATCGCTGTCATGTGACGGCAGGCGCGGGACCGTGTAGTGTGGGCGCGCAGGCTCACTGGCTAGTGGGGGAGCCAATCAGCAGGTGGGACGGACTCAATGTCCGCCGGCCAACCACGATCGATCCCCCCCGCAGTGACAGAACGGGGATCCGTGAATGTAAACAAGCGAATCCCCGTTCTGACAAGGGAGAAGAGAGTGATTGTATGTTCCCAGTATATGAGAGCAGCAATCTCTCTCCTCCCACAGTCAGCCCAGCCCCCACACAGTTAGAACACACTGACAGGGAACACATTTAACCTCTCGATCGCCCCCTAGTGTTAACCCCTTCCCTGCCAGTGACATTTATACAGTAATCAGTGGCTATTTATAGAACTGATCGCTGTATAACTGTCAGTGGTCCCAAAAAAGTGTCAAAAGTGTCTGATATGTCCACCTCAATATCGCAGTCCCGATAAAAATCGCAGATCGCCGCCATTACTAGTAAAAGAAAATAAAAAATAAAAACGCCATAAATCATTTCTCATAGTTTGTAGACGCTATAACTTTTGCGCAAACCAATTAATATATGCTTATTGCAATTTTTTTACCAAAAATATGTAGCAGAATACAGTTTGGCCTAAACTGATGAATAAATATGTTTTTGTATATTCTTTTTTTTTGGATATGTATTATAGCAAAAAGTCTGGCCAGGAAGGGGGCAAATCCTTCTAGGGCTGAAGTCGTTAATGAGCTAGGTTGCGTTGGCAAGGTGTGGCTTTTATCCATCGTTAGCTGTGACCAAGGTGGGATAGGAGTAGTCATTAGGTTGATTCCAGGTTCCTTTGTTGATGATAACCACAAAGGTGCACCGCTCAGAACCCAGAGCACAAAAAAATTCAGTTCATTATAAAAGTATGCACACCTGTGTCAGGTGCTCAGGTTAAGGATGTTCCTCCTCATCCGATAGTCCAAATTATATACAGCAAAAAGAACCGGCACACTGAAGTACGCTATCCAATGAATTTATTCCATGCCCATAAAAATACAGCACACGCAGACGCGTTTCGGCTTGTAGCCTTGTTCACAGCATGGTGTGAACAAGGCTACAAGCCGAAACGCGTCTGCGTGTGCTGTATTTTTATGGGCATGGAATAAATTCATTGGATATCGTACTTCAGGGAGCCGGTTCTTTTTGCTGTATATCCTTTGTTGATGATGTCGGCCATAGCCTGATTCCCTGTAGCAAAGACCACCGTTTGTCCTGTCCAGGTGTGGCCCCAGACCTGAGCAGCTGCCACAATGATACAATTCGAACAGTGATGACGAATGAGTAAAACCGGGGATTAGGAGGATTTCTGGAGGCCAAGGTCCTGCGAACCAGTGATGGCCAGAAATTGCAAACAAGCCTGTGGAGGCTGCGGCATCCGTGACTACCTGTAGTGACAGAGCTGATGCTGACGGAATGAACATCGATATACCGTTCCAGTTTGTAAGGAACTCATCCTACATTGTTAAGTCCACTATCGCTGCTGGGTCTAGTTTGAGAATTTGATCGGGGTCTTGTACCTGAGAGGAAAACTAAGAGATGTGAAATGAAAGACTGCCTCTGAGGAATAATCCTCATGGCAAAATTGAGCATTCCTAACAAGGACTGTCTGTTAGTACACCTTTGCGAAAGGGTAAAGTCGTGAATGACCAAGGCAGGCTGGCCTGCATGGCACGCGTGTCCAGATACCTAGGAAGGTGACAGAATGTGTCCACTTTATGTTTGGCTATTTAGTTTGTTAAACACCACTCCTAATCTATCCAGGTCTACCGGGGGTATACCTGGCTGTTCGATGAGTGGAAAGTCATCGGGGTAATGGATGACCATCTGACACTGGGCCTGGTGCGATAGGATCCATGTAAGGGACTGGGCGAAAATTTCGAACAGGCTGCTTTTGGACCCGGAGGTCAATTTAGTGGCAAGGTAATAAGAGTTCCTCCATTTAATGCCGTGCCATTGCCAGAGGGATGATTCCATATGCAGGAGTTCGAATGCATCTGAAATGTCTGCTTTAGACAGCCACGCGCCGGTACCTACTTTAATGATGGCCTGGATGGCTAAATCAACCGATGCATACTTCAGGGAGAATTCCTCGGAAAGGAATTAGGGAATTCAGACTTGGGATGCGAGAAGAATGAGGTGCAGACAAATCATACACTAAGCAAAGTTTATTGGAGAACTTTCCCTTGATGAGCTCAGCGGGGATCGTAGACTGGCAGTTTGTGTTGGTCTGGAACTGAGCAAGCCTGGCTGCTGCTTTGTCCGAAAAACGATCGGTGATAATCGTAGAAAGAATATTACCCGTACTTATATAAGTCCGCCACTGTATAGGGGGTAAAAGTCCAGCACTTTCTTCCTGCTGGGGGTGGCTGAGCAAAGGACTCTCTGAACCTCCTGGAAGCCAGGACAAACTCAGTGACTGTTAGCTTACGGTTGAGCCTGGGATCTTTGGATTTAACAAGACGTCTCCCCAGGCATACAACTTATTTTCGGCCAGGTCACATACTGAAATAAGAAGGAAAGCCAGATTGATGTCCTTGCACTCCAAGATGTCCTTCCTGATGCTTGGACAAGATGAGCAGAGAGGATGGTAGGACTTGTTTCTGGCGTACCTGCAGGAAGAAATGCTAGTACCAGGACCGCGACCGGGTCAGGGAGGGCCGTGGCTGGGTGCACTTTCAGAACTGTCACTTTGGTCTGGACATCAGAGACTGCTGTGGATAAGGAGTAGACCAAAGAGTGAAGTTGGGAAATGGCCCCAGAGATAGATTGCAGGGATATCTGAAGAACTCTGCTTTCCTGGCTGTAGTGAAATAGGGGATGCCCCTGAGGGACTGCACGCTGCCGCTCTCTGAGTCTGCGGAGGTGACAGAGGGGCAGGTGTGAAATTCTCACTGCCGGCATGCGGCATGGCTCCGGCTATAAGACAAAACAAGGGGGTGCATGTGTTAAGAGGAGGTGTAGCAGTAGGATAGTGAGTGGAGTGGGATACAGAAAATTCAGAGAAGAAGGAAGAGGAGAAGTACAGAAAAAGGAACGACAGACGCAGATAAGAGCCGATTGCGTTCTATTGTGTAAAACCCTGTTGAGTGGAAATTTAGAAAACGCAAAAGAGTGCATGGCAACCGAGGTGAGCCAGGAGGTGACTGGCCAGGTAACTGACAGCTCGGGTGCCTGTCTGTGCTGAGCACAAAACCTGTAGACCAGAGCCCCAGGACGTACTGGGACAAGCAGCCGAAGTCTGGTACGGCCTACGTAGGAATGTTGCAGTCTGTAGTTTGTAATGTATACTCGGTCTGCTAAAGCTTGCACTCTCAGCAAGCTCAACATTTAGCGACCTTGTCTGTGTAGGTGAAGGAGTGCCCTTCGAAAACAGTGTAATGCAGAGACACGTGACAGTAACTAACGCCCAATGAGTTTCCCAAATCGTGTATGTGAAGTGAACGTATAGTGAAAAGGTGCTGCAGGATAATGTGACAGAGGAATCCGTGAACTACACACCTGACTGACGCCTTAGTAGCGAGGTCCTGGTTTTGATCGAAAATGCAGTCGACCGGAAACCTGTAGTAAGGGTGACATAAGTGCAATATATATATATATTTTTTATTTTGAAACGAGCTGTTCAACCCCTGTTATGCGACTGGCACTGGTGAAGATGCAATCCCTATGTGTTTTTGTTTTTGAGGAAATAACGTCCAACCTGGTGCAGGATGGAACCTAAACTCGACTGAGCTAAGGGAGAAATGACAGACAGAAAACGATGAGTGGCTCATATGGAGACGATGTGGCCAATTAAGTGCCACTAAAAACGATGTGTGGCTGATTGTGTGCCACTGGGAATGTGCGTGCAGCGACTGCAAGAAGTTATGCTTGGATGCGTGCTTGTAACGATTACAAGAAGTTTATGCTTGGATGCGTGCTTGCAACGATTGCAAGAAGTTATGCTTGGATGCGTGCTTGCAACAATTGCAAAACGTTGTGCTTGGATGCATGCTTGCAACAATTGCAAGGGAGTTTGTGTCACTGGAGATGTGTTTGCAGTTACTATAAGAAGTTTGTATTCCTGTATATGTGCTTACAACGATTGCAAGAAGTCTGTGCTGCTAGAGATGTGCTTGCAACGATTGCAAGAAAGTAACCTACTGATAGGTGAAAAATAAGGATAGCAGAAATTCAATGTGTAGGAATGAACTTTGACCCTAACACGGTTGTAGCTATGCTTGAAGGTGTAAGAATATTAATCTGATACAGATCATTGTGCCGTCGACGTGATTAGAATCGGACTGTCATGTGTATGTAGTGGGTGCCCCTCTATTTCTGCGGCTTTTGCTAAGCGGCTGCTGCAAATACACAGGCTCTCCTAGCAGGTAGAGTGTGCCTGCCAGCTCTCTGCATGGGTTAATTTGTCTTTCTCTCTTGTTGTTTCTGTGTGCAGAGCCACACACGCATAAGGATAAGGTTACACTGCTTCTCTCCTGTGTTCCTTGTGCATAGGAAGGAAGCCAATAGAAGGAGCAGTTACAGGAGCCAATCCAAGGGACTTTAACAAGCTGCAGGGAGTAGCTGCAGAGGACTCTGGAATATGAAGTCCCTTTATCAGACGGCTCCATAGCCTTGTATAGAGTATTGAACTACAAGTCCAGCATTCTCAGGAAGGAGAAGAAATGAGAGACTCCATCTTGATTCCCTGCGGAGAATTCAGTCAGAACGTGGCAGAGGAAGAGAATAGACCTAAGAGAGGGGTGCTGTCTCTTACATCTTTCCATTGCACGATCTTAGGCCTCTGGGACCAGTGGGGACATCCAGCCTGAAGAGAGGGGGATCCCAGGTGCACATCCAAATGCACCTGCACCGACAGAAACGTTCCAGTGTGAGGTCACCAGTCAGGTCACTAGGAAAGCCTGCCTGTCCCAGGAAGTTTGTTTGGGCCCTGATCGCATGATTGGGTTAGAGGGCTGTTGCCCATTTGCAGGAAACAAGGACACTGCACAGACGGAGTTATATTGAACACTGTATACAGACATCATTACTGGTAGTCACCTTGCTGTTACTTGTAGTGCCTTAGGACAATGCTGAGGAAAATCTTGCATTCTTAATGATCTGGGCCAGTTATATTATTTGGGCCTACTATCCAGGAATTTAAGTGCACCAACAAGAGTGGCTAGCTGAAGATGCCAAGATGTATTTAACTTCAAAGGGACTGAAGTCACTATTTCAATACAGCCTCACACTCATATATCCAGGGTTCTGTGTATGCAGTGGGTGTGTGGGACAGCCTATCTGGGAAGTTAAGATATTGAGTAAGGGTAACCAATCTGGTACAGATGGCCATTTTTGTGATTTATTGTTATTAAAGGGTTTGCTCTGCTCTTGGGGTTATTCTAAGGTTCTGAATCCCCTGAAAGCAGCCTAAATGTACTATTGAGTTATTTTGCTCATAACCTCAGTCAATGTTATTCTATTGCATTCCTTGAACATATTGCCAATGTTTGTTACTTATCCACAGAAATACTACAGGGTGGGCCATTTATATGGATACACCTTAATAAAATGGGAATGGTTGGTGATATTAACTTCCTGAAAATAAACCCTTGCCACTTTGGGCGTCTAACTACAAAGACACACTGACTACTTGTTCTGCCACAGCCTACCGCTGCCCAGAAACTTGGCGGTCACACAGAAATAAACAGAGGCTTTTAGTCACCCAGACTTAATTTCACCATTCAGAGGTATTGTTGCTCCCCAGTCTGCAATTCACAGAGATCTAGTTACAGGGTGGAACCCATTGTTGAAGCAACCTGGGAGTTTTATAGAGCCCTGAGTGCTTTATCTGTTACTCCTGAGCTTGTTAAACCTCATTGAGCCCACCAGGCTCACTACACAACACAAATACAAAAGCAATCAGTGTACAGCATAACACTGGAACAACTATATCTCCCATCCTGGACACAACCCATAGATTTTCTTGGCTTGCTATCACAATATATATATATATATATATATATATATATATATATATCAATCAGAGCTCAGAGTTATTCAAACTGCATCAGTGTTGGGTTAATTGTCCTCTAAATACTATTTATACCTAAAATGGCAATGTACTATAACTCCAATGTCTACCAAGCTGGAGCAGGTTTGTAAATATTACGGAAAATTGTTATCAAATACTTACCATAATTTTCCTTTCCTGCCCTGTCCTCACGTCAGCACACAATGGGTTAACACCTCATCTGGCACCCACAGGACCACCCCTTACTAGCTAAATAAAAGACAGCCCCTCCCACACTAACGTGTTCGATAACCTAGCCTGCGACAGGCCACTGGACAGGAAGTCCTGTGCTGATGTGAGGACTGGCCAGGAAAGGAAAATTACTGTTTATTTGATAACAGTTTTCCGTATTCCTGGCCCTACCTCACGTCAGCACACAATGGGATATAACTAGCTGAATAAATGGGTGGGAGAGAACACATGAAAAGAAAAATTGACAATCAAAGGAAAGCTGCCAAAGACAAAAATAATTTATGTCTCGTCCCAAACTTTGCAGAACTTGCTGACTGCATGCCTAGCTTGTAAAGTCCAGTGAAGGGCTAGCTGTCTCACATATATCTTCCACTGAAATCCTGGCATAACTGCCCCAAAGGCTGCCACCCCCCAGGTCGAAGGAGCTTGCACCTGTTCCCGAGCAGAAAGGCCTACTTTCTGCATGCCAATCTAATCACCCTGGTAAACCAATAGAAGATGACCCAAGAACCTGATGGCAAAATGAAAAGATTGTCTACTTTCCTCATGTCTTTTGACCTTTGCATGTACACTGGTAGCAACTTGTGTAAGGACCTGAAGTCTTTCTGATGTGTACTCAGTGACTCCATGTGAATGTTTGGAGGGACTGACCCCAGTTTTCTTGAAAACTGTATACCACTTTAGAACTGAGCTTTGGAGATGGACGCAGTATCACTATTTCTGATAAAAAGACACAAAAGGGATCTGCAGGAAAGTGCTGCAATCTCCAACATACTTCTGTCTGAAGCAACTGCTGTCAGAGGAACAAGTTTTACAACTAGGAACCGCAATGGAAATTAAGCTATTGGAGCAAAGGATGCTTATACTAGGGCTTTCAGAACCAAGCCTAAGTCCCATGAAAGGAACAAGGATTTCCTTGGTGGTCATATGGATTACGGCCTGCATGAAGCATTTGTTCAATGGCTCTTCTACCCATCTGCAGCCTGAAAAAGAGGATAAAGGCAAAGACCTGTACTTTTATGGAGTTGTATGCCAGACCAACCTCAAGTGCTGATTATAAAAATGTCCATGATACTGGCTAGAGCTGGGGACACAGGAGAGAAAACTTTGCTGAGCAAACAGAACAAACTTCCTCCATATCCTCCTATATGTAGCGTTCATGGTCTTGTGGTCTTCACCGAGGTCTGAAACACCTCGGATGAGAATCCCTGCACCTCTAGTCCAGCCAATTCAAGCTGCATGATATCTGGGGGAGCAATGAAATCCAAGGCCTCCACGGCAGGTGGAAAGCACCTGTATGGCATAAACATGTTCTGTCCACATCTTCAGAAAAATCTTCATAATCAAGGCCACTTGGAGGAAGACAAACCCCAAGGAAAAAACCCATGACACTGTGAATCCACCTTTTATCACTTCATCTTTGTACCTTGCTACAAATACCGGAAGCTGTGTTCAGTGAACTTTCTATGAGAACTACCGCTGGAATGCACCATAGAGCCAATCTTAGCTCAGGTATGTATTGCTGGAAAATAATTTGTCTAACTGGATCCTGCTTTCCCAGTAAGTAGAACATCATTAACTGTCTGTAAGCGGCTCTCCGCCCAGTGAAAATTTTATGTTAGGAAAAGTAACAGGAAAAGACAGACACTTGGTGTCCCCTTGGCGGGCAATGTAGGCTACTGCTGTCTTGTTGTCAGTCCTCAACTTCATTCAGGCTGCTTGGAGAAAGATCCTGAAAGGCTTGCAATGCATCTGCATTCCACTAGGCTCCATTGGCTTTGCACTTGTCCTCTCAGACTGGAGGCTATACTGGCATCTGACGTCAGAGTTATTCCATCATCTGGGTTGAGAGGCACGCCACAAAAGAGGCACACTGGTGTCCAAAACTGATCCATAGGCAGCCCATCACATTGAATGAGGAAGGCAAATTGAAAAGCCGCCATGTGCCACCAGGCCCAAGGCAGGGGAGGGCTGGGCCAGGGGGCAGGGTGGCAATTGCCCCCCAGGCCACCCTAACTTACTTACAAAATGGCTGACGGGCGCTGCCCTCTCACACTTTTTTTCTTCTTGTGGAAGAAGGAAGCAGGGGCCAGGGGTGCAGCCACCAACTAACTGCAGGCAAAGGGGGGGCACCCAGGGCCGGCTGTGCTGATGAGCACTGATCAGGTTGCATTTGATAGGCACTGGTGAGGCTGCATTGATGGGCACTGATGAGGCTAAGTTGATTGGCACTGATGAGGCTGCATTGGTGGGCACTGATGAGCTGCATTGATGCATTATTTTTGTTAAACCTCCTTTGTTGCTATTAACATTAAATTATGTTACCATATTGTATCATATTTGTATTGCTTCATAACATCAATGTCCGTTATAAAACCAGGTGGGCATGGATGGTGACCTGATTCGGTGGTTCAATGGGCCACTTGACTGGACTTGCCCCCCGGGCCTAAGGCTGCCAGCCCTCCCCTGGCCCAGGGCTACACTGGAATGGCCACTGTAAAATGTTCCAATGGGGACCATGCAATACCTCGCTGACATAAATGCTGTTTCCATGACTCTTCGCAGATTTTAATTTTGCAAATTTTGCAGTTTTGGAAAAACACTTGACATATTCAGTCATGAAAAACTACTCTAAGATTATTCACAGACTAAGAAGGGGTTAACTGTTTTTCCTGTTTGTTCACTGGTCGACTGAACTTGAAAAAGGATTTCTAGGACATGGTTGTGATGCTTTGCCAGCTCCTGGCTTACACCTGCGACAATCAAAACGTCCTCCAAGTAGTGGAAGAGCCTTATCCCCAAAGACGAATTACTGCCACTACTGCCAACAAAATGTTCAAAAAGTTTCATGGTGCAAATGGCAAACACCTGAACTGGAAGTGACAGCTGGTCACTGCTAATCTCAGATGTTTCTGGTGTTACGCACTGATTGGTATATGGAAGTATACGTCAGCCAGGTTGATTGACTCTAGATCTTTAGAACAGGCTTCCTTCTGGGACGACAGCCATGCAGACCAATTTGATGCAGTGTGCGGCGTATGGTCTGAGCACTGACAGGCTGACCCCCCCACCCCTTAAACCTATACAGCAATGCTGGCAGCACTCCTATGTCTATTTCCCAAAGACAACCTCTAGATATGAAGCTGAGCACGTGCACTCAACTTCTTTGGATGAACAGGGCGAGGCCTGTTCTGAGTGGAACCTGTCTTGTTAAACCACCGTATGGTCTTGGCCATCGTGCTGCAGCTCAGTTTTAGGGTCTTGGCAATCTTCTTATAGCATAGACCATCTTTATGTAGAGCAACAATTCTTTTTTTCAGATCCTCAGAGAGTTCTTTGCCATGAGGTGCCATGTTGAACTTCCAGTTACCAGTATGAGAGAGTGAGAGCGATAACACCAAATTTAACACACCTGCTCCCCATTCACACCTGAGACCTTGTAACACTAACAAGTCACATGACAGCAGGGAGGGAAAATGGCTAATTGGGCCCAATTTGGACATTTTCATTTAGGAGTGTACTCACTTTTGTTGCCAGCGGTTTAGACATTAATGGCTGTGTGTTGAGTTATTTTGGCAAATTTACACTGTTATACAAGCTGTACACTCACTACTTTACATTGTAGCAAAGTGTCATTTCTTCACTCTTGTCGCATGAAAAGATATAATAAAATATTTTCAAAAATGTGAGGGGTGTACTCACTTTTGTGAGATACTGTACCTTTTTCTCCGATCTGTATACCACGGTCAGTGATAAACTGCAGCAGTTTCTCCAGTGCTGAGATTTTAGGTAGGAGGAGATTAACACTACAGCCTGTATACACGCCCACATATGTGATGTCAATATCATGTGACCTGGCTATCTCCGAGAACAAGTACATGTTCTCTCCAGCATAAAAGACACAACTGAGCATGTGCAGGAGGACTAACCTGTCTGTGTTAAGCTGGCCTTCCCCAGATAGACAGTGCAGGGAGGGGAAGATCTATGCATACAGGATAAAACAGCCTTCATGCACAATGCAGATAATTAACCCCTTAAGTTCCTCAGTGAGTATAACAAGCATGCTATGCTGCATATACAGACTGATTTTACTGTTGTGGGTTTAGTAACACATCACAGTTAACGCTGTTGCTAGTCAACAGGCAAAAAAACTGCCACTGTATAGATTTTCTGCAGTTGAAGAGGTCTTTCTGCATGCAAATGTTTTGAGGTGCTTTTTCAATGCATTTTGCCATGTTACAGATGTGTTGCATAGAGAAAATATGCAACATGTTGTCCTTTAGTTAACTGTACTGGAACACACTACACGGGCGTGGCGTAGGCCAGTGGTTCTAAACCCTGTCCTCAAGAACCCCCAACAGGCCATGTTTGCAGGTTTTCCTTTATCTTGCACAGGTGCTGATAAAGGATCAATGGCTTGGTATTTTGAACAGCTATTTAATTTAAGAGAAATTCTCATAACATGGCCTGTTGGGGGTACTTGAGGACAGGGTTGAGAACCACTGGCGTAGGCCATTGGAATGTCATGGTAAACACTGTTCATGCATTTTTGACTCAAATAAAAACGCATTGGACTGCCTCTGGTGTGAACCAGCCTTAAGTCCACTTTTCAATCTGTAGGATACCTAAAGGTATTGAAAGACAAAGACACTTGTGCACTAGACGCTGGCAGGTCCCATCCACTCCTGGAAGTGCGTTGCTTAAACATGCATCAGCCAACTTCATTGGATAAAGCTTGGAGACCATTACTGCAAATTGGTCTTCTTATCACATCTCTCTCATTCTTCATCAATGAGCTTTTAACTGTCATTATGGGAAAAGAAGTCCTTCCTTTTTCACATTTGGAAATATCTGCGTGCGTTTGCGATGGTTGGGCCTGTGTCTTGCCTGTGACATGGAAAATTGCTGCATACTTTCCTCTACAGCCTGTAGGCTTTGAACTTTGTGCACCCGCTTCCGTATCCATTGTCATTTGAGGCAATCCATGGCAATTAATTTCCCGTGACTGCATGTAGGGCTGGGCAGGGCATTTTCTATTGCGCTGATTTAAACTCATGTGAGCCATTGTCACGTGAGCTGCTTGAAGGGCATGAAAGCTGCCCTGTGCGGGAATGTGAGGAATGCAGATTGTCCTGGTCAGGAGATGACCAGTGGTGGGTCTTATGTTTTCTGGAGTGTTTGCGTTTAGCCTTCTGCTCCTAAAACAATGCTAAATACCATACTTTGCAGTAGAGCTGCACAATTAATCGTATTAAAATCGCGACCTCGATCTACCCCCCCCCTGCGATCTCCATCGGGCATTACCGCGATTTTCAGTGCAGTTAAAGGGGTCTGACTTGGGGGGCGAATCAGCGCGATTTGACAGTAATAAAAGTGCCTGAAGTCTTTTGAAGTCGGAGCGGCTTGAGTCTCAGGGGAGAGAGCCAAGTCTGGGCAGACAGCCAACTTCTGAGTCATCATTGATAAGAGTTACAAAGTAATTTTACTTCAAAGACATTGAACTCTGAGTGAACTCCCCTTCTATAGTTGTTTGGTTTAACCATTTGAAGACTAAATCTTTCCTCACACTTGCTGTTTACAAATAAAAATCCATTATTTTGTGCTAGAAAATGACTTAGAACCCCCAAACATTATATATATATTTTTTTAGCAGAGACCCTAGAGAATAAGATGGCGGTTGTTGCAATATTTTATGTCACACGCTGTTTGCGCAGCAGACTTTTAAACGCAATTTTTTTGGAAAAATTTTCCCTTTCAAAAACCTAAACAGTGCTGTTAGCCCATTTTTTTTGTATATTTAATATATTACGCCACGAGAATCGTGAGAGAATCGTGATCTTTATTCTAAGCAAAAAAATCGTGATTCTCATTTTGGCCAGAATCGTGCAGCTCTACTTTGCAGTCCTTGAGCATTCCTTGAGCACTCTTTTGCAGGCATGTCCCACGCTGCCCCCTTGTATGGAAAAAAAACATAATTCTGCCACCAAGAAAAACAGGTACCTTGTCCCTTAAAGACCCGTGTGCTTTCATCTACTTACTTCAGAAGCAGCAGCAGGTGAGTCCAGGCAGCCTTCCAGAAGCAGACAGGAGACAGAATCTGAGACAAAAAACAGTCAGACTGTCTAACCCAAGGGTCTCCAAACTATGGCCCTCCAGTTGTTCAGGAACTTCAATTCCCATCATGCCTAGTCATGTCTGTGAATGTCAGAGTTTTACAATGCCTCATGGGACGTGTAGTTCTGACAAATCTGGAGGGCCATAGTTTGGAGATCCCTGGTCTAACCCCTGGGAACACAGGACAGCAGGGGAGCAAACAGCAACAAGTCTTCATCACACAATGGTAAACTGGCAGGACTGCAGAGAGATGGAAGAAGAACAAGTTCCTCTGCGGCTATAAGACTGTTTCAGCTGCTGCTTGGTGACTGGCGATCACTACCCCGCTTCGTCCGTTCCCCTGCCTTCTCTGACATCATCCACCACCACTCTCAGACTGAAAACAAAGACAGGAGAGCAGTGCGGCATGCCGCCTGTACAAGACAGGAAAAACCCAAGGGAGAGGCCAATGGTGACATTGCAGAGCTTACTGATACCACACCTGAAATGCTGCCCCCCCCCAAAAAAAAAATATCACGCTCGCCAAAAGGCCCCCACATCCATTATTTTATATCATGATAATTAAAACTAAAATTTAATTTATCAGGAAGTCAGATTTACATGCAACAGCACCTTGTTTATATGCAAAATGATATGGCATACCATTATGTTCGATTCCAAGGGGCAGGCTAGAGCAGTATAGGAGCAGGCTAGGGCAGTATATAGACAGGATAGGGTAGTATTAGGGCAGGCTAGGTTAGTATATAGACAGGCTAGGGTAGTATAGGGGCAGGCTAGGGTAGTATATACACAAACTAGGGTAGTATAGGGGTGTGCTAGGGCACTATAGACATGGGCTGGGGTAGTATATAGACAGGCTAGGGCAGTATAGGGGTGGGATAGGGTAGTACAGGGGCAGGCGGAGTGGCCCGGGCGCCAGTTGTCATCATGACACACAAAACTGCTGGAAAAAAATCTTGGTTATCAATTCTCTGGGTAACTAGAAGAGAAGGAGAGGCGACCATGGTTCAATTTGCTGCCCCTCTCAAAGTGCTGCCTGGGTCCAATGGACCCACTGGGACCCATGGTAGGGCCGGCCCTTTAAGCAACATTACCCACGTCCCGGCACAAGGGATACCCAGTTTCAGGAGGGTATAAGTCCAACTTTCTGGGTCTTCCAACTCCATGGTGGCCTGGAGTATGACCAAAAAAAGAACACCTTAGTGGGGGAGGGGATGTCCTTTATTTAGCTAGTAAGGGGTGGTCCTGAGGGTGCCAGATGAGGCGTTAACCCATTGTGTGCTGATGTGAGGTAAGACCAGGAAACTTTTTTGCCCTTTTTATACTTCTTTAAAAGCTGCCATCAAAGGCCCGGCAAGTGTATACCTTTTATTTAGATGAAGCTGTATTCCTGAAAAGTCATATGCTGTATAAAAAATATTTATTTTATGGGAAATTATATTATATTTATAACGTATTCATAATGGTGCTAAAGGTGGAAAATATAATACTATACATAAAATAGTTGATACATTACCCACTCCATGGGCTCCAGCTTTACATGCGTAGTGTAACAGTGTCATGTCTGTTAGTCCATCCCTGTCATTCACATGACATCCCCTCTTCAAAATCTGTCAGAAAAATGGCTGTGAATATTCATTTAATTCATAAACATTTCACAACAAGCAATGCTTACTCTAACGGAAGCTTGATTTACATTTGATGTCAAAAGCAATAGAATTTCAGAATAACAAATTGTATTATGGTCGTACCTTTTCATATTCATCCATCTGACTGCAGTATACAGCCTTGGCCAACCAATGACCACACAAAGGCCCATCAACAATGCATGTTGCACCAGGAGAATGTGCATGGAGGAGTTGATACTCTTGGCACAGTATTGCTAAGCATTTGACTTAATTTATCTTGCATGTACCTATATATACAGTATATGGCTGATCGGTGTGTGTGTGTTCATCCCTCACATTTTCCTAATTATTTTATTCTATCTTTTCATGTGACAACACTGAAGAAATGAGACTTTGCTACAATGTAAAGTAGTGAGTGTACAGCTTGTATAACAGTGTAAATTTGCTGTCCCCTCAAAATAACTCAACACACAGCCATTAATGTCTAAACCGCTGGCAACAAAAGTAAGTACACCCCTAAGTAAAAATGTCCGAATTGGGCCCAATTAAGCATTTTCACTCCCGGTGTCATCTGACTCATTAGTGTTATAAGATCTCAGGTGTGAATGGGGAGCAGGTGTGTGAAATTTGGTGTTATCACTCTCACTCTCTCATACTGGTCACTGGATGTTCAACATGGCACCTCGTGGCAAAGAACTCTCTGACAATCTGAAAAAAAATAATTATTGCTCTACATAAAGATGGCCTAGGCTATAAGAAGATTGCCAGGATCCTAAAACTGAGCTGCAGCATGGTGGCCAAGACCATACAGCGGTTTAACAGGATAGGTTCCACACAGAACAGGCCTTGCCAGGGTCGACCAAAGAAGTTGAGCGCACGTGCTCAGCGTCATATCCAGAGGTTGTCTTTTGAAAATAGACGTATGAGTGCTGCCAGCATTGCTGCAGAGCTTGAAGGGGTGGGGGTTCAGCCTTTAAGTGCTCTGACCATATGCCACACACTGCATCAAATTGGTCTGCATGGCTGTCGTCCCAGAAGCAAGTCTCTTCTAAAAATGATGCACAAGAAAGCCCGCAAACAGTTTGCTGAAGACAAGCACACTAAGGACATGGATTACTGGAACCATGTCCTGTGGTGTGATGAGACCAAGATAAACTTATTTGGTTCAGATGGTGTCAAGTATGTGTGGCGGCAACAAGGTGATGAGTACAAAGACAAGTGTGTCTTGCCTACAGTCCTGCATGGTGGTGGGAGTGTCATGGTCTGGGGCTGCATGAGTGCTGCCGGAACTGAGGAGCTACAGTTCATTGAGGGAACCAGCCAACATGTATTGTGACATACTAAAGGAGAGTATGATCCCCTCCCTTCGGAGACTGGGTTGCAGGGAAGTATTCCAACATGATAACGACCCCAAACACACCTCCTAGACAACCATTGCCTTGCTAAAGAAGCTGAGGATAAAGGTGATGGACTGGCCAAGAATGTCTCCTGACCTAAAACCTATTGAGCATCTGTGGGGCATCCTCAAACGGAAGGTGGAGGAGCGCAAGGTCTCTAACATGATGTCATCATGGAGGAGTGGAAGAGGACCCCGGTGGCAACCTGTGAAGCTCTGGTGAACTCCATGACCAAGAGGGTTAAGACAATGCTGGAAAATATTGGTGGCCACACAAAATATTGACACTTTGAGCCCAATTTTGACATTTTCACTTTTGTTGCCAGTGGTTTAGACATTAATGGCTGTGTGTTGAGTTATTTTGAAGGGACAGCAAATTTACACTGTTATACAAGCTGTACACTCACTACTTTACATTGTAACAAAGTGTCATTTCTTCAGTGTTTTCACATGAAAAGATATAATAAAATATTTACATAAATGTGAGGGGTGTACTCACTTTTGTGAGATACTGTATATACACCCACAGTGCTGTGAAAAAGTATTTGCCCCCTTCCTGATTGTTTTTTTTTTTGCTTATATGTTCGACTTAAATGTTTCAGATCATCAAACAAATTTTAATATTACAAAGATAACCCGAGTAAAAATATAAAATGCAGTTTTTAAATGATGATTTCATTTATTAAGGGAAAATAAGTTGTCCAAACCACCTGGCTCTATGTGAAAAAGTAATTGTTAAATCATGAATGGACTTTGATTAACCACATTTTTTGGAAAGCTGTGTTAAAGCGGAGTTCCACCCTAAAGTGGAACTTCCGCTTTATTGGAAGGTGACCCCCCCAACATGCCACAATTGGCATGTCATTTTTTTGGGGGGTGACCAGGGACCCTGTTTTCACAGGGTACCTGGTCCACTCCCTACCCTGGCGCCGCGGCGCAGGGAAGGAAGTCCACCTTCCCCCCCTCCCTCTCGGCGATCTTCTGGGACACGCCACAAGTCCCAGAAGATACGCCGGCCACAGGCACAGCGCGACTCGCACATGTGCAGTGCAGGCCCTGCTTTGAAGCCAAAGCTGGGTGCCCTCACTTATGATGCTGGCTCAGCCGAGGTGAGGGAGCAAAGAGCGAGCCCTTGGGCGACCGCATCACTGGAGCGAGGGACACATGAGTGGCCGATTGTTAAAAGTCAGCAGCTACACTTTTTGTAGCTGCTGGCTTTTACATGGGTGGAACTCCGCTTGAAATTTTACTTGCCACACTCATGCCTGACTACTGCCAGACCTGTTGAATCAAGAGATCACTTATTTAGAAGCAGTCTGACAAAGTGAAGCACGCTAAAAGATCTAAAAAAGCAACACATGATGTTCAAGAACAGATGAGAAACAAAGTAATTGACATATCTATCTGGAAACTGTTACAAAGCCATTTCTAAGGCTTTTGGACTCCAGTGAACCATGGTGAGAGCCATTATCTACCAATAAGAAAACTTGGAACAGTGGTGAACCTTCACAGGAGTGCACTGGCCGACCTATCAAAATTACTCCAAGAGCACAACGACGACTCATCCAGGAGAAGAACCCAGAACAACATCTAAAGAACTGCAGACCTCACTTGCCTCAGTTAAGGTCAGTGTTTATGATTCAAGAAAGAGACTGGGCAAAAATGGCACCCATCGAAGAGTGCCAAGGTAAGATCCACTGCTGACCAGAAAGAAGGCTCGTCTCACATTTCCCCAAAAAAATCTTGATTATCTTCAAGACTTTTGGGCAAATATTCTGTGGACTGATGAGACAAAAAATAAACTTTTTAGAAGGTATGCGTCCCGTTACATCTGCCGTAAAACTAACACAGCATTTCATAAAAAGTACGTCATACCAACAGTCAAGCATGGAGGTGGTAGTGTGATGTGATGGTTTGGGGCTGCTTTGCAGCTTCAGGACCTGAATGACTTGCCATAATTGATGGAACCATGAATTCTGCGCTGTACCAGAAAATCCTGAAGGAGAATATCCGGCCGTCATTTCCTGACCTCAAGCTCAAGAGCACTTGGGTTATGCATCAGGACAATGATCTGAAAGACACCAGCAAGTCCACCTCTGAATGGCTCAAAAAACAAAACAAAATTAAAGCGGAGCTCCACCCAAAAGAGGAAGCTCTGCTTGTTTTCACCCCCCTCCCCCCCACTGTCACATTTGGCACTTTTTTTGGGTAAAGGGTGGAGCGGGGACCTGGTTTATCCCTGTGGTGATCTGAGCCGGAAGTTCAGCTCCCCCTCCTTCCCTTGCAGTCTTCTGGGACACATCACAGGCCCCAGAAGACTATGGGAGCATTTACAAGGCGTAGTGTGACTCGTGCATGCACAATAGGAAACAGGCTTTAAAGCTGTGAGGCTTCACTTCCTGTTTCCCTTACTAGAGATGCCGGCGCCTGCATCCCAAGCAGATTGAATAATTGGTTTGGGTTCCGACATCGCTGGATCCCTAAACAGGGAAGTGTCTTTATATTCAAAGTCAGAAGCTACTGTATTTGTAGCTGCTGACCTTTTCATTTTCTGAAAAAGTCTGGAGTTCCTCTTTAAGGTTTTGGAGTGGCCTAGTCAAAGTCTGAACTTAAATCCAATTGAAATGCTGTGGTATGACCTTAAACAGGCTGCTCATGCTGGAACACCCTCCAATGTGGCTGAATGAAAACAATTCTGCAAAGAAGAGTGGCTCAAAATTCCTCCACAGCGACGTGAAAGACCCATTACCAGTTATCACAAACGCTTGATTGCAGTTGTTGCTGCCAAGGGTGGCTCAACCAGTTATTAGGTTTAAGGGGTAATTACTTTTTCACATAGGGCCAGGCAGGTTTGGACAGCTTTTTTCCCTTTTATCATTTAAAACTGCATTTTGTATTTACTTGGGTTATCTTTGTGCAATATTAAAATTTGTTTGTTGATCTGAGTCATTTAAGTGTGACAAAAATGCAAAAAAATAAAAAAATCAGGAAAGGGGCATATACTTTTTCACAGCACTGTATGTATACTGTTTATCTTTCATCGAAAAATGTAATACACAAGGACAAGTACTATAATATGTGATTATTGAAGAGAAATTTTGTGATAAAAGCATTGCATTAAACCACAAATAGACCTAAAAACAAAAATGTAAAATATTGCAGCTTACCAGTCCTTAGCTGTGGTGGCTGCATTAGTTTCCTTTTTTCAGGACGTACAGAAAATACCTGTTGATCTGGCTAGAAATGTAGTCGCTTGTCACTTCCTGAAAGCTACAGAGCTTAAAGTGGTTGTCAAGTCATGACAACCACTTTAAACTACAGGTAAGCCTATATTCAGGCTTACCTGTAGGTCCCGGGAATATCTCCTAAACTTGCATACGTGCAGTGAAGAAATGGTCCAACTGGGCCGTTTCTTCACGAAGTGTGCTGTAAATGACGGCTGACGTGCGCAATCACAGCGCCCAGGATCCCGGAAGATGTCGGACTCAACATGTCGCCGGTCACAGCGATGCTTGGGGACCGCTGCTACAGCGCCGATCTAAGGTAAGCATTTCATAATGAACTAGTATGCGATGCATACTAGCTCATTATGCCTTTCTCTTGCAGGTTTTTTTTTTTTAACTTGACAACCACTTTAACCCTTTGCTGATCACCCGCCGCAATTATACTGCGGCAAGGTGGCCCAGCTGTGCAAATTGCCATAGGTGTACATTTGTCCTTGCATATGAGAATGCGGGCGCATGCTCGCTGCGTGCCTCAGGAGCGTGCCCGGCGAACTTGATGTAAACAAAGCGGATCCTTGTTCTGACAGGAGACATCTCAGAGATCTGCTGTTCCCAGTGATCGGGAACAACAATCTCTGTGATGTCCCAGGCAGCCCATCCCCCCTACAGTTAGAACACACTGAGGGAACCCCTTGAATGCCCCCTAGTATTAACCCTTTCCCTACCAGTGTCATTTATACATTGCTCAGTGCATTTTTATAGCACTGATCAATGTAACAATGTAAAAATCGCAGATCGCCGCCATTACCAGTAAAAACAAAAACAAAAAAAAAAAGGCCCTAAATCTATCCTATAGTTTGTAGACGCGATAACGTTTGCGCAAACCAATCAATATACTTATATTGCGTTTTTTTTTCTCTCATCAATCCACCATGTCTCATGAATCCACCATGTAATGAGAATGAATAAAGGCTGACATGTTTGAAGTCCAGCTTGGCTGACAACCATGACTCCCTCCATAGATGTTATGGAGAAGTGAGTATAGACTTAAAAGGGACAGGAAGTATGTTAATAATAGGATCGCTGGGTGAAAATAAAGGAAAATTAGCCTGGATAAAAGAAAAACAATGAAACCACCACATCTATGGACTGGTAAGCTGCAATATATAAAATTAATGTTTTGGGTTTAGATACAATTTAACCCCTTCTCGCCTAAGGGCAAAACAAATATAAATGCCTAAGCACAATTTTGCAACTTTGACGTGTGTTAGTACAACTGTACATATCGTCAAAGCTTTATGTATCCAGGTGGATTAAACAGTGAGGGAAAAAAGTATTTAATCCCTAGCTGATTTTCTACATTTTCCCATTGACAAAGAAATGATCAGTCTATCACTTTAATGGTAGGTTTATTTTACCAGTGAGAGACAGAATATCAACAAAAAAATTCAGAAAAACGCATTTCAAAAGAGTTATAAATTGATTTGCATTTCAATCAGTGAAATAAGTATTTGACACCTTCACAAAACATGACTTAGTACTTGGTGGCAAAACTCTTGTTGGCAATCACAGAGGTCAGACATTTCTTGTAGTTGGCCACCAGGTTTGCACACATCTCAGGAGGGATTTTGTCCCACTCCTCTGCAGATCTTCTCCAAGCCATTAAGGTTTCAAGGCTGATATTTGGTGACTCAAACCTTCAGCTCCCTCCACATATTTTGTATGGGATTAAGGTCAGGAGACTGGCTAGGCCACTCCAGGACCAAAATGTGCTTCTTCTTGAACCACTCCTTTGTTGCCTTGGCCGTGTGTTTTGGGTCACTGTCAGGCTGGAATACCCATCCACGACACATTTTCAATGCCCTGGCTGAGGGAAGGAGGTTCTCACCTAAGATTTGATGGTACATGGCTCCGTCCATTGTCCCTTTGGTGCGGTGAAGTTGCTCTGTCCCCTGAGCAAAAAAGCACCCCCAAATCATAATGTTTCCACCTCCATGTTTGACGGTGGGGATGGTGTTCTTGGGATCATAGGCAGCATTCCCCCTCCTCCCCTTCCAAATACAGCGAGTTGAGTTGATGTCAAAGAGCTTGATTTTGGTCTCATCTGACCACAACGCTTTCACCCAGTTCTTCTCTGAATCATTCAGATGTTCATTAGCAAACTTCAGACGGGCCTGTACATGTGCTTTCTTGAGCAGGGGGACCTTGTGGGCGCTGCAGAATTTCAGTCCTTCATGGCGCAGTGTATTACCAATTGTTTTCTTGGTGACTATGGTCCCAGCTGCCTTGAGATCATTGACAAAATTCTTCTGTTCTCATGATCATTAAAACTCCACGAGGTGAGATCTTGCACGCAGTCCCAGACCGAGGGAGATTGATAGTTATTTTGTGTTTCCTCCATTTGCGCATAATCACACCAACTGTTGTCACCCTCTCACCAAGATATATGGCGATGGTCTTGTAGCCCATTCCAGCCTTGTGTAGGTCTACAATCTTGTCCCTGACATCCTTGGACAGCTCTTTGGTCTTTGCCATGGTGGAGAGATTGGAATCTGATTGATTGATTGCTTCTGTGGACAGGTGTAGTTTATACAGGTAACAAGCTGAGATAAGGAGCACTCCCTTTAAGAGAGTGCTCCTAATCTCAGCTCATTACCTGTCTAGAAGACACATGGGAGACAGAAATCTTGCTGATTGATAGGGGATCAAATACTTATTTCACTCATTAAAATGCAAATCAATTTATAACTTTTTTGAAATGCGTTTTTCTGCATATTTTTGCTGTTATTCTGTTTCTCACTGTTAAAATAAACCTACCATTAAAATTATAGACTGATCATTTCTTTGTCAGTGGGCAAATGTACAAAATCAGCAGGGGATCAAATACTTTTTTCCCCTCTGTACCTTGTTTTTTTCAGAACAAATTGGGCTTTCTTTTGGTGGTAAATGGTAATGGACATCTCCTGTTTTCTTTTTTATTATTAAAGAAAAACTGGCCCAAAATAGTAAAGAAAAAAAAAACTAGTTTTTTTTTTATTTAGCTGTATATTTCTTGGCATTACCATAATTAACCACCAAACAATCCAGAATCAATTCTCCTGCTCCTGACAATCACAATGATACCACATATGTGTATGTTAGTTGTTGTTTGTACCTGTGGTGGGGCCCAGAAACAATGGTGCGCATTTTGCATTTTTTTCTATCCTGCCTAAAACACACCGACGCTGAGTGACACCAATACTAATTTAAAAAATGTATTTTTTTACATTCTACTCAAAATATGCTGACTGTGACCTTTGACCCCAACCTTGACCTTTGTCCCCAACCTTGACCCTAGCACTAACCCTGGCAAACCTTGATCTTGCTATTTTTTTCTTCATTTTTTATTCTTTGTTTTTCAAAATTGTTATTTATTTATACACATTTTTTTTTATTTACAGCACCATCTCCTGCAAGGAGAGGAAGATACAACGTATCTTCCTCTTCATTCAGAAGAGGAAGTAAACACAGGGACGGGCTCACAGTGACTGATCACTGTAATAGCCAATCAGATGCTATCACAGCCATCAGGTGACCTGGAATTGGGAGTCCCGGGTTCCGATCGTTAGTAGGAGACCCAAGGCTCTGGGTGAGAGCCGGTCTCTGTGCTGGGAGCACGCTGTGCATCGCACTCCCAGCACAAGAGAACTACGCATATATGGGGCCCCGCGGCAAAAAGCCTCCTTCCGTGAAGCTGCATATATGTGTCAGCGTCAAGTTACATTGGTCCAATCAGATGTATTTTATCAAGAAAATGGAAAGCATTCACTAAATGGCACCCGTGATAAGCGACCTACCTCCTGTTTTCAGAACTCAGCAGGGCAGCCGCTCATCATAGGACCCTGGAGCTTATGGAGGTCACTGGAGTAGCAGGGTCTATATCAGTGATCTCCAGCTTCCAGGGACATGGCCAGGCATGGTATATACATAGTTACATTGGTCCAAGCTGTATAAAATATTCATACCTGGAATTACTCTTTAAGAACAATCCAGCCAATTTTCCAAATAGAAAAAAATATCTTTGAGGTCCAGCTTATGTGACAACCATGACTGCTACCACAGATACAATGGAGAGGACAGGAAATTTGATAGGCAGCCACCACATCTAAGGACACGCACGCTGCAATTCATTACATTTTTATTTTTTTTTAGGGGTTTAGGCAACCATAAAGTCTACTTAGATTACATGATAATTGGGTCACAAAGGATACACCTGATAGGGAGCTTAAAGGCCTAGGCCCCTTTCACACGGACTGTCAGTTTTTTCAGGCGGACCTGAACGGAGCCTCCATGCAGCTCTATGGAGCGACGGATGTCAGCTGAGACATGTCCGCTGACACCCGTCGCTCTCCGATCCACTCTGTTTCTGTAAAGTGTGCTGGAGGAAAACCATATTTTTCCATCCGTCTGCGGATTGGATGACAACGGACAGATGGATCTGTTGTCATCCGATCCCCCATAGAGGAGAGTGGAGCTCTGACAGATCCGTATCTGCACAGAGTGCAGAGATGGATCCCTCATCCGTCGGCTCAGTGGGGATCAGTGGAGCGATCCCCGCTGAGCAAACAGAGTCCATTTACAGACCCGACCGCGTGAAACCGTCCTTAAAGCGTTTGTTACCCCAACATTTCATATTCCTGATATGTGGCTGCTGTACCATGTATTTGTATGAGAAAGTTTCCTGTTCTCTTTGTATTGCTACCTTTGTGTGAAATCACTGGTGTTCCTGCCAGAACCTCTGCTTTCCTATTAAAAACTGACCTTCTCCTCCCCCCAGCTCTTATGCAACTCAGAACAGAGGGACTGTGATCACTTATAAAAAAGGGAACATTTTTATCTATACAAAAATGTGTTGCCTTTCATTTCTATTGTAAACTGAATGGGTTGTTTTACAAGGTGATTGTTTACAATAACTTTAAAGTAGGACTACAGGCAAAACTTTTTTTGTTCATTTTGGATAGAATAAGGGAGGGATACCCCCTGTCAGATTTTTTCTGCAATCCCTGCAAATTAAGGGAATTCCTTGGGGACTCCCAGTTCACCAGAACTAGTGCTCCTGTTGGAAGATTTCCCTTCTATTACATTTCTGGGGACAACCCAAAATTTGGGATTTTCTTTTACTTACACTTTCAATGATAATAGTAAACAGGAGAAATAGAGAGGGTATATCTCCCTAAGGGGGCACAGACAGCAATAAAAACTGACAGGGGTTCTAATCCCTCACCACTCTATCCAAAAAAAAGTTTTGCCTTTAGTTACCGTATATTTTAAGCAAATTACATATTAGAAGAGAAAGCCCTGTCCACTCAGTGCAGCGTTAAAAGTCTAGGTTATAGGTTCATATTTCATGCATTTTTTTCCGCGCACTTTCTGTGTGCTCCTGTTGAAATCTATGGGGCCACAAATGCACTATGCTGCACCAAAAGAAGCACCTGCACCTTTTCAAAAATCGCACTACACCATGTTGCATTGATGTGAATGGGCACCATAGGGAAGAATTGTTATTTCCATTGCGGTGCATGCAGTGCGAAGGCAGACACAGGAGAGATCAAATTAGTGTGAATGAGGCCTAAGACCTAAACTTGGTGTCTGCAGTCCAATACATTAAAATAAAAAGGACAAAGGAAGGTACACAACAAGTATTTCCCAGTAGGAAGGGAATGGTTGAGAGGAAGAGTATACTTAATGAACAACAAAGTAACCCATAGCAAACTATTTCATTGATGTGACAGTAAACTGCTGTGATATGCTGTATATATTTCATATTCTTCAATATCTTTAATACCATTGGGGGTAGAACCACAGTTCTTCACAAAGGGAGTTACCTCGCTGCCGATCACATCGATCTTGTGCTGGACTTGTGGGACCCATTGCCGGATGATAGCAAACAGTTCAGGGACGGTCGTTTGAGGGTCAAACAAGATTTCCTGGCATGCAGGGTCATTAGGGTCAAAGAACGTGAATGCTGTGGTATAAGTAAAAGAAAAGGTAATTAATGGAATTAGGTTCTACAAGAAAGGACTTTTTGACAGATACAGTCATTGCTGTTGGCTTCATTATCTAATGTGTCTGGAATAGAAAAGATTGGTCACAGCAACTAATGAGATTTTGCCTTTCACTCTCACAATGCACCAGAAACATGAATGGGAAATCGGGTATTGTGGACAACGACTATTCCATCTGCAGACATTTTGGATCTTTACACTCTTGCACTTCACAGGCTTTTCCATGGAATTAAAGAGCTGGCATACACTAGGACAGTGTTTCTCAACCTGGGGTGCCATCTTAAATTCCCTGCGGGGGTGCAAGCACAAGACCCAAATTTTCTGGATCAGAAATGGATGAAAAGGCTTTGAAATTAGGGGGACTCTGTGGTGATGGAGCTCTCTGTCATGAGGGTATTCTGATGTGATAGCTGTCATATATAGGGGCAATTCTGATGTGATGGAGTTACTCTATGATGATAGGGGGGTCCCTGATGTATAGGGGGGACTTTGATGTGATGGAGATTCTAACAGGAACGGGGGGGGGGGGGAATCTGATGTGATAGGGGGACTTCTACTGTGAAGTGAACTTCATCAAGGTGGTATTGTGCATCATCTCAGGCTCAGGTGTCCTACTGATAAGTAATATTTATGTTTTTTTACATTTTAGGATTGCCTTGAGATTTTGCATAATTGTAAAGGGTGCCACGACTCAGAAAAGGTTGAGGAACACTGCAGTTGGAGAGACAGTTACGAAAAAAAAAAAATAGTTTACTGATTACCATAATCCTTTGGAAGAGGGGCCGGGGCAGAGGGGTGAACCACAGGTCGTTTCCTCTTCTCTACGATGGGGCTCTGGAAATCCAGGGGACGTTGGTTCTCCTCCGGTGCACAGTCTAGAGGATCTTCTCTAGTCATGGTTCTCTGTTCACTAATGTTGTAGAAATGGAATGATAAATACCAACATTAGATCTGCAATTTACTGTGAGACGCTCCATGGTTCAGTCAAACAATGGTAGTACAGACTAACAGAATTAAAAGGCACTACAGTAGATCAGTCAACCCATACCCACACAGACTGGTATCATCACAGTAGCACATTTCTAGTACAGACAAGCGTTCTTACACATACCTTGTGGATCAGTTACATAAAACCTAGTAAAGACCCAGTATCATTCCAATAACACAGGGGTAGGCAACCTCGGCCCTCCAGCTGTGGTGAAACTACAAGTCCCATGAGACATTGCAAGACCCTGACAATTACGGGCATGACTCCTAGAGGCAGAGGCATGATGGGATTTGTAGTTTCACCACAGCTGGAGAGCCGAGGTTGCCTACCCTTGCAATAACACAATACCAGTACAGACCAGTATCATTCCAGTATCACAATCACAGGACAAATTAGTATTATTGCAGCACTGGGATCCCCATCCATCTGCATGGAGTTTTCAAGTGCTTTTGGGAGAGCTACTCTGGTTTCCTCATGCTCTCCAAAGACATACAGATGGGTTAATTGGCTGTCTAAACTGTCCCTCGTATGCATGTATGCAAGCACGTGAGACCGGGACTTTAGATTGTAAGCTGCTTGAGGGCAGGAACTCATGTGATCGTACATGTAATGTGCTGTGTGCTCATGACACGTGGCTGGGGATTGTACCAAAATTGTCAGAGGAGATGTGGCTGGAAATTTTACATACCTATTTACCTATGTACAGTTATTGCATCCACTGACATCAACTACGATATTTGCACCAAACTTATGATACTCCTCAATGGCTGTTTACAATGCTGAAAAGAGATAACGATGTATGTCACAAGTGTTTGCTGCCCGAAGGGACCTTTTTCTATATGGAGTGGGACTCTTCTAAAGTTAGGCCACTCTGGTCACAGGTGACTGAGTTTATGGTGAATAACTTTGGCTTTCCCAACATATGCAATCCTTTTCTATGTCCTTTAGGGATCATTGGAAACAAGAAGATGACTAATGCCACAAAGAAATTTACTGTATTAGGAAATTGATTGCTTGGAGATGGATATATACTGATCCTCTTACTATCGAGGCATGGAAAGCGATGATCAATGCAGATATCGCCCCTCCTATATAGGATGACACATGAGGCCCAGGAGTGTTGTCAAAAAAAGTTCACCAAAATCTGGTTTCTGGAAGACTATCCTGCAACTCTGGATTGTATTCTGGAGGATGATGATGCTTCTTGGTTAGGGCTGAAGGCTGGTGGGGTAGACTGTGACTCCCTGACTTATACTGAACTACCTATACTGAAACCCTCTCCTCTCGGGGATCCACCAAAGTACTTCACTATTGGAGTTTTTTTCTTCTCTGTCGGTGTGTTTGGTTACATCTGTCCAACGGAACAAGGGATACACGGGAAGGCAGTTTTCAGATACTGCTAGTGAATGCACCTTCATCTATGCTGCAGTGTTAATCTAAGAGCAGTGATCCTGACATTATAATCCCATGCTTGGCTTCCAGCTGGGTCTGGTAAGCCCCCTCAATATCTGGTGGTGGATATACACAAGTCAGAAGTGCACTGGGTGTCTTGTCATCAGTTACCTCAATGCTATTGTGACATTACTATCATATGGCCTTATGTTTTGGTGTCTGATCTGTATAGACTAGTAGTGCAGCTTGATATATTTCTATTTGTTCTTTGGTTTTTAGCTGCTGCTTTTACAGGACCTTAGCACAGTTTACTTTTTGTCCATTATACTGAAACTTAGTTGGGTGGACGGTTCCCAGGAGTAGTGTAACTGGGGAGGAATGGGTACCTCTTTATCTTTTCTTTATCCGGTGCTAATTCGGTAATCAACACTCATTGTTGCATGTTAGGGTGTTCACTTGTGTATGTTAAAAAAAAAAAAAAAAGGATTGCCAGGTGACACATTTTGCTGGATAATACCCTTTATTGTTTGGACATTGGATACAATTCTCTCAAATGTGCTGAATGCATTTATGCTACTGTCTTTATACTGTCTTTAACCACTTAAGGACCGGAAGGATTTCCAGCTTTAGGACCGGAGCCCTTTTTGCGATTCGACACTGCGTCGCTTTAACTGAAAATTGCGCGGTCGTGCGATGTTGTACCCAAACGAAATTTGCGTCCTTTTTTTCCCACAAATAGAGCTTTCTTTTGGTGGTATTTGATCACCGCTGCGTCATTTCTGATCGCCGCTATAAACAAAAGAAGAGCGACAATTTTGCAAAAAAACCCAAATTTCTTACTTTTTGCTATAATACAAATCCAAAAAAAAAATATAAAAAAACATTTTTTTTCATCCGTTTTGGCCGATTTATATTCTTCCTCATATTTGTGATAAAAAGAATCGCAATCGGCGTTTATTGATTGGTTTGCGCAAAAGTGGTCACGTTTACGGATGATGAGAATTCATTTCTGGGGTTTTTATTTTTTTTTTATTTTTTACTAGTAATGGCGGCGATCTGCGATTTTTAGCAGTACTGCGATATTTCAGCGGACATGTCGAACTATTTTGACACTTTTTTGGGACCATTGGCATTTATACAGCGATCAGTGCTATAAAAATTGATTACTGTGTAAATGCCATTGGCAGTGAAGGGGTTAACCTGCAGGGGGGCGCTCTAAGGGTTAACTGTGTTCCCTGGGCGTGTTCTAACTGTGGGGGGACTGCCCTAGCAGGGGAAGGGAAGTGATCACAGCTTCCATGTAGAGGAAGGCTGTGATCACAGCCCTTCCCCCCTCACAGAACGGAGGTCCGTGTTTACTTACACGGACCTCCGTTCTTTCACTCCGGGGGGGGGGGGCATCGCGGGTGGCCGGTGGAGATCGAATCCGCCGCACCCGCTCCCTGGCCCTCCCCGGATACAGTGAGCGCTTGGGCGCACCTCCGGCGGCACGCGCGCGCTCACTTGGCTCAATCTCGCGGCCGCTGTCATATGACGGCGATCCGCGATATCGAGCCACACTGTCGCTGTCAATTGCCGATCAGCCGTCGGCAAGCGGTTAACACTGGTGTGTGAATATATAGTTTGTCTTCAATGCACGACAAATGATTAATGTGTTATTATTTTTTTGGATTCTGGCAATAAAAAAATCTTCAGAAAAAAAAAGTGTTGTGTAAAATGTTGGTGCTATATAAATACCTGTAATAAATAAATAAAAATGTAGGTATGCCACTCTTTGGACCAGTCACACAATATTATTATCATAAGGCACTGTCTGGATCAGTCATACAATCCCATTATAGACCAGTATCAATACTCTATAAGGCATTCTCTGGATCAGTCATACTATCCCAGTACAGACCAGTATCATTACTATAAGGTACTTTGTAAATCAGTCAACAGACCAGTATAATTACTGTAAGGCACTCTATGGTTTAGTCACCCAATGCCAGTGCAGACCAGTATTCATTGGTGTGCGCAGCCTATTGCATTAAGGTGTGCACCCCAGAGCAGAAACACATATGCGTGTATATCAGCAGAGCAGTGGATGGTGTCAGTAGAGCAGAGATTGGTGTCAGTAGGGCAGTGGATGGTGTCAGTATTTTTTTATTCTCATTATTTTTAAATTATTTTTTACAATATTATTTTTTATTAAATTTTTTTTGGTGAAATATCAAACACAGACCCCTGATCATGGGCGTCCGTAAGGGGGGTCAAGTGCCCCCCCCCCTGAAATCGTTAAGGGTTCGCCGCGGCCATCGCAGACTTTTTTCTGACTCTGCTGACATGACTGCTGGCTTCTGCTCATATCCGATGTGATTCCTCTGCTCGACCGCTCGGCTCCAGCCTCCAGTGAGTCACGTGCAGTGCAGAGTCTATTGTATCTTCAACAATGCGACCCATGCGGACCGCACACCCTGGTTTTATGGTGTATATATTATCCTAAAAGTGTTTTTAGGAACCAGGATGATATTTAATGTGTATTGGTGGGATGTGACGTCACCTGACATCAGAGGGAGGGGGTGGCACCGTTTTTTTTTTAATTTTTTGTCAATTCTGATTCGTGGTCTATGTGTTTATATTCTGTTCCTGTACTGTCACACTTTATCACATGCCTGACAAAGGGGCCCTGCGTGGCTCCGATACGTTGCACTTTTCTGTGATGTAATCTTTCTACAATAAAGAAACCTTTGGACGGTGATCCATGGTGTGCTGGTGAATATGTACACCTGCATAGACAAGACAGTGCAGAGTGCAGACTGTCACTATAGATTTGGCCGGCGCTGCCCACTCAAGTGGACTGAGGACTGGCACTGACTGGAGTGGTGCGCAGCGCTTATGGAGGACTCGAGGAGGAGGTTACAGGAAGCAAGGAGGATTTATCCTGTATACATAGCTGTATACAGGACAGATGATGTATATCTGCAGTCAGTGATGATGGAGGAAGGTCTATATATACAGGAAGGAAGGTGGGTGTATATATACAGTAGCTGTATACCCACCTTCCTTCCTGTATATAGAGACCTTCCTCCATCATGATAAGCACAGTGAGGCGGCATTTGATGGGCACTAGTAGGCTGCATTGATGGGCACTGGTAGGCTACATTTGATGGGTACTGGTAGGCTACATTTGATGGGCACTGGTAGGCTGCATTTGATGGGCACTGATGAGGCTGTATTTGATGGGCACTGGTGAGGCTGCATTGATGGGCACAGTGAAGCAGTATTGATGTGCACAGTGAGGTGAAAAAAAGGTAAGAGTAAGAAGACTAAGTAAAGGGGGATCTATTCTATGGGGGACCTGCCCTGGCCTGCTCTAAAGGGGGATCTATATAAGGGACCCTGGCCTGGCCTGCGCTGTATGTGATAATGACTAAGCCCCTCCCCTTCATGACATTATCAAAAAGAGGCGGACCATGGGTGACCTTAAAATGATGCCCCCCCCTGAAAAAGAGTTCTATGGATACCCATTCCCCTGATGTCTCACTTTTAAGTTAAGAATGATGAAGACATCAGGGATTGGTACAGAGCACTCACTGTGCTCATTCAGAAAAGGAAGACCGGCTATTGAAATATTTACCAGCCCCTTCCCTGCTCCTGAGAGGAGAGGAGGGAAGCTGACAGCACTGCAGGAGGAAATGGGAAGCAAGAGGAATTGGCACCGCATAGGGTGATTAGGATGTGCCCACCTGGCACACCCTGTGCGCACGCATATGCCAGTATTATAAGGCACTCTGTGGATCAGTCACACAATCCCGACACAGAGCAGTATCATTAACATAAGGCACTCTGTAGTTCAGTCACACAATCCCAGCATAGACCAATATTATTACAATAAAACACTCTGCAGATCAGTCACATAATCCCAGTACAAGCCAGTAATATTACAATATTGGGCACTCTCTCGATCAGTTAAACTATCCCAGCACAGCCCAGTATTATTGCAGTAAGGCACTCTGTAAATTGGTCACACCATCCCAGTACAGACCAGTATCATTTTCATAAGGCACTGTTTGGATTAGTCATACAATACCAGTATAGACCAGTATCATTACTATAAGGCACTCTCTGGATAAGTCATACAATCCGAGTACAGACCAGTATGAAAACTATAAGGCACTCTGTGGACCAGTCATACAATCCCAGTACAGAACCATATAATCACTGTAAGGCACTCTGTGTATCAGTCAAACAATCCCAGTACAGACAAGTGTTATTACCAAAAGGCACTCTGTGGATCAGTCATGCAATCCCAGTACAGACCAGTATTATTACCAAAAGGCACTGTTTGCATCAGTCACACAATCCTAGCCCAGGCCAGTATCTATCATTACCATATGGCACTCTCTGCATCAGTCATACAATCTCAGTACAGATTAGTATCATTACCATAAGGCACTCTGTGGATCTGTCACACAATCCCAGTACAGACCAGTATAATCACTGTAAGGCACTCAGTGGGTCAGTCACACAATACCAGCCCAGATCAGTTTCATTATCATAAGGCACTGTTTGGATCAGTCATACAATCTTAGTATAGATCAGTATCATTACTATAAGGCACTCTGTGGATCAGTCACACAATCCCAGTACAGACCAGTATTATTGCCAAAAGGCACTCTGTGGATCAGTCACACAATCCCAGTATAGACCAGTGTCATTGCCATATGGCATTCTCTGTATCAGTCATACAATCCCAGTACAGATCAGTATTATTACCATAAGGAACTCTGTGGATCGGTCATAATCCCGGTACAGACCAGTGTTATTACAATTAGGTACACACAATCCAAGTACCACCCAGTATTATTAAATCAGTCACACCATCCCAGTGCAAATATTCTTACGATAAGGTGCTCTGTGGATCAGTTACACAATCGTAGTACAGACCAGTATTATTATAAATACGGTAACGGTACATTCGGACACCCTATGGGGCACAACCCCAGTGAATATTAGTATAATTACAATAAAGCACTCTGTGGATCAGTAACACAACCTCAATGTACTGTAGATGGGTTTGCATACAATGAGGAACTCTTCAGTTCAACCATATAGAAGTCAGTGTCATTGCAGTAAGGCATGCTGTGGTTTAATCATGCAATCTAGCAAATATTTTGAATCGTTTTCAGATTATACCTACCTCATTCATCTTTGGAATGTCATTTATTTAGCACATTTAAAGAACATAAAATCATACAATTCATGTACAAATCAGTATTATGAAAACTCATTGCGGTCCATTCATACAATCCCATTACAGATCAGTGTGGTTATGATAGGACACACTGTGGTTGGGTCATTCAATCTCACTGAAGATCGGTATCATTGCTGCCTGTGTTGACTTGGCTTTTGTTTGTTTCAAGCTAGATTTGCATTTCCATACAAGGGCTATAGGATTACAAAACCCACTTGAAGTATGTCAACTGCAGGTTAGAACAAGGTTCATTAAATGCAACTGTCAATGAATTCTGAATGATCTCAGAAGCTTCTCAATGTGGTGCCATTGACACCAGGTCAAAGCCCAATGACACAGACCTTTACAAGGATGCAATTTGTGCTTCAATCATAGAACCTTAGTAAAGGCCAATGTCATAACATCATGCCACAGTTTAATCATACAGTCCTGATATATGGTTCATATTCATCCAGTAAACATCAGTTTGATTATAATTAGGATTAGTAACACAATCTCAGTACGGACCAGATGAAACTGAAATAAGCCACCCTTCAGTTGTCAGGTTACTGCACTGGCAGTTGTGTCTTTACATTAAATGCAGTTGCAAAATGGGACAGCATCAATATCCTCAGCAGAGTAGTCATCGCTGTCAATGTTCCTGGCAGTGTCATAAATAATGTGTAACACCAATGCATAGTCTTAGTTCTTGCTGAGTACACAAGGCCTTGATATAGGGCCCGTCACCGTCTGAGGGTTAGGTTAGCCTAGGGGATTATAATAATTGTCTCCTTGTGTTGCCAAACCCTTTCTGAAAACAGTAGGACACTTTCAGACTTATTATAAATAATGGCTCAAAATGAAATAAAAATGTGTAAAGTGTAGGAACCAATCAACATCTGTCTTTTTTGTCATATGACTACAATAACCTCATATATGATTGGCTGCTATAGATTACTGAGCTTGGTACTTTCATATTAAATTAGTCTGCATATGGATACATTGCTTTTTATGCAACACAAAATTTTCCATCAACACAATCCCAGTACAGACCAGTATTATTACCACAAGGCACCCAATGGAACAGTCACACAATCCAAGTATAGACCAGTATTATTACTATAAGGCACTCAATGGATCAGTCACACAATCCCAGTACAGACTAGTATTATTACCATAAGACACTCAATGGATCAGTCACACAATCCCAGTACAGACTAGTATTATTACCATAAGGCACTCAATGGATCAGTCACACAATCCCAGTACAGACCAGTATTATTACCATAAGACACTCAATGGATCAGTCACACAATCCCAGTACAGACCAGTATTATTACCATAAGGCACTCAATGGATCCGTCACGCAATCCCAGTACAGACCAGTATTATTACCATAAGACACTCAATGGATCAGTCCCACAATCCCAGTACAGACTAGTATTATTACCATAAGGCATTCAATGGATCAGTTACACAATCCCAGTACAGACCAGTATTATTACCATAAGGCACTCAATGGATCAGTCACACAATCCCAGTACAGACCAGTATTATTACCATAAGGCACTCAATGGATCAGTCACACAATCCCAGTACAGACAAGTATTATTACCATAAGGCACTCAATGGATCAGTCACACAATCCCAGTACAAACCAGTATTATTATCATAAGGCGCTCAATGGATCAGTCACATAATCTCAGCACAGACCAGTATTATTACAATAAGGCACCCAATGGATCAGTCACACAATCCCAGTACAGACCAGTATTATTACCATAAGGCACTCAATGGATCAGTCACACAATCCCAGTACAGACCAGTATTATTACTACAATAATTCACACAATCCCAGTACAGACCAGTATTATTACTACAATAATTCACACAATCCCAATACAGACCAGTATAATTAAAGTAAGGTTTTCTGTGAATCAGCCATGCCATCCCAGTACAGACCAGTGTTATTACCATAAAGCACTCTGTGGATCAGCCACACAATCCAATACAGACCAGTTTTGTTACAGCAAGGCACTCTGTGGATTAGTCACAGTCCCAATACAGACCAGTTATCACAGTAAGACTCTCTGTGGATCATTCACACAATCCTAGTACAGGCAAGTATTACTACAGTAAGGGATCCCGTGGATCAGTCACACCATCCCAGTGCAGTCCAATATTATTACCATAAGGCACTCTATGGATCAGTCACATCATCCCAGTCCAGTCCAGTATTATTATAATAAGGCACTCTATGAATCAGTCACACTATACCAGCACAGACCATTATTATTACAATAAGGCATTCTATCGATTAGACACACCATCCCAGTACAGACCAGCATCATTACAATAAGGCACTCTATGGATCAGTCACACCATCCCAGTACATACCATTATCATTACAATAAGGCACTCTATGAATCAGTCACACCATCCCAGTACAGACCAGTATTATTGTAATAAGGCACTCTATGGATCAGAAGCACCATCCCAGTACAGTCCAGAACTATTACACAATCAGGCACTCTATGGATCAGTCACACCATCCCAGTACAGACCAGTACTATTACCATAAGGCACTCTATGGGTCAGAAGCACCATTTCAGCAGAGACCGGTATTTTTACACAATAAGGTACTCTGTGGATCAGTCACACCATCCCAGTACAGACCACTATTATTATAATAAGGCCCTCTGTGGATCAGTCACACAATCCCAGTACAGACCAGTATCATTTCAATAAGGCACTCTATGGATCAGAAGCACCATTTTAACAGAGACCGGTATTATTACACAATCAGGCACTCTATGGATCAGTTACACCATCCCAGTAAAGACCAGTATTATTATAATAAGGCACTCTATGGATCAGAAGCACCATCCCAGTACAGCCCAGTATTATTATAATAAGGCACTCTATGGATCAGTCACACCATGCCAGTACAGATCAGTATTATTATAGCAAGGCACTCTATGGATCAAAAGCACCATTTTAGCAGAGACCGGTATTATTACACAATCAGGCACTATATGGATCAGTCACACCATCCCAGTACAGACCAGTATTCTTATAATAAGGCACTCTATGGATCAAAAGCACCATTTTAGCAGAGACCAGTATTATTGCACAATCAGATACTCAATGGATCAGTCACACCATCCCAGTACAGTCCAGTATTATTATAATAGGGCACTCTATGGATCAGCCACACCATCCCAGTACAGCCCAGTATTATTATAATAAGGCACTCTATGAATCAGTCACACTATACCAGCACAGACCATTATTATTACAATAAGGCATTCTATCGATTAGACACACCATCCCAGTACAGACCAGCATCATTACAATAAGGCACTCTATGGATCAGTCACACCATCCCAGTACATACCATTATCATTACAATAAGGCACTCTATGAATCAGTCACACTATCCCAGTACAGACCAGTATTATTGTAATAAGGCACTCTATGGATCAGAAGCACCATCCCAGTACAGTCCAGAACTATTACACAATCAGGCACTCTATGGATCAGTCACACCATCCCAGTACAGACCAGTACTATTACCATAAGGCACTCTATGGTTCAGAAGCACCATTTCAGCAGAGGCTGGTATTTTTACACAATAAGGTACTCTGTGGATCAGTCACACAATCCCAGTACAGACCAGTATCATTTCAATAAGGCACTCTATGGATCAGAAGCACCATTTTAGCAGAGACCGGTATTATTACACAATCAGGCACTCTATGGATCAGTCACACCATCCCAGTACAGCCCAGTATTATTATAATAAGGCACTCTATGGATCAGTCACACCATGCCAGTACAGATCAGTATTATTATAGCAAGGCACTCTATGGATCAAAAGCACCATTTCAGCAGAGACCAGTATTATTACACAATCAGGCACTATATGGATCAGTCACACCATCCCAGTACAGCCCAGTATTACTATAATAAGGCACTCTATGGATCAAAAGCACCATTTCAGCAGAGATCGGTATTATTACACAATCAGGCACTCTATAGATCAGTCACACCATCCCAGTACAGACCAGTATTATTATAATAAGACACTCTATGAATCAGTAAAACCATCCCAGTACAGAGACCCTACCAAAATGACTAAGTATCTCACAGAATAATATTATTATGACCAGACATGACCCTACCACACTGACTAGATATCTCACGGACTAACACATTATTATGGCTAGAGACGACTTTACCACGAAAACTAGGTATCTCACGGAATAATATCATTATGACCCGACATGACCCTACCACACTGACTAGGTATATCACGGACTAACACATTATTATGACCAGAGACGACTTTACCACGAAAACTAGGTATCTCACGGAACGATATTATTATGACTAGACATGACCGTACCACACTGACTAGGTATCTCACGGAATAATATTATTATGACCCGACATGACCCTACCACACTGACTAGGTATCTCAC
>BLSH010274553.1:87600-102339 GCA_018402905.1 Glandirana rugosa
ATTTGCTGTCCCCTCAAAATAACTCAACACACAGCCATTAATGTCTAAACTGCTGGCAACAAAAGTGAGTACACCCCTAAGTGAATATGTCCAAATTGGGCCCAAAGTGTCAATATTTTGTGTGGCCACCATTATTTTCCAGCACTGCCTTAACCCTCTTGGGCATGGAGTTCACCAGAGCTTCACAAGTTGGCACTGGAGACCTCTTCCACTCCTCCATGACGACATCACGGAGCTGGTGGATGTTAGAGACCTTGCGCTTCTCCACCTTCCATTTGAGGATGCCTCACAGATGCTCAATAGGTTTTAGGTCTGGAGACATGCTTGGCCAGTCTATCACCTTTACCCTCAGCTTCTTTAGCAAGGCAATGGCCATCTTGGAGGTGTGTTTGGGGTCATTATCATGTTGAAATACTGCCCTGTGGCCCAGTCTCTGAAGGGAGGGGATCATGCTCTGCTTCAGTATGTCACAGTACATGTTGGCATTCATGGTTCCCTCAATGAACTGTAGCTCCCCAGTGCCGGCAGCACTCATGCAGTCCCAGACCATGACACTCCCACCACCATGCTTGACTGTAGGCAAGACACACTTGTTTTTGTACTCCTCACCTGGTTGCTGCCACACACGCTTGACACCATGTGAACAAATTAAGTTCATCTTGGTCTCATCAGACCACAGGACATGGTTCCAGTAATCCATCTCCTTAGTCTGCTTGTCTTCAGCAAACTGTTTGCAGGCTTTCTTGTGCATCATCTTTAGAAGAGGCTTCCTTCTGGGACCACAGCCATGCAGACCAATTTGATGCAGTGTGCGGCGTATGGTCTAAGCACTGACAGGCTGACCCCCCACCCCTTCAACGTCAATGCTGGCAGCACTTATACGTCTATTTCCCAAAGGCAACCTCTGGATATGACGCTGAGTACCTGCACTCAACTCCTTTGGTCGCCTATGGCGAGGCCTGTTCTGAGTGCAACCTGCCCTGTTAAACCGCTGTATGGTCTTGGCCACCGTGCTGAAGCTCAGTTTCAGGATCTTGGCAATCTTCTTATAGCCTAGGCCATCTTTATGTAGAGCAACAATTCTTTTTTACACATCCTCTTCTTTGCAATGAGGTGCCATGTTGAACTTCCAGTGACCAGTATGAGAGATTGAGAGCAATAACACCAAATTTTAACACACCTGCTCCCTATTCATACCTGAGATCTTGTAACACTAACGAGTCACATGACACCGGGGAGGGAAAATGGCTAATTGAACCAAATTTGGACATTTTCACTTAGGGGTGTACTCACTTTTGTTGCCAGCGGTTTAGACATTAATGGCTGTGTGTTGTATTATTTTGAGGGGGCAGCAAATTTACATTGTTATACAAGCTGTACACTCACTACTTTACATTGTAGCAAAGTGTAATTTCTTCAGTGTTGTCACATGAAAAGATAGAATAAAATATTTACAAAAATGTGAGGGGTGTACTCACTTTTGTGAGATACTGTATATATATGCATGTTCTGCGTGTACAGGCAGACCTCCCAATACTTTTGGTAATATAGTATCTTTGCAAATGTATTCACTGACAGCACTGTTTATGTTTTAAATTAAATCCAAATTTGACAGGTCCTCTTAACTCGCTAGTAGGGTTGAGTAGGGGGGGATTTGTATTTGGCACTTGGTATACTACCCCTACCCCCACCCCTAAATGTGCATTTCCCATGATAGTTTTAAATTAATGGTCACCATTCTCCCCTTACATTGATCAGTATATACACACAAGTGTTATTCAGCTGCTTTGCGTGTCTGAATTCCCCCCCCCCAGTTTATTATACGTTAGGGAAGAATAAAGTACCTTTCCGGACAAGTCTGTTCCTAGCTAATCTCATAGATCAGGGGTCTCCAAACTTTGTAAGCAAAGGGACGGTTTACTGTCCTTCAGACTTTAGGGGGGCCGGACTGTGGGAGTAGATAATGGCTCAGACTTGGTAGCCAGTGTGTGTAAAAAAGTACATAGCACCCCTGTGGTTAGGTGGAAGAGGAATAGTTTCTAATCATTGGTATTTGTTGGAGGAATAGTGCTCCATTTTTGGTGTCACTGGGAGCAATAGTGCCCTGTTGTTGGTGTCACTGGGAGGAATAGTGCCCCATTGTTGGTGTCACTGGGAGGAATAGTGCCCCATTGTTGGTGTCACTAGGAGCAATAGTGCCCCATTGTTGGTGTCACTGGGAGGAATAGTGCCCCATTGTTGGTGTCACTGGGAGGAATAGTGCCCCATTGTTGGTGTCACTGGGAGGAATAGTGCCCCATTGTTGGTGTCACTGGGAGGAAAAGTACCCCATTGTTGGTGTCACTGGGAGGAATAGTGCCCCATTGTTGGTGTCACTGGGAGGAATAGTGCCCCATTGTTGGTGTCACTGGGAGGAATAGTGCCCTATTGTTGGTGTCACTTGGAGGAATAGTGCCCCACCATTGGCGTCAGTGGGAGGAATATTACAACATCATTGGTGTCTGTGGGAAGAATAATACCCCACTGTTGTCAGAGTGGAGGAAAAGTGTCTCAAGGGCCAGATAAAGGCAAGTAAAGGGCCGCAGTTTGGAGACCACTGCCATAAATGATTTCCCCGCCGTCAGAACTATATACTATATGATCATGCAGCAATAATCCGACAGGGTAGTTGTACAGAATTTGATAGGTAGATCGACTTCTATACAACCACCCTGCTCATACATTGATCAAAATTCAGCCGGTCCCTGAGACCTTTGTTTAAAACAGTATTAAATCCAAAGCAAACATTTATGATATTGTAGCTTACAAATTCTTAGATTTGTTGGCTGTCTTAGTTTATTTTTTTAGGCTTTCTTTCTTCTCTTTTCATCTGGTGATCCAGCCAGTAAGTCTATTGTTTTTCAACAAAAAAGCTCTCTTGCAGTTACAGGGATGAGACAGACCATTTAACACTGGCAGGGGTGCTTAAAGCGGACCTTCAGTCATTTTTTCAACTTTCCATCTATTCAATCTTCTACCCTTGTTGTTTCAACGTTGGATAGTAAAATAGTAAAACATTTTTTTTTCTGCCAGTAAATACCTTATACAGCCCACTTCCTGTTTCTTGTCTGGTCATTAGCCTAGGCTTATGACATCATGCACAGCTCTTCACTCTTGTGAAAGTTTGCCAGGCAGGGAAGGAGATAAATCATAAGAGAGCCAATGAGAGCTGCAGGCCTGCAGAGCTGGAGGTGTGCCTCTGTGTGTCTGTGTAAATTCAGGAAGTGAACAGGCAGCAGCTTCAGCTGCCCACAGTTAAAATGGATGCAGCCAGACTTAGTGGAGGGAGATTTCTGCAGCATATTTGGCAAGTACAGAATCACAGTATATATAAAATAATATGCAAAGTGGTTGGAGGGAAGCTTCAGAGTGGCAAAGATGTTTTATTACAAATTATGTGAGCAGACTGCAGTTCCTCTTTAAATGACCAGTTTTTATTTATTTATGTAAAGTCTTTATCCCAAAAGAGAAAAACTGTTTGCTGTAACTGCTTATAAAGTATTCGCTGGAGTTCAGCTTCAATTTGTTACTGTAATTAAATCTGCTAGTACTTCTAAAATTCTCCTCCCCCAGGCTGACAATACTGATGCACATATCTGCCCCCTGTGCTCATTCATCCAGAGTAGTGTCTGTATAATAGAGGAAGCATAGACCGGGTCACCAGATGAAAACAGAGCGAATATAAAAAACAAAAAGCAATGCAGCCACCACATATAATGATTGGTAAGTTGCAATATATTGCAGTTTTGGTTTTGGGTTTATTACCACTTTAAATTTTAAAACCTGACTAAAGTTCCGCACCCTTGTATGTATTTATAGCCCTGTACTATAGCATGTTAGAATTTGTTACTGATTATTGCATGGAAATTCCATAAAATCTATTTTTATCTTGATGAAAATGCTATTTGCACTCATACACGAGTGCTCTGTACTGGCAGAGCTGAGTAACAGCCACACCCCACATCACAAGAGCCCTCATAGAGGCTTATAATGTAGAGTAAGAGAAGCGGTATGCTTGACCAGTACTGTTACTGGGTGCTTATAAGACATGTGCGGTTTGTTTCATTCCGAATTAAAATTCGGACCAATTTTAGTTTTTCAGAAATTCGGAGGTATCCGAATTTCTGAATTACAATAGTACTGAATGTAAACGATTCCAAAATATCGAAAAAAAATTCGGACAAAATTCAAATCAATTTCGCATAATTTTCCAATACTTTTCGAATTTGAAAAGTTTTCGAATTCAAATAGTTTTCAACTTGGAAAAGTTTTCGAATTTGAATAGTTTTCCAATTTCCGAAGAGAATAAAACAGAATAGAAAGTAATGGAATAGAATAGAAAAAAAATTGTAGACTAGAAAAGAATATAACAGAAAATAAAAGAACAGAATATAATAAAGTAAAACAGAGCAAAATAGAATAGAAAATAAAAGAACAGAATAGACCAGAATATAATAGAATCAAATAAAATAGAATAGAATAACATAGAAAAATTATAAGCATCTTCTGAAATTTGAATTTCAAATAGAATACATTTAAATTTGAATGCATAAGAAAAGAATATAATAGAAAACAAGAATAAAATTTTCTTGTGAGTACCTCAACTTGCGTTTTAATAAATCTGTCTATACTGTTGCACTTAGAGGCGCTTCTTGTGTATTTTTGTCTCCTGCTCCCGGAAGTACGTCTGTCTTCTTCACTAACAGCTGCCCTAAGATTGTCAGTCAAGTGGACTTTTAAACATATGCTACCACAATCCTTCTCCCTTTGGATGCAGGTCATATGCGCTCTATCAATAACTTTACTTGTTAACAAGAATAAAATAGAATAGACTATAATAGAATAGAAAATAATATAATTAGAAACACCAATAGAATACAATAGAGTAGAAAGAATCAATTTGAATTTGAATAGAAAAGAATAGATTAGAATAGGAAGATGGCTATCTCCATTCTATTATATTACATTCTGTTGTTTTTTTCTATACTATTGTGCTATTTTCTATTCTATTCTACTCTATTCTATTCAAATTTGCATTGATTCTTAATGAATTTTGGAAAATGGTTATACTATTCCTGTCCCATTCTATTGTTTTTTTAATTCTATTCTTTTCTATTCTATTCGGATTTCAGAAGATGGTTATAATCTATTCTATTCTTTTTTTATTATTCTATTCTATTCCTTTCTATTCTATTCAATTCTATTCTGTTCTTTTATTTCTCAATCCTACTTTCTTCTGTTTTACTCTATTATATTGTATTCTTTTATTTTCTCTTATATTATTTTCTATTGTATACAATTTTTTTCTATTGTATTTCTTTATTTTCTTTTCTATTTTATTCTCTTTGGAAATTGGAAAAGTATTCGAATTCAAAAACTGTCTGAATTCAAAAACTGTTCAAATTAGAAAACGATTAGAATTTGAAAATGATTTGAATTTGAAAACGTTTCAAATTCGAAAACTCTTCGAAATTGGTTTGAAAACTTTGAATTTGAATAGAATAGAAAATAATAGATTAGAATAGGAAGATGGTTATCTTCATTCTATTATATTACATTATGTTGTTTTTTTCTATACTATTGTGCTATTTTCTATTCTATTCTACTCTATTCTATTCAAATTTGCATTGATCCTAAATTAATTTTGGAAAATGGTTATATTATTCCTGTCCTATTCTATTGTTTTTTTAATTCTATTCTTTTCTATTCAAATTTCAGAAGATGGTTATAATCTATTCTATTCTTTTTTTTATTATTCTATTCTATTCCTTTCTATTCTATTCAATTATATTCTGTTCTTTTATTTCTCTATCCTACTTTCTTCTGTTTTACTCTATTATATTGTATTCTTTATTTTCTCTTGTATACATTTTTTTTCTATTTTATTTCTTTATTTTCTATTCTATTTTATTCTCTTTGGAAATTGGAAAACTATTCGAATTCAAAAACTGTTCAAATTTAAAAACTGTTCAAAATCGAAAACAATTAGAATTTGAAATTGATTCGAATTTGAAAACTTTTCGAAATTGATTTGAAAATGTTTCGAATCGATTTGAAAACAAATAAACAAAACTAATTCCGATAACTAATTAAACTAATGAAACAAATCTAACTAAACAAATGTATGCAAATAATGAATCGAAACGAAACAAAACAATTTTTTTTTGCTCTACACGTCTAGCGCTTATCACTGATTCCAGTAGGCCGAACTGTGTTGTTCATTGGACATCATAGCCTCTTTTTAGATGCCCTGTACGAATGCTGTAGGTTAAGGTAAGGTAAGTCTATGAAAATGGAGGTTGTTAGTATTAGTCTACAGCAGGGGTAGGCAACCTCGGCCCTCCACCTGTGGTGAAACTACAAGTCCCATAAGACATTGCAAGACCCTGACAATCACAGGCATGTCTCCTAGAGGCAGAGGCATGATGGGATTTGTAGTTTCACCACAGCTGGAGTGCCGAGGTTGCCTAGCCCTGGTCTACAGTATCTGACTGCATATTTCTGTGACCTTAATTTGGGCTTTAAATGCCAAAGAGGTTTAATACTCTTGCTTGCTGGTTGATAGGAATGAGTGCTGATTTTTTTTTATTTTTTATAATACAGTAAGCAAATCTCTGTATCTATGTTAGTTTAGTCACTTTAACCCACGGATATATCTATAAAATGTGGTATATAACTTTCACTCATTGTCTCCTGTCTATATATAATAAATATACCTCACTCTGAAATGGGGGAGATTGACGGGAAGAAGAATTCAATATATTTGCAGCCCTCCCCACCCCCTTTACTTACCTGAGCCCCATCTCGATCCAGCCATGTGCATAAGAGCAGCGGCTCTCCTGGGTCTCTCTCTCCTCATTTACTCACACAGCAATCACAGCCAGTGAGCCAATAAGGAGAGAGTTGGTCCGAGAATCGACAATGTCCATTCACAGGAGCGCAGCTCGGGAGTGAGTCTGCTTGAGTGACCCCATAGCAAGAGACTTCCTATTGGGGGCACTAGGCAGGGAGGAGAAGCCAGGACTGCCGGGGGGGGGGGGGACCCAAAAAGAAGAGTATCGGGGCTGCTCTGTGCAAAACCATTACACAGAGCAGATAAGTGTAACATTTTGTTTTTATTGTTTTTTAATAACAGCCTTTAGAATCACTTTAAATAAACCTTCAAAATGGGGAACACTGCGACACTAGATTAAAAATTACTAGAAAACAATCTAAAAGTATAAATGGGGAAGGGGGAGCTGTCAGGTGCAGGAATCGTTACTCTGACCTATTCAAGTGTGTGTAAATGTCCGCTTGAGCTACTGAGCTCTGTCAGCAATTGTTGTTTTCAAACAGAGAAGCTACAGAGAGCCCTTAATCGCTTCTAAAGATCTGAGAACTCCAGCTACTGTGCTTGCATATAATATTCATTTGCAATATTTTACCTTGCAAAATGATATTTTTTATAACTGTATTAAGAAAATATGAACCAATATACATCCCCTTTAAGGCTAGGTCATTTCTCCCTAAGAAGGTGGTATATCTGTATGCAAATATTGCTTAGACCAGTAACAAGCATTGAAGTACTATTGTATATAACAGCAACACACAGTAACCATGTTCTGCTATATTTAATTAGCATAGCATAAAAACTCTTCTACCATCTGGTTGATTCATCATTTCTATAAATTAGCAGATTCCTTCAGGGATAATTCTCCCCTCCTATTTATGTCACTGGTCAAACTTTTGTTCATTTGTAGAATCTATGTACAGACCAGTATAATTAGAATACACTCACCAGCCACTTTATTAGATACACCTGTTCATTTACTTGGTAACACAAATTGCTAATCAACCAATCACAGCAACTCAATGCTTTTAGGCATCTAGACGTGGTGAAGATGACTTGCTGAAGTTCAAACTGAGCATCAGCATGGGGAAGAAAGGGGATTTAAGTGACTTTGTACGTGGCATGGTCATTGGTGCCAGACTGGCTGTCTAAGTATTTCAAAAACTGATGATCTACTGGGATTTTCAAACACAACCATCCCTAGGTTTTACAGAGAATGGTCCAAAAAAGAGAAAATATCCGGTGAGTGTCAGTTGTGTGGAGGAAAATGCCTTGTTGATGTCAGAGGAGAATGGGTAGACTGGTTCAAGTAGGGTTGCAACATCATCCCTTTAATCCAGGACACATATTAATTACACAGGTTCTGTGGCTAATTAAAGTGGTAATTAAACTCACTTGATGCCTTCTCTGCATTAAATTGGCCTCAGAACCTGTGTAATTCATGTGTGTCCTGGCTTAAAGGGATGAGGTGGCAACCCTAGGTTCAAGATGATAGAAAGCCAACAGTAACTCAAATAACCACTCGCTATTTATTTATTTCAGGTACTTATCTAGCACTGTCAATTTACGCAGTGCTTTACATATGCATTGTATATTCACATCAGTCCCTAGCCTCAAGGAGCTTACAGTCTAAGGTCCCTAACTCACATTCATACATATACTAGGGCCAATTTAGACAGGATCCAATTAACCTATCAGCATGTCTTTGGAGTGTGGGAGGAAACCGGAGTACCCGGAGGAAACCCACACAGGCACAGGGAGAACATGCAAACTCCAGGCAGGTAGTGTCGTGGTCGGGATTCAAACCAGTGACCCTTTTGCTGCTAGGGGAAAGTGCTATCCACTACACCACTGTGCCACCCAATATAACCAAAGTTTGCAGAATACCATCGAACCTTGAAGCAGATGGGCCACAGCAGCAGAAGACCACATCAGGTGCCACTCCTGTCTGCTAAGAACAGGAAACTGAGGCTACAATTTGCACAGACTCAACAAAATTGGACAATAGAAGATTGGAAAAACTGCCTGGTCTGATTAACCTCAATTTCAGCTGTGACATTCAGATGGTCAGAATTTGGCGTAAACAACATGAAAGCATGGATCCATCCTGCCTTGTATCAACGGTTCAGGCTGGTGGTGGTGGTGTAATGGTGGGGGGGGGGGGGGATATTTTCTTGGCACACTTTGGGCCCCTTAGTACCAATTGAGCATCATTTAAACACCACTGCCTACCTATTACCTGAGGTCACTGTACTATAATGGCCTCCACAGCACCAGATCTCAATCCAATTGAGCACCTTTGGGATGCGGTGGAACGGGAGATTTGCATCATGGATGTGCAGCCGACAAATCTGCAGCAACTGCGTGATACTATCATGTCACTATGGACCAAAATCTCTGATGAATATTTCCAACATCTTGTTGAATCTATGCCACAAAGAATTCAGGCATTTCTGAAGGCAAAAGGGGGTCCAACCCGGTACTAGCAAGGTGTACCTAATAAAGTGGCCGGTGAGTGTACAGTAACCATGTTCTGATATATTTAATTAGCATAGCATAAAAAACTCTTCTACCCTCTGGTTGATTCAGCATTTCTATAAATTAGCACATTAGTTCAGGGATAATCCTCCCCTCCTATTCATGTCACTGGCCAAACATTTGGTAATTTGTAGAATCCTTGTACAGACCAGTATCATTAGAAAAGGACATCTCTGTATAGGCCAGTATCATTAGAAAAGGACATCTCTGTATAGACCAGTATCATTAGAAAAGGATATCTCTGTATAGACCAGTATCATTAGAACAGAACATCTCTGTATAGACCAGTATCATTAGAAAAGGATATCTCTGTATAGGTCAGTATCAATATAATAGGACATCTGTGTATGGACCAGTATCATTAGAATTGGACATGTCTGTACAGACCAGTACTATTAGAATTAGGCATCATTGTAGAGACCAGCGTCATTAGAATAGGACATCTCTGTACAGACCAGTAGAATTGGGCATCACTGTAGAGAAAATTGTCACTAAATAAGACATCCCTGTACAGTCCAGTATAATTACAATAAGACATCTCTGTACAGACCCAGATTTTTAGAATAGGACATCTGTGTATGGACCAGTATCAATATAATAGGACATCTCTGTACAGAGCAGTACTATTAGAATTGGGCATCATTGTAGAGACCAGTGTCATTAAATAGGACCTCTCTGTATAGACCAGTATAATTAGAATAGGACATTTCTGTATAGACCAGTATAATTAGAATTGGACATCTCTGTAAAGACCAGTATTTTTAGAATAGGATATCTCTGTATGGGCTAGTATCAGTGTAGCGCCCTTATAGTACAGGTGCATCTTGTAGTGAGTTTTGCAAGGAAAGGCAAAATTTAGTCAGGCCTGACTATATGTGCAGGCCTGAATGTTTTGATCTGGACTTGGGGAGTGGCTCAGGTAGGACTGGGGCAGTCCATCAAGTTTTGCAAGGAAAGGCAAAATTTAGTCAGGCCTGACTGTATGTGCAGGCCTGAATGTTTTGGTCTGGGCTTGGGGAGTGGCTCAGGTAGGACTGGGGCAGCCCAACAGATGATGTCACTAAACCCTCCTAGCTTCTTTGGGAGACACTGGAACTTTCCAGAATGAAGGTGGGACAAGTGGTGTCATCAATTGGAGTGTCCTGGGAAGCCCTGACCAATCCCCAATCTGGATTGGCAGGGGGCAGGCCTTCTTATATATTCTGGGCTGGATCAGTCTGGGAGGGGTGTGTCGGGTGGAAGTCTGAGATGTAGCAGGAGGTGCTGTGGAGGCCTCTTCTCGGAAGGTCGACCCTATCTTGGGGGGTGACCTTGAGGCCTGGAGGTTCGGGTGCAGCCAGGAGTGGAGGTGATTCCTGGAGTCACACAAGGGAACGGGAGAACAGCGGAGGTGCTACAGAAAGAGTGACTTTAAAGTGATCCACCGGTGTCAGTGAGTGACAGACCCTGGGAGCTGGAAGAGCAAGTGCTGGAGCAGGCTGGGAGAGGAATAGTGGACAGTTTGTGGAAGTCTTCGGAGCCAGTCAGGGGAAGGAGTGTCACTGAGGAAAAGCAGGTTGGTGGGACCTGGAAGAGGAATGGGCTAGGAGTTGTAGTCCATCAAAGGCCCGGCTAGCACTCAAGTATTTTGCTACATATTCAGGGGCTCGTGATCCCTGGCCTGTAATGGGTGGTCCTGAGGTCCTGCTGACACAGTGTAGGCCTCACCATGTGCTAGCCGTGGTGAAGAGAAAAGAGTAGAGAAGCTTGAGAAATTTCCTTTCGAGCTGGAAACTAAGTGAAGTGCTGGAGAGAAGTGAAGGAATTACAGTCTGCAAGTTCAGTGCTGGAGAGAGAACTGTAGAAGAAACGGTCAGCAAGTGATGTGCTGGAGAGTTGAAAGGAGTAACAGTCTGCAGAAGGATAGTCTGCAGTGCCAGGGCACATATACAGGACTGTATATGGAGTTCATGTACCATAATTCTTGGGAAATCCCACAGTTATCCCTTATCCCCATCCAAGTTATTTCCCCTAAATAAAACAACAAAAACAAGAGCCGGCCTGGTCAGTGTCTACGGATGTGTGAGATATGGTGGGATTGAGGGCAGCTATAAGGTGAACCACTACTACCAGCTACTCCCAATGGAGCACATGGCTACATCAATATAATAGGACATCTCTGTATAGACCAGTATCAATATAATAGGACATCTGGGCATGGACCAGTATCATTAGAATTGGACATGTCTGTACAGACCAGTACTATTAGAATTGGGCATCATTGTAGAGACCAGTGTCATTAAATATGAAACTCTGTATAGACCAGTACCATTAGAATAGGACATCTCTGTACAGACCAGTATCATTAAAATAGGACCTCTCTGTATAGACTGGTATCATTAGAATATGACCTCTCTGTATAGACCAGTATCATTAGAATAGAACATCTCTGTATAGACCAGTATCATTAGAATAGAACATCTCTGTACAGACCAGTATCATTAGAATAGAACATCTCTGTACAGACCAGTATCATTAGAATATGACCTCTCTGTATAGACCAGTATCATTAGAAAAGAACATCTCTGTACAGACCAGTATCATTAGAATAGAACATCTCTGTATAGACCAGTATCATTAGAATAGAACATCTCTGTATAGACCAGTATCATTAGAATAGAACATCTCTGTATAGACCAGTATCATTAGAAAAGAACATCTCTGTATAGACCAGTATCATTAGAATAGAACATCTCTGTACAGACCAGTATCATTAGAATAGAACATCTCTGTACAGACCAGTATCATTAGAATAGGACCTCTCTGTATAGACTAGTATCATTAGAATAGAACATCTCTGTATAGACCAGTATCATTAGAATAGAACATCTCTGTATAGACCAGTATCATTAGAAAAGAACATCTCTGTACAGACCAGTATCATTAGAATAGAACATCTCTGTATAGACCAGTATCATTAGAATAGAACATCTCTGTACAGACCAGTATCATTAGAATAGAACATCTCTGTACAGACCAGTATCATTAGAATAGGACCTCTCTGTATAGACTAGTATCATTAGAATATGACCTCTCTGTATAGACCAGTATCATTAGAATAGAACATCTCTGTATAGACCAGTATCATTAGAATAGGACATCTCTGTATAGACCAGTATCATTAGAACAGAACATCTCTGTATAGACCAGTATCATTAGAATAGAACATCTCTGTATAGACCAGTATCATTAGAACAGAACATCTCTGTATAGACCAGTATTATTAGAATAGGACATCTCTGTATAGACCAGTATCATTAGAACAGAACATCTCTGTATAGACCAGTATCATTAGAACAGAACATCTCTGTATAGACCAGTATCATTAGAACAGAACATCTCTGTATAGACCAGTATCATTAGAATAGAACATCTCTGTATAGACCAGTATCATTAGAACAGAACATCTCTGTATAGACCAGTATCATTAGAATAGAACATCTCTGTATAGACCAGTATCATTAGAATTGGACACATTGAGGATAAGTATCGGAATGAGTACTATAAGACCCTTTAGAGGCGTTATATTGTTGCGTTTACCAGTATCCTATGAACATAAAAGAAATGGGACTGTGTTTCTCATAGTGACAATGCTGCACAGATTCGTTTCTTGTCTTCCCCTGACATTCCACACCATGGAATAAACCCGATGTGATGGCCATTCACCCACACTCAGTCTGCAGCCAGCACACAGAACTCTGCAGCTTGCAATGCAATCAATGTGAACACAAGATGGTGATTGTATGAGACAGACAAAGCTTCTATCCACAGTCAGAGAGGTGGGACCGAGCCAGGCTACCAGCCAGGGCCCGTCACCGACTGTTCTCAGGCTGCTAGATTATTCCAAGGATGGCGGTGTCTGGAAATGTCCCCAGGCATAGAGCCAGGGCTAGCGGGGCAGCACAGGACATACAGGGGGCAGAGAAAAGAGGAGATTTAGATGCAGGGAGCAGTGTGTGGGGTGTACAAGAGATGGGGACTCTTCCTCTTGTTGGAAAAAGAAAAACATAGAGCCAGGGCATTAAATAACGTGAACAAAAATTGAGAAATTAAAATATTGGAGTGACATGATCTATATACAGTCACATTACTGAGGGGGACCTGTCTCTGGTATCTGATAACAGAGTAACATGTATTTTGGAACAGACCAAATTATACATAGGAGGAAGGGACAGATAATAGAGAGAGGATATGGATAGATATTGGGAAGGAAAGGAAAGGGAAGGAAGGAGGGAAGGAAGGAGGAAAGGAAAGGAAAGGAAAGGAGGAAGGAAGGAAGGAAGGAAGAAAAGGAAGGGAAGGAAGAAAGGAAGGAGGAACGGAAGGAATGAGGAAAGAAAGGAAGAAAAGGGACAGAGGAAAAGAAGGACACTGAGATAATATCGGGTGAAAGCAGGACAATGAGAGGGAGAAGGGAGAGATCACATATTAGTAAGGGGAGGGAAAGAGGGAGAAATGAGAAGAAAAGAGGTGAGGAGGAAAGAAAGGAAGGGAAGGAAGGAGGGAAAGAAAGGAAAGGTAGGGAACGGAAGAAAGCAAGAGCTAGAAAGAAAGAAAGGAAGGAAGGAAAGGAAAGGAAGGGAGGAAGGAAAGAAAGGAAGGTAAGGAAGAAAGGAAGGAGGAACGGAAAGAAGGAAGGAGGAAAGGAAGAAAAGGGACAGAGGAAAAGGACACTGAGATAACATAGGGTGAAAGCAGGACAATGAGAGGGAGAAAAGAGAGGGCACATATTAGTAAGGGGAGAGAGAAAGAGGAAGAGAAGAGAAGAGAAGGGAAGGGAAGGGAAGGGAGAGAAGAGAAGAGAAGAAGAGAGGAGAGAGAAGAGAAGAGAAGAGAAGAGAAGAGAAGAGAAGAGGAAAGAACACAGAGATAAGTAAGGGTGAAAGCAGGACAATGAGAGGGAGAGGGGAGAGGGCACATGATAGTAAAGGGAGGGAAAGAGTTGAGAGCCAGCAGAGACACTGTACAGAAAATATAGAGAGAGGAAGAAAGGAGAGGAGATTGCACAGACACAGTAAAAAAGAGGAAGAAGAGATGAGAGGAGACACAGCATGGCCATGGTAGCAAAATTATAGAAGGGAAAATGAAGAAATAAGGCACAGACAGTATATAAAGAAAACTGGTTAGAGGAGAGGAAAGAAGGAGAGAGATATAAAAGACATGTCACAGAGACGACCGAGAGTTGAGAAAGGGAGGGAAATGATAGTACACGGGAGAGGGGAGAGGGAGAGTAACAGGACGAAAGTGGGAATGAATAGAGACACAAGAAAGGAGAAGAGAAGAGAAGAGAAGAG
>BLSH010274553.1:110599-125755 GCA_018402905.1 Glandirana rugosa
AAAAAAAAAAAAAATAATAAAAACGCCATAAATCAATTCCCAGTTTGTAGACGCGATAACTTTTGCGCAAACCAATCAATATACGCCGATTGCGATTTTTTTTTTTCCCAAAAATATGTAGAAGAATATATGTCGGCCAAAACCGATGAATACATTTTTTAATGGATTTGTACTTTAGCAAAAAGTAAAAAATATTGTTCTTTTTTGCAAAATTGTCGCTCATTTTTTGTTTATAGCGGCGATCAGAAATGACGCAGAGGGGATCAAATACCACCAAAAGAAAGCTCTATTTGTGGGGAAAAAAGGACGCAAATTTTATTTGGGTACAACGTCGCACGACCGCGCAATTGTCATTCAAAATGCGACAGCGCTGAAAGCCAAAAATTGGTCTGGGCAGGAGGGGGGTTTAAGTGCCCAGTAAGGAAGTGGTTAAATAACCACTCGTTACAACCAAGGTATGCAGAATACCATCTCTGTACGCACAACACATCGAACCTTGAAGCAGATGGGTTACAGCAGCAGAAGACCACACCGGGTGCCACTCCTGTCAGCTAAGAACAGGAAACTGAGGCTACAATTCACACAGCATCACCAAAATTGGACAATAGAAGATTGGAAAAACATTGTCTGGTCTGATGAGTGTCGATTTCAGCTGCAACATTCAGATAGTAGGGTCAGAATTTGGCGTAAACAACATGAAAGCATGGATCCATCCTGCCTTGTATCAACAGTTCAGGCTGGTGGTGGTGATGTAATGGTGGGGGGATATTTTCTTGGCACACTTTGGGCCCCTTAGTACTAATTGGGGATCTTTTAAATGCCACGGCCTACCTGAATATTGTTGCTGACCATGTCCACCCCTTTATGACAACAGTGTACCCATCTTCTGATGGCTCCTTCCAGCAGGAAACTGCACCATGTCACAGCTCAAATCATCTCACCACTGGACAATGAGGTCCCTGCACTCCAATGGCCTCCACACTCACCAGATCTCAATCCAATAGAGCACCTTTGGGATGTGGTGGAATGGGAGATTCCCATCATGGATGTGCAGCCAACAAATATGCAGCAACTGTGTGATGCTATCATAGTCACTATGGACCAAAATCTCTGAGGAATGTTTCCAACACCTTGCTGAATCTATGCCATGAAGAATTTCTGAAGGCAAAAGGGGGTCCAACCCGGTACTAGCAAGGTGGACCTAATAAAGTGGCTGGTGAGTGCATGAGAACAGCCTTCATTGGAAATAATGCTTTTTTAGATGTCGTGAATCTATGCTTTTCGGATCCGCATAGAATTTGCCTAAGTGTGAACCGGGGCTGACTGTGAATTTCTGACTCTGTGAGCTCGCAAACCTCTCCTTTTCCCACCTTGCTTCCATAAGATTGGGATGAGCAGTGCACATTAGTTGTGGTCATGTGATCTGCTTTATGCACAGTACAAATCCCATAGTCCCTATTCTATGTCAGACGAGAGCAAGAGATGGTGGCTATGTTTCTTCCTACAGTGGGACCATTGAGAGTGAATTTAGTCCCCCTCTAAAAGGAAGTCAGATCACAGCAGCAAAAAAATAAGTCATTTAGAGATTTAGAGAAGGATGAGAGCAATAGATTTTTTTTTTTTTTTGCATTAAGAATACATACAGGGTGGGCCATTTATATGGATACACCTTAATAAAATGGGAATGGTTGGTGATATTAACTTCCTGTTTGTGGCACATTAGTATATGTGAGGGGGGAAACTTTTCAAGATGGGTGGTGACCATGGCGGCCCTTTTGAAGTCGGCCATTTTGAATCCAACTTTTGTTTTTTCAATAGGAAGAGGGTCATGTGACACATCAAACTTATTGTGAATTTCACAAGAAAAACAATGGTGTGCTTGATTTTAACGTAACTTTATTCTTTCATGAGTTATTTACAAGTTTCTGACCACTTATAAAATGTGTTCAATGTGCTGCCCATTGTGTTGGATTGTCAATGCAACCCTCTTCTCCCACTCTTCACACACTGATAGCAACACCGCAGGAGAAATTTATTAGAATTTATTTTAAAACAGAGTTTAGTGTCACTTTAAGGTGAAGAGCAATGTGCAAAATGCAGTAGCACATAGTAGTCAATTAGCACTGGTTTTGCATTGTCCTCGCTGTTCGAAGGTGAAGTATGGCTGCAATAAGCTAATGTACTTTTCTTACCATCATTGCACTGAGCACTGTCTTTTTTAATAAGCTGGAGCGAGACAGACAATAAGCAATACAATGAGGAAAGAATTGGCAACGTGCCAATGAGAAGATGAGGTTAACACAACAGACCTGCAAGAGCATAAATAAGGAAAATGCACATAGTTAGATTCCTTGAAACCAAAGTAACCATTAATGGTCATATAGGGCAGTGTTCCTCAACTCCAGTCCTCAAGGCCCACCAACAGGTCATGTTTTCTGGATTTCCCTCAGATGAATCAGCTGTGGTAATCACTAAGGCAGTGAAACTGATCAAACCACCTGTGCAAAATAATGGAAATCCAGAAAACATGACCTGTTGGTGGGCCTTGAGGACTGGAGTTGAGGAACACTGATATAGGGGAACAGTTATATGTCTGTAAGACAATGCTGACCATGGCCAACTTCCCATTGACCAAGCTTTCTTGGGGGAAACAATTGATTAGTCATGATGGATTTTCTCAGGCCGATCGCTCATCTTCCCTTGCAAAACCCAGTGCCAGGGATGCCTACTGAACACTATTCTAGTCCACTTGGCATTAACATACTCAGCAGCCCAGCATGCATGCTTGTATGGCACTTAATAGTTAGGAAGACTGTTTGGCCAGTGTATTATTTTTTTTTCTATGTGGGCACCTTAAAGTGTATGGTACCCAAACATTTCATATTTCTGATATGTGTATGTTGTACCATGTACTTGTGTTTAGAGTATCCCGTTTTCTTTGAATCTCTTCCTTTGTGTGAGATACCTGATGATCCTGCCAAGTAACCCTGCTTTCCTATTTCAAACCGACTATGCTAGGCATGAGAACGCATCCATCCCAACACGATCAGTTTTCTGGCTGTGCTGTGAGTATAGCCTGCCTGTCCTCCAGTGGCCAAGACTTGTGCTGACACGCCCCCTCTGCACAACCATTCACTGTGAAAATCAGTGTACTGCCGTTTCTCAGCCTCCTGTTGACACGCCCACCCGCAATCTCCACCCCCAACTCTCTAAGCCCCTAATGCAGCTGAGAACAGGGATTATGTGATCACTTAGAAAAAAAGTATATATATTCTTATACATACACAAATGTTTTGCCTTTTGTTTCTATTTTAATCAGAATGGGTTGTTTTACATGGTAAGGGCTCACAAATACTTTAAAGAAATCTTGCACTTTGGTCATGCAGGGCTTAGCAAAGTCCCATCAGCAACTTACACTCACATCCCTTTTGGCTTCTACTCCACTTTGTTTCCCTGTTACAAGCAAAGGGAGTGCGCCTTGTGTAAGCTTCAAGTCATGGCACAAAGCTGAGGACTTTCTGGAGACATTTACCCAGTGCCTTGCAGTTTTTGCACGGGAGAAGTCCCAGTCGGCCCCTGTGGCCTTAGTTATTCCTATGGCTGGAATGGCCATAAGTATGGCCCCAGTTATTGAACGCGAAGTGATCATCGTGCATAAGCTGGAAGTGGCCAGGACTTTTTTGTGCAAAGACTGGGCAGGTCAGGTAGGTCCATATGGTACAGATCTCCACAAGGGGCTGAAGGTAACTATTTTAACATATGGGTTACACTTTTATGCTGGCCATACACAGCTTCAATCTCTGACAAAATTTGAGCCATGCGAGACCCCAATTGACTAGCTGGCTTGATCTTATATGCGAAGTTCACCTTTTTAAAAAAAATTATAAATGCTCCTTTTTGCAGGTAAAAAAATGTGCAGTTATTATTTTTTTTACACTGCAGTCTGTAAAGCATTGAACCCGAAATCAGCAGATCACAATTAAATTGTGATGGGGGCTGAGGGGAGAAGATCCCCTGCCTGCTGTCACAGGGGGGGTAATCGGGGGCAGGAGCTGGAACATGTTCCACCGGAAATATGGGTGGAACATAGATAATGTTTCAAAGGTGATCTTACTCAGGCTCATACATGGGTTGAATTCCGAACAAATCTTCTTTAAACAATCAGAAATTTCATGCATTTTGTTATCCGATGGTGCCACCATTAATTTCGAAATTCGACCAGCCAAGCCTTCAATTTCACCTCATGTTGCTACAGATAAGAATTTTTGTGACCGGGAATCTTCTTTTCTTGCGCATTTCTTTTTTGATTATATTTGTCACACGATTCTCCCATCATTGATTAGAAATTTGTTTGTTTTTGAAAAAAAATCGAATATGCCCAATCACTCAAATTAGATGGCCACACGAAAATCGGCCATTGCTGTGGCCTACTAATGGCACGAAATTCAAACGAAAATTCTTAGATTAGATTTTCGCGAGAAGACTCTTTAACCAATGTATGGCCGGCCTTGGCGTTTAAAATCAAACTCTCTGGCTGAAAATTCTCAGCCGAAATCAGAAATTTCATGCATTTTGTTATCCGATGGTGCCACCATTAATTCAAAATTCGACCAACCAAGCCTTCAATTTCAACTCATGTATAGAGTTGAGCGAACCCGAACTTTGGGGTGTCCGTGACCCGGACCCGAACATTTAAAAAAAAGTTTGGGTTTGAGTATTTGATCACGCATTTTGAATAGCTGCAGGGCAGCCAATCAACAAGCATTTCACTGGTTTTCCCTAGAAGCCATCACAGCCATGCCTACTAATGGCATGGCTGTGATTGGCCAGTGCATCATGTGACCCAGCCTCTATATGAGGCTGGAGTCACAGTGCTGCATGTCATATGCTCTCTGGGTAGTATAGGGAGAGGATGCTGCCTGTGCTGTGAGGGACAGATTGCAGATAGATAGATAGATAGGTAGAGATTAGTGTTGAGCGAACCCGGACTGTAACGTTCGGGTCCGTACTGAACTTTCGGGTGTCCAGAACCTGGACCCAAACACGGACATTTCAAAAAACGTTCAGGTTTGGGTTCTGGTAGTTGATCGCGCATGTTGAATAGCTGAAGGGCAGCCAATCAACAAGTGTTTCACTGGTTTGCCCTTAGAAGCCATCACAGCCATGCCTACTAATGGCATGGCTGTGATTGGCCAGTGCATCATGTGACCCAGCCTCTTTATAAGCTGGAGCCACAGTGCTGCATGTCACATGCTCTTGGGTTAGTGTAGGGAGAGAATGCTGCTGGCGTTTTTGTGAGGGAGAGATTGCAGACATTTTAACATCTGATCCTGCATCCTGAAATTACTGCTGCTGTTGCCCTGAGGGACAGATTGCAGAAATTTGAGATTTCACATACTGCTGCTTTGAGTGACAGAGTGCAGATTGCAGATCAAACTCTGCATAACACAACGATCGCTACGATCGTGCACAACGATCAGATTGTTGGAGTCATTTGAGATTTCACACACTACTGCTTTGAGTAACAGATTGCAGATCAAACCCTGCCTAACACAACGATTGTTACGATCGTACACAACGATCAGATTGTGGGAGTAATTTGAGATTTCACATACTGCTGCTTTGAGCGATCTGACTGCACTAGGTAGAGGCTTCTGCTTAGAGGGACAGATTATTGTTCAATATTATCTCCTAGTTCTAAAGGGAGAGGTTTTAGCTGCAGCTGTAAGTGACACATTATTGTTCAAAAATCATCTCCTAGTTTATTTGATTTTAATTTAATTTCCCTATCCCCATTTTTTTGTAGGGCACTTGCCCTACTCTTACCCCCATTTTACTTCCTTTTGCAGCCCTCTAGCACTTGTCAGGACTTTGTTACAGCCATTTTTGTGCCTAAAAGTTCGGGTCCCCATTGACCTCAATGGGGTTCGGGGTCCGGGATAACATTCGGGCAATGTTCGGTGCCGAACCCGGACTTTTTCCCAAAGTTCGTACGGACCCTCCGAACCCGAACGTCCAGGTGTTCGCTCAACTCTAGTAGAGATTACTACTGCTTTTAGGGACAGATTGCAGATCTCATCCTGCATTACAGAAAGATCTGACTGGACTAGGTAGAGTCTACTGCTTAAAGGGACCGATTATTGTTCTAAAATCATCTGCTAGTTCTATAGGGTCAGGTTCCTGCTGTTGCTGTAAGGGACAGATTATTGTTCTAAAATCATTTTGCAGCCCTCTAGCACTTTCCAGGACTCTTTTACAGTGATTTTTGTGCCGAAAAGTTTGGGTCCCCATTGAATTCAATGGGGTTCGGGGTTCAGGGTAAAGTTTGGGTCAAGTTCAGTACCGAACCCGGACATTTTTCCGAAGTTCGGCCGTACCCACCAAACCCAAACATCCACGGGTTCGATCAACTCTACTCATGTTGCTACAGATAAGAATTTTTGTGCCCGGGAATCTTCTTTTCTTGCGCATTTCTTTTTCGATTATATTTGTCACACAATTCTCCCATCATTAATTAGTAAAATTGTTTGTTTTTGAAAAAAATTCCAATATGCCCGATCACTCAAATTAGATGGCCACACAAAAATCGGCCATTGCTGCGGCCCACTAATGGCACAAAATTCAAACGAAAATTCTTAGATGAGATTTTCGGAAGAAGACTCTTCAACCAATGTATGGCCGGCCTTGGCCTTTAAAATCAAAGTCGCTGGCTGAAAGTTCTCAGCTGAACAGTGATTGCAGTAATCAGATGCAGTCATTATTCAAGTATTCTGAGAGCTGCGAGTGCAGCGGCTGTCAGAATACAATAGCCAACAGGAGAAATTTCTCTATCTATGCTGTTTAACGTGGATGGAGGGAGTCTCTTGATTAACATTTATGGCTATAATCCATTAGCAAAAAGAAAACAGCTTTATGACACTCGTCATTGCACTGGCAGATCACAGATTGATCATGCTATATAAACCAGTAATAGGGAACCCAGTTTTATTACGTCTTTGCACACGTGGTCTGAACTAAGCCCAGCAAGTAAAGGGGAGAGAACAAGTGGGGCTTGTCCCATTAAAAATGTTTTGCTTCATTTGATAGATACCATTTGTTTATGGGAATGTATGTATAATATTCTAGATCTATACCACATGCTTGCTCCTGAAGAGTGGTAACAACAAGCCACGAAACGCGTCAAGCTAATTAGAAGCAGTGTCTGAACTTTATATGGTTTTACAAGAATTATGCAAATTTCTATCATGTGATTTTAGGATTTTATATGTCATCATTGTAATGTTATATTTCCTATCACATCTGATGTGGACTTTTAGAGGTTACATATACACGACCATTTGGAACTGTACTGTTGTATTATTAAATATGTGCATGTGTGTATGTGTGTATATATATTTAACGGGATATCAATTACCACTATCAATTACTTTTTTAACCTTGTTATATACAAGTTTCTATGAATTAATAAAAATGATTTATTTATATATATATATATATATATATATATATATGTATATATATTGATAGTTGTTTTCCCTGTAGCTGTGTGCTTCAAGTCCCACTTGTTCTCTCCCCTTTATTTCCCCATAGATAGGGATGGAGGCATTTGACTTTACCAGGTCATGGCCTCATATAAAGTACCAAACCTTTTCTCCTTTTCCAATGTAAGCCCAGCAAGCGTTGTAAATTCATTGTAGCTTTGCTATCACTTCAGTATTCCTAATGCACACTCTGAATGTTATGAGGTTACAGATTCAAGAAGCTCCTGCTGTAATCATTATTGTTGAGCCAATCTTGTAAGGATGCTAGAATATCTCTGACACCAATGAGTGATCCTCCCTATAGAAAATGCCAACACAGCAGTCAAGCGTATCAGAATTTTTTATGCACTGAGATGTTCAAAGTGGTGCTGTGATCTTTTGTTGCTGACAGGTTTTGTGCCAGTTGAGGTAATTATGCTTAGCAAGGGGCTAACATAACCTTAAGTCTTATGCATTTTCCTTGAAATTAAAAACAAAACATGTTGCAGTGTTCTTCATTATCATAATACTGCGTGTGCACAAACAGCCCTCAGTGTGAACAAACCCTTAGCTACACAAGCAACTATATAAGTAATTAGTATTCAATGATCTCAAGGTGAAAAACAATAGGGAGTAACTCAGTAAACCATTGCATCACTTTTCTGGCAGTAGTGCCCTTTAAAAAGCCCTTCCGGGAGCTATGACTCACTGCACTAAATCCAAAAAGAAATTACCTCCAGTTCATAGGTAACAAAATCATCTCTCGCCTCGACTACTGCAACTCCCTTCTCACTGGGTTACCTCTACACAGGCTAACTCCCTTCAATCCATCATGAATGCTGCTGCCAGGCTCATCCGCCTTACCTGTCGCTCTGTGTCTGCTACTCCTCTGTCAATCCCTCCACTGGCTTCCACTCATTCAACTAATTAAATTAAAAATACTCACAACAACCTACAAAGCCATCCACAATTTAAACCCCCAGCTACATCACCAGCCTAGTCTCAATATACCAACCTAATCGTTCTCTTCGTTCCTCTCAAGACCTTCTGCTCTCTAGCTCCCTCATCACCTCCTCCTTTGCTCGCCTCAAGGACTTTTCCAGAGCCTCTCCAATCCTATGGAACTCCTTACCCCAACCTGTCCGATTATCTCCTACTCTATTAGCTTTTAGACGATCCTTGAAAACCCTCCTCTTCAGAGGAGCCAATCCTACCCACACCTAATAACTACATTTTCATTCTTCACCATTTCATCCCCCACAGTTATTACCTTTTGTTTCACTTGACCCTCCCTTCTAGATTGTAAGCTCTAGCGAGCAGGGCCCTCTGATTCCTTCTGTATTTAATTGTATTGTAACTGTATTGTCTGCCCTCATATTGTAAAGCGCTGCACCAACTGTTGTCGCTATATAAATCCTGTATAATAATAAATAATTAAATGAGAAGTGTGGGATTTAAAAAAACAAAAACACATACTCACCTAGGTGGCTGCAGCATTGCTCCAATGCTGCCTCTGTGCCCAACTGCCTCTAAGACCATAAACAGAGCAATCAAAAACCGCTGATCGCTCAGTTCTTGGTCTTCACTGAGCTGAGAGTGATGACTGAGTCACACTCTGTCCTCTGCCCCTCTGCCCCTCTGATTCTCACTGAAGTGCCATGCTGTGCAGAGGGTGGGAACGGCTGGCTCAGGATGTCAAGCAGCAAACAGAGGTTGAGCCAGCTGCTGCTTCAACATCTGGATGGATACCGACATTAGAGTCTGGAGTGACAACAGCCAACTTTATACTGCTGTCGGCTGAATATGGGTCACAGGAGTGCAGAACTAAGCACACAAGACCTTTGGCCCGACTTCTTTAAGCCCACCTCTAAGTTGGTGTACAGAAACAGGCAGAATGCCTATGTCTGTATATTTTGTAGTAGGGTGGCATGTTTGCCACCGATACCTCCACCATTTCCATCACTGGCTGTCAAGGACACTGTCAGCTTCACAGGTGCTGACAGTGGGCAGAGCCTGATAGGAAGTGGAGGAACTAGCAAGCCATAACATTCAATTTTTCCTTGTGACTGACAGCAGGGTGCCGACTCCATAGCCAACATTAGGCTGTCTATTAGCTATAGAATCCATAGGGAGTGGACTTGATGGGGAACAAGTGTATCTGAATCCCCATCAGGCTCCACCTACCCAGCTACAAAACTGCACGACAGCTGCAGCAGTGGGAAGGGTAGCTCAGCTGCACAGAGGGTAGAGAGTCCATATGAACACTTGGTCCTCTGTGCACCTCTGCAAGACAAATGGCAGTTCTCCCAAATTCATATACTTGTTTCCAACAGGTACTGTAGTTGAATTTAGGGGAAACATTGACATTTATCATGTGGAAATGCAGTGTCCTAGACATACTATATAAATTCCCCAGAATGTGCAACTGACTACTGGATAATAGGGTGTGTGCAGATTAGTACTAGCAATACATTCTTAATAACACTGGCAGCACAATTGAGCTACTAAAAACCTCTTCTGTAGATCTTGGCTAATTTCAGCAAGTGTATGAAGGAATTCAAATCCTTGGAGGTTGTGTAAGACACCTTTCACAGAGGCAGATTTTAGTGCTAAAAAAATAGCACCTGAAAACTGCCTCCCATTCATTGCAATGTGTGCTTTCACACTGGGGCGGTGCACTTGCGGGGTGGTAGAAAAAGTTCTGCAAGCAGCATCTTTGGGGCATGTTTGAAGTGCTGTAAATAGTTTTCCAAAAACACCCCTGCCCATTGAAATGAATGGGCATCGCTTCCAAAGTGGCGCAAAACGGGTCTTTATTACTTTTTCTTTTTAAGGTCACATTACCTGACGAAAACGACCGTCGCTTTAGCAACTGTTTTAGTAGTGCTTCAGTGTGAAAGGGGTCTTAGAACCCATTCACTCCTATGTGTTTACCGCACATCAATACGGTAAGCCAATTAAAACAGTAGAAGTGACAGATGTCTTACTCCTGTATTTTATATTTGAGGGTCATTTAACACACATTGTGTATAAGATTGCTTTTATTCAAAGAGTTGGTGTTTTAAAAATAATATTCCCCCCATGTTTTCAACCACTAAATTTTAAACAAACAAAATTGTAAACTTAAGAATGCTACATAGTTTTGCACATTTCACAAAGTAATAAAATCTTTATTTCTATCATTGTTCAATGGTCAACATGTGTTTGCCTGTAGGGGGACAGTATGTTAGCAACACAAATTGACCCTATCGTTAAAGATTAACAAGCTTTTACCCTCAGCGCAGGTGCAGTTAATGGCGTTATATACACAGAAACGTGTCATCCCCGCACACTTGCATTTATTATAGGTTTTGCTGTGCATTGCCTACATTAGTCTACACAATTTATTAAGATTTAAACATGCACAGATGGTAAACCAATCTAAAATGCAAGCCATTGTTCCCTAAAGGCATACAGTGATTGACTCACAATGGAAGGCCTAACCAGGCCTTGTTCATATGGGCCTCTTATACAAACTAAAACCTAAGTATAGGGAGGGTAAACACAGATCTGGACATGCTGACTGTCTCTTTAAACTGCCAGTATGCTTTAGTACTACCGAAGCTTGCTGAAAGTCTGCTTGCGCCTTTTTATAAGTGGCAGTATGCACTTCCATTAAAGCAGTAGTATACACCGCTTGGTCACTTGTACCTACAGGTAAGTTTATAAAGCTTACCTGTAGGTATAATGAATATCTCCTAAACATGCAGTTTAGGAGACATTTAGAATTTCTTCAGACAATGACATCACCAGCACTTTGTGATGTCATTGCAGCTCGGCCATTCAAACTGCTGGAGCCCAAGAACCAGGAAGGAAGACCAGGTGAAGATGGAAGTTGTCAGTGGTGACAGTGCGCCACTGGAGGGATAACTTTACAGGTACGAGTCATAATGTGCTAATATACAGTTCATACTAGCACATTATACCATTTACTTGCTGGGGGACTTTTTTTTTTTTTTTTTTAAACTTCACTACGGCTTTAAGAAGGGTGTTTAACATCCCTTATACTGGAACTGAGGATTCTTTAAAAACTAAAACTACTTTAGGCTTGCTGTTAAATACTGCTAGAGGAAAAGTCTGCAGGAACCTGGCATTGCACTCACGATTCCATTGATTGCAGTTGCAATGCTCTGCTATTTGGTTTAGAAAACAAAGCATTAATGACATTAGGTTATGAAAGGATTATTCCACAGAAACAGGTAGAATAGAAGCATGCTAATTTTTACTTTTTCTATAAAAAGCAAAAGCTTGGTCCCTTCACATCCTACCTCCTTCCACTGGTCCTTTAATTATGATGGGATGTCTCCGAGCTCAGCTCAACTTTTTACAGGAAAAAAAAACAAGATTTAAAAACAGCTTCAGCTGCCTATAAATTATTATTACAGGTACTTCTATAGCGCTGTCAATTTATGCAGAACTTTACATATACAGTATATTGTACATTCACATTATTCCCTGCCCTCAAGGAGCTTAAAAGGATATGTAAACATTTGTTTTTAAACAAACATGTCATACTTACCTCCTCTGTGCAGTTGGTTTTGCACAGAGTGGCCCTGATCCTCTTCTTCTGGGGTCCCTCAGCAGCGCTCCGTCGGAGAAGCGATCTCAACCCCTGCGGGCGCGCTCCAGTGTCCTGCTGCTATGTCCATTGACACAGACAGCAGGACTCAGCCCAGCGTCATTGGATTTGGCTGGAGATGCTGTGCTCCTCCCCGGCGCAGGAACGATCGGGCTCGGGTAAGTAAAAGGGGGGGCTCTGGTGCACTACAAGAGGTTTTTCACCTCAATGCATAGAATTAAGGTGAAAAAAAGTGAGGGTTTACCACCCCTTTAACCAGTTCCACACCGCCTGCCGTGTAGACGCTGTTTTGCGAATCGCCATAAAAATGCGGCGATCTGCGAATGGCCGCTAGGGGGGCACGTGCACCAGCCGCACTCCCAAGGAGAGTTTTCCCCGCGGCTCGGGGCGGACTCGATGTCCGCCGGCGAGCCGCGATGAGCGGCCACAGGCAAAGAACGGGGAATCGCTGATGTAAACACGGCGGTTTCCCATTCTGACAGTGCGGGCACATGGGTGATCTACTGATCCCTGTCACTGGGATCAGTTACATCGCTCATGCCCATGGTAGCCAACCCCCCCCCACAGTTAGAACACACCCAGGGAACATAGTTAACCCCTTCACTGCCAATGACATTTACACAGTAATCAGTGGACATTTCAATTTCTGATCGCTGTATAAATGTCAATGGTCCCAAAAAAAGTGTCAAAAATGTCCGACATGTCCGCCCCAATATCGCAGTACCGCTAAAAATCGCAGATCGCCGTCATTACTAGTAAAAAATAAATAAAAACCCCAGAAATTAATTCTCACCATCCGTAAACGTGGACACTTTTGTGCAAACCAATCAATAAACGCTGATTGCGATTTTTCTAATCACAAATATGAGGAAGAATATAAACCGGTGAAAAATTTTTTTTATTTTTTTTTGGGGATTTTAGCAAAAAGTAAGAAATTTGTGTTTTTTTTGCAAAATAGTCGCTCTTTTGTTTATAGCGGCGATCAGAAATGACGCAGAGGTGATCAAATACCACCAAAAGAAAGCTCTATTTGTGGGAAAAAAAGGACGCAAATTTCGTTTGGGTACGTCGTCACACGACCACGCAATTGTCAGTTAAAGCGATGCAGTGCCGAATCACAAAAAGTGCTCTGGTCCTAAACTGGGAAATTCTTCCGGAGGTGAAGTGGTTAATCTAAAGGTCCCTCACATTCATACATATACACGTTAGGGCCAATTTAGACAGGGGCCAATGAAACTACTAGCATGTCAGAGTGTGGGACGAAACCGCAGTATCCAGAGGAAACATTGAAACTCGGGGCAGGGTGTGCCATGGTTGGGATTCACACCAATGACCCCAGTGCTGCTAGGCAGAAATACTGACCACTTAGCCACTAGACCTACAGATCATTTCAACAAGCAGGTTTATTTTAGAAAAACCTTTGCATAGGCATGTTTCTTCAAATGCTCTGTCTAACTTATTTACAGTGGAACTTTAGTCAGAAAATTAAGTCCTGCTTGATCATTTCAGGCTGGCCACTTGTGTGGGTATAGCTATGCAAAACATTAAAAATAGGTGCATAAAAATAACGACAGTCAAAAATGATCTAAAGGCTCTATTGTATATCGAAAGGTTAGACACAATAGTCCAATCCTTTGGCCCAACCAGTCTTTCTTTACAAGAAGGAAACTTTTTATAAAGCGAATGCTCTCAACTTCAAAAATCACACAACTATTGACACCATTTCCATACACGGACTGGTACCACAAAGCAACCCTTTCAAACTCCTTGGGCAGATTGAAACTTCACCAATTCATCTTCCTCCCCCTTAATTCAGAAACAATTACATTTAATAACTTCTAGTTACAGTTTGAAATTAGAGAGATTATATTTTGTATTTTTTTCCCTCCTGAGCAAACTAAAACCAAAGTGATAAAGGAATAGGGGAACAGCGCTGGTCTCCCCTATTACCCATGCCATGCTAAATTTAATAGTGCAATAATTGATAATAAAAAAAAGTGCAAAAGTCTTTTGAAAAGTGCTCTTTAAGATAATCAAATAAAAAGGAAGCTCCCCATGGCAGGATATGGTTTTTAAAAAAAAAATGTATTGTATACTTACAACTTTAGAAGCATTTAAAACCGGAATAAAAGAGCCATGAAGACCTTTCTTTTTTGATTACCTCCCCACAAACGTCATCACCAGCAACCAAGGTGGCAACAGAAGGAACCATAGCCATCTACGGCAGAGGGAAAGGCCCCCCCCCTTAAAGAGACCTAAAGGCTGTTCTGACTTGGTTTACCATAAAGGTGAAAAAGTCCAACAAATCTGGTGAGTGGGATACAAGCCTGTTTTCAGTGATCGAGTGGATGCACCGTGATCACCGTTTGATGAAATTTAAAGAGCACAGAGCACTTTTCAAAAGACGTTTGCACTTTTTTTATTATCAATTATTGCAACATTAAATTTAGCATAGCTTTTTCGCTGTAAGCACTTAATATAGCATTGTATCCATCACTGTAAGCACTTTAAATAGCATTGTTTACACATTAAGTTTTACCCATAGAGGTATAACAAGAGGGTAATAGGGGAGACCAGCACTGTTCACCTATTCCTTTATCACTTTGGTTACTTTACAAGCAATCCACACACAGCAGCAGGTTATTCATTAACCACTTGACAACTGGGCACTTAAACCCCCTTAACAACCAGACCAATTTTCAACTTTCAGCGCTCTCACACTTTGAATGACAATTACTCAGTCATGCAACACTGTACCTTTGCTTCTTTTTAAGTAAAAAAATGTTTTAAAAACCAGAAAAAAATTAATATCGCGTTTTTTATTTTTTGGGTCGTTACTAATTTATGGTGGTTTTCTTTCGAGATAAACACACTTTTTCCTGCGTTTAAAGTATACCCATGTCACAACGTACTGACTCATTAACAGTAAGTTTCACACTCTCGCGACTTTCAACTTTTAACCAGACCAACAATTCCCCCAAATTCACGGGTCAACAGTTCACCAATTACTTATTGGAC
>BLSH010274553.1:129398-142019 GCA_018402905.1 Glandirana rugosa
CTGCACAGATTTGCAAAACACGGTCAAAGAAAACACAGCACTTAATGTAACTGGCCTTTTATTTCTGTATGTGCATGTGCATTAACATATCTTGAGGCCATACAGTAAAATCAAACATTAATAATCCTTGCCACACTTATTCCGCTAGTCGTTTCCCTTACATCTCTTGTGGCCATCAGCAAGAAGTAAACGTGAATGAGGCCTTAAACTGTTCTTTAGGTTAAAATGATTTGAAGACTAAAATTTGTTTTTTTATCTTAATTCCCCTATATTAAGGTAAAAAAAACATTTTGGCACTTGCTGTACATCAATCCAGCATGGTGCTTGGCTGCTGGTCTTCTTTCCCATCTCCCTGCTCTCACTACACTACTTTGAGATCACTGAGAGCAATTGGCTCCCGACAATCTATGGAAACACAAAGCTCGGCTCAGGAGCGAGCCCACACGCCTGTCACCATAGCAGGCCACTTGCTTTGGAGGCAAACACAGAAGACGAGGAGCCAGGTTTGCTGGTGGTGGACCCCAGAAGAGGTTCAGGGCAACAACATTTCACAGAGCAGACGAGTATAACATTTTTATTATAAATTGTTACCTTTAGAAATGCTTTAATACTAAAGTTGACCTGATTTAAAGCATTTATTAAAAAAAGGTAACAGTGCTGAATTGAAGATACAAACACCTGTGTTAGCCTTCAGTTTTATCCCTGTCAAGACCCTTGGATCATAGACCCAAGCTGTATACAAGATCTCAACTTCTGCCCAATTTGAGATTAAGCATAAGCTCTGCTTGCATAGTAGTGCATTAGTTCTTCCTTTTTAACACAACTGGTATAAAACCATCATAATCCACACTGATGCATTTTTACCAATCCTGGCCCCCTAATAATAGCAGTATATGAATGTATCTCCACTACCTTAAAAGAGAATGGGGGAATTAAAAAAAAAAGCAAAAAAAAAAAAAAAAAAACCAAACAACTAGACTCACCTAGGTGAATGCAGCATCGATCCAATGCTGTACCTGTCCCCCACCACCTGTAAGCCTGAGAACTGAGCAATCAAAGACTGTTGATCAGTTCTAGGTCTTCAGTGAGCAGAGAGCTGGTGACTCTCAGCCTCCGGCTCTCTGCTCTGCCTCTCCAGCTCTCACTGTAGTGCTAGGCTGTGAAAGGGATGGAGTGGCTGCCTCAGCCTCACAGTGGCTTGCCGAAAGGCTGACACAGCTGCCAGTTAGGCATCTGAGTAAATCCCAACAATAAAGTCAGGATCGATCCAGAGCTGAAAACGGGTCACAGGAGTGCAGAACGAAGTGGAAAACCTTTGTGCATCCCTTCCTTACATGCTGAAGCCTCTGTATGTTTTCACAAAGTGTTTAATTAAGGTGCAGTATGACATCGTGTAAACCTACTATCAAAGTCAATCTTTTCCACAATATTTTTGGGTTTGATGTTCTCCTCCTGGTTACAGATGAAGATCTTGCCGTTTTCCGCTTCGGTCCAGCCATATTTGCTCATCCATACTCTAAGCTGGGGCTCTGACAAAAGAAAACAAAAAAAAAAAAAAAAGCAGATTAACATTCCTTTTTTGTCCACTACACGGCCTCTGAAAAAAAATACAAAGCCAGTAAACTAATCAGATTACTACAATGCACAGTGTGGTCATCTTAGCATGGCTCAGGCACTCAAGACACAACTTGTTTAGGCTGCTTACAGGATGCCCCATCACTGTTATAATACTCATCATTAGTTCTCTAAGGAGGCTGGAGGACACACAGGAAGATTCAGACTTGGAACTTTCTTCTGTTGGGAGTCTCATCTAACGCATCTGAACTCCTCATGACTATGAGGCGGCCATTTTTAAAAAAAAGATTTTAATAACATACCCGACAGATCTCCAAGCATCTCAGCCAAAAGCCACCGGTCTATGTGCTGGTATGTGATCCCCACAACATGGCAGATAACTACAATAAAATACAGAAGAAACAAATCATTAGGAGAGCAGGACAAACCTATAACTCAGCGGACAGATTCACCGCCCAGCATGCTCAGCCTTTCTTCCTGAACAAACCCCTACACACTTAGGGCCCCATTCATTCATCCCATACATAAAAAGTGAAAATGTTAGGATAAAAATATGGTAGCTGCCACTGGTGAGCAGTTTTTAAAAAACAAGTTACAACTCTGGTTGCGCTATCTAGTGAGTTAAGATGGCCAAAGAGGGATTTAAATTTGGCCAGTTCAACAGGAAACTGACAAATTTTGTCCAATCTATTGGCAGGCTAGTTGTATTTGAAGTAGATATATTGATCGACGTCAGTACAACCAACCTGTTGGTTCAACCAATGGTTGAAGGAATGAAAATTGCATAATCTATGACTTGTTTATTGACCTGGACCAAGCATGTAGCTAGTGAATTGTGACAAGCTTGATCTACTATCTTGCATGATTGTTTAACTACTTCCGGACTGCACGCTGTATATATACACGTCATTACTTTAAAGTTTGCTAGCTGCCATAAACACAGTATTTTTTCAGTTATCCTGCAAACTTGGCCTGTTAGTGGGTCCCGAGGACAGGAGTTGAGAACCACTGCTCTATCACATAAAAAGTGGTCCCGGCGGTGGATTCGCCACGGGATCACTTTTATAGGCAGCGGGAGAGGTGCCTCATGCGGCGGGTGCAGAAGACACATCAGACAATGGAAGCCCCAAAATAAGCCTATGGTTGACATAACTCCCTATTCATTTCACAGCCATTGTTGGCCGTGTCCTCTGCAGAATTTCTGCTGCTGAAGATCGGGTCAGATTGGCTTCAGAAAAGGTATGTATACTGATTTTTTTTTCTTCACAGGGTTAGATAGGTTAGTGTTAGATCATCGATCTCTGTATATGCAGAAAATTTAGTTTGAGGGTTGACTTCTACTTTAAGTGGTTAAGGTCAGTGACTCGCCAGATAGTAAAACCATAGGCAAGATGACAATCCCGAAGCCATCCCCTGTAAAAAGTAGCAGCTCCTGTCTTTCCTTCCTCACAGATTCACTTTAAATTATATGTTTTCAAAAATCTTATCAGGTGTATTTTAGGCTACGTATGAGACCAGGTCCTTCTAGTGGTCACAGATAGCCAGGTTTCATAGAGAGTCCAAAGTAGTGCAAGGTAAAAGGATGAAAAAATAAATAAATAAATAAAAAAAATGGAGATTTCCTAGAATTTTGGAGCTCTAGCATCTGAGCACCACAGATGTGTTGCAGCCAAGACAAATATATATACCATATACTTACATTTTCTCACCGAGTCCTCAAAGCCAGCAATACCATCCAGGAGATCAAGATTCTCATCCAACGCTTGCTGGGGAGACAAAAAGCATAATTTAGTCAGAAGTAAAATATGCAGAAATCACTTATATACACGGATAACTAGAGTTGAGCAAACCCGGACTGTAAAGTTTGGGTCCGTACCAGACTTTGGGGTGTCCGTGCCGCGAACCCGGACATTAAAAAAAAAAGTCCGGGATCGGGTTTGGTTTTCGGGTATTTTTTGCAACTTTTCTATAGCTGCTGGACAGCCAATCAACAAGCTTTTCACTAGTTTGCCCTTAGAAGCCATCACAGCCATGCCTACCAATGGCATGGCTGTGATTGGCCAGTGCATCATGTGACCCAGCCTCTATATGGGGCTGGAGTCACGTAGCGCCGCGTGTCAGATCGTCTCAGACTAGAGTAGGGAGAGCTTCATGCCGGTGGTGTGAGATTTGGGTAACCATTGACTTCAATGGGGTTCGGGGTAAAGTTCGGGTCAAGTTCGGTACTGAACCCGAACTTTTCTGCGTAGTTCGGCCGAACCCGAACATCCAGGTGTCCGCCCAACTCTACTGATAACCTCTTGCAGAGGTTCACAGAGGATTCTACCAACCTTTCCTACACAGTTGTTCCCCCTTTCCAGCCGTTTCCTATATTTCAAATAACAGTGGTCTCTGTCTGCAAACATTTACAAACACATGCATGCCACAAGCTAGCATTAGGGAACTTCTGTACAATGTGGCCATTCTCCGAGACAGAGGAGCATTGCTGCACTATTTACTTGGAGGCATGTCACAGCACAAAGGGAGGGGATAAGAAGTTAATAACATTCATTACATAGATGATGGCAATTGTAAATGGTTATTATCCACTTTAAGACCGAGCCTCTTTTTTGGGTTCGGTGTTTACAAGTTAAAATTTTTTTTTGCTGTAAAATTAATTAGAACTCCCAAACATAATATATTTCTTTACCTAACACCCTAAAGAATAAAATGGCGGTTGTTGCAAAACTTTAGAACATAGCCAGAGCTTTTTCCATAGGAAAAATTGTCATTTAAAATCGCAGCAGTCTTACAACCGCAATTTTTCACAGAATTCACAGAGTTAAAAAAAAATAAAAATAAAAATAAGACAACATTAAAGTTAGCCCAATTGTTTTCCATATTGTGAAAGATAATGTTACACCAAGTAAATTGATACCAAACTTGTCATGCTTCAAAAGTGCACCGGCTCGCGGAATGGCGACAAACTTTGCAACTTAAAAATCTCCATTGGAGACATTTAAAAATGTCTACAGGTTACCAGTTTTGAGTTTGAGGAGTTCTAGTGATAGAATTTTTGCTCTCGCTCTAACGATTGCGGCGATACCACATGTGTGGTTTTAACACAGTTTTCATATGCGGGCGGGACTTATGCATGTGTTCGCTTCTGGGCGTGAGACCAAAAGGAAGGGGCGCTTTAAAAAAATGTTTTCAATTATTTATTTTACTTTTACACTGTCATTTAAAAAAAAAAAAAATGATCACTTTTATTCCTATTATAAGAAATGTAAACATTCCTTGTAATAGAAAAAAAGCATATCAGGGCCTCTTAAATATGAGATTTGGGGTCAAAAGACCTCAAATCTCATATTTACACTTCAATGCAGAAAAAAAAAAATGTCTCCTTTAACAGCTATGGGCGGAAGTGACTTGTGACATTGCTTCCGCCCTGCAATGCTATGGAGCCAAGTGGACGGCATCTTCCACTTTCTTGGTTTCCAGTGCGGGGGGGGTTATGGGAACGGACCTGATCGCCTCCACTGCTACCGGCAGGTCCAGTAAGCAGCGGAGATGACGGGAAAACAGCGGGAGGGGGCCCATGTGTGGCTGCTGTTCGGTGTGTGAAACGCACAAGGCCATAAAATTTAACAGTGGTGTGAAACACATGAAAGTGTGAGTGGGCTGCTGATAACATAATAGGGAATAGGTTTGCTGCAGTATGGGAGATTATTGCGCTTGTTGATATATGTAAATATCAGTTCACATTGCCAAGACCAAAAAAAAAACAAAACACATACATCTATTTTCTTTTACTGGATGTCAAAGCTTGCTGAGGAAGTCACGACCATTGACATAACACGTACAGGGGGGGGGAGGAGTCAGTTTGTGACATCATCCCGCGGCCATTCCATGTGTACCATGTATGCACAGAGATATGCTTTGTTTGCACAGCTTGCACTACTTTAAAGTGCCATGTTTGAGTATAGCTTGATATTTTTAACTGGAAAATAAATTTGCGAAAACAGAGCACTAGATCCTGCACTTTTGTTTTCATATATATGCTGTCTTGATCGGGGGAGAGAGCAGAGGAATTATGTAATAGGAGAGAGAGAATCAGCACATCTGAGAGACATCTGAATATTAACCCCAGAGAGGGAATGTTTAATCTGACCCGCTGGTGAAAGAGGGGTCAGATATTGAGATGAGCAGCCAGGCACAATGGTGGTGGAGAGCACAGTCACTTTATATGCTTTCAGAGCACAATACTTGGTGAAGAAAAGGATTGAAAACAGAGGTTTTATTACGAAGATTTTTTGTAAGATTATATTTTTTGTATTACATTTAGGAGAACACTTAAAGTGTTTGTAAACTCACATAATAAAGACTATGCCAGCCCCTCTATTAGAGCCTGGCATAGCACACTGTTCGGTTTTTTTTTATTTAAAAATGAGTGTGGTAAAAACCTATTTAGAGTGGTCTTCAGGACGGTCACATGACCCGTGGCCGCTTTTCAGCTCTGATACATGGATACTGCAGGAGGGACTGAGGTCTCCCTCTGCGATCAGCCAGGGAGATCACATGGCCGCTCAGCCCCTCCTGCAGTAGTCATGTGACCGGCCTGAAGATCGGGCTAAACAAGTATTTATAATGCTCTTTTTTTTTTAAAACGACTAACACAGTGAGCTATGCCAGGCTTCAATAGAGGGGCTGGCATAGACTTTTTAATTGTTATATGCCACTAATTGTGACGATAGCAGGCGGGGGGGGGTGGACTCTGGGCTGTTACAGAGACACAGGCAGGGATCAGGGGGAGAGATGAGAGAAAGGCTGCGGACGTCACAGACAACGGTGGCCAGGGCTCCATAGCCCTGGTTTTCATTATCTGTGCAGGGAGGGATACAGAAAAAGTGTTAGGTTTAGGTTTTTTTTTTTTTTTACAGTTTAGAGGGGGGCAGATAAAATTTTTTTTTTGGTTAACAAACAATTTGGGACTATATACACGTTTGAATGGATATATTGATTTTGATTTTTACCAGTAGCGCAGCAGTGAACATGTTTTTTCCAATGTCAGCAGCAACTAGATTCATTGCATTTATGCACATAATTATTCAGATTGCACAATATTTTGGCATTTGCATATATTTTTTGCGCCGGTTGAATATTGGGGTTTGGATAGCAAAGGTGCCTACATCACCTCCTCATTTGTCAATGTGTGTGAAATAAAAACTGCCTATTACTCTATAGCTACCAATTAGAATGTTTTCTTTGTGATATTCTATAAAGTTCTACACATTTCGGAATAAGAAAAGGTAACCTTACAAGAAAATCTGACACGTCCTTCCAGCTGTTTACACCAACCTCCATACAAGTTGCTATGTAAACCAAATTATTATACAAGAGTTATATAGCACCAACAGTTTGCACAGCGCTATGCAATACAAAGGGAAATAGAACAATTACAATACAGTTCAATAGAGAAGGATTAGGAGGGCCCTGCTTTTGCAGCTTACAATGTAATTAAATCTGGTAATCTCAAATTTTATATGGGAAAGAACACTTACCCAAAAAGACTGAAAGTGACAAGTTTCTAGAAGATCTCCTAAATACAGGATCTGTCTGATGGGACGTTCTTCTTGCTGAATGTTGACAAGTTAAGGAGGTTTAAAAGAAAAACAAAAAAACAAACCACAATCCACCCAGTTCTAATGATTCTCATAATTTAAAGTGACTTTTGCCATTATTTTTGCAATCCCAGCTAACAGTACCTTTTTTCATTGCTCTATCTCTTATCACAGCTCTATAGCAACCCCTATATAGCAGTAACTTTAACGTTACTGCAAATCCTGTGTACAGCTAGACAGCCCAATACAATGCCATTCCTTGTTTTCCTATTGGCTGAAATAATCCCCCCCCCAATTCATTGATCCACCTTCCAAATGTAAAGCCAATTTTTATATAGTGCACAGGTACTGTTAAAGAATACCATAAATCCATACCCTCATCCACCTGGTTTTCTGGGTAATGCTCAACACACTCAGCAAATCCAGCAGAATTCTGTAGTGGTCCACTACCCTGCCACAGCCCACCAGGTCCTAATCCACCATATTAATCTCTGACATAATCTGGAGTCGGCAGTTTCTTCCTGATTCTTGCAGGCACGTCATCGGGGTTGGCTACTAGAAACAGTAAGACAGATGTTCCCGATGACGCATGCATGCACAATATGCTAGTATCCCAGGAGCCTGCGGGAGTATGTCACCCTCACCTAGATAGAACTAAACATCTCCGCTTCAGCAATGTGATGTCTGAGCTCCCTTGCTGGTGCAAACATCTTCTCCTGGTCTTCATATTAGGCCATCTTGACTGACTAGCCTAGAATTAGGTAACTCCGGTGCATCAGAGTCAATTCATCCTGGCATAGACCAGGCCAAGAGTGTAAAGTCAATTTTTAAATAGTGCACAGATACTGTTAAAGAATACCATAAAATACCTACACCCCTTTCCACCTGGTTATCTGGGTAATGCTCAATTAACACATTCAGCAAATCCAGCAGCATTCTGTAGTGATCCGCTGCCCTGCTACAGCCCACCAGGTCCCAAACCACCACCTTATCTCTGACATCAGGAGTCGGCAGTTTCTTCCTGGTTCTTGCAGGGACGTCATCAGGGGGGTGGCTACTAGAACCAGTAAGACAGTTTCCTGAGGACGTGCCATGACGCATGTAAGTGGGATACACAGGTATTCCAGGAGCCTGCGGGAGTAGGTTGTCCTCACCTAGCTAAGTAAAATGAAAGGGAGAGGCCCTTGCAAAAGAAAAAAAAAAAAAAAAAAAAAAGAGGGCTTGTGACTGTGAAAGGTGACAGACATTAGGGAATGTAAAAAGGCTCAAGTGGTGCTTTAGGGATTGGCAAGGGACACTTTAATGTGGAAATAAACATCTCCGCTCCAGCAATGTGATGTCCGTGAGCTCCCTTGCTGGTGCCAACAGCTTCTCCTGGTAGTCTTCCGGGTTCGCCATATTAGGCCATCTTGACTGGCTAGCCTAGAATGCCGTAAGAAATTTGCAAGCAGAAGGGTAAAACATTTATTGCAGAAAAGACATGCCATGTCCCTTCAGCAATACAAAGCCTTCCTGCATGCGATTTTTCTTTTCAGGTTTAACTCATGACTGCACAGATTGAAGAGCTAAAAAATAACTTCAGATTTCACCATGAGCAGATTGTACTCATTTCCCTTCATTGATTTGATCAGAACTTCACATGGTATATTTCTTAGCATGGGAAAGTTTAGAAACGGTCAGGATTCTGGATAGGTTTGTATAAGGAGAAAACGAGAACACAATAACCTGACAAAGGTTGTCAATTTTTTCCCATTCTATGTAAAACCTACAAAAAAAAAAAAAGTTTTGGGGTGCCTCAGAGTGTTTTCATACAGCGACCAATCAGATCAACACTTTTATTTTTCCAACACATCATTGTAGAAGCTGATTGTTTGCTATGGACCACCCAGAATCTTAGAGCAGTTTCTTCTTCTAGGCCTTCAAGGCCCCTTAGTGACAAACTTAAAATTCAAGTGACATTTATGGATTAATGTTTTCATAAGCATTTCTCATGCGGTAAGATAAGGATACATGAGCCTGGTCGATCATGCACTTGCAGAGCGTGAAGTCTGTGTGTGGAAGGTTGGTCAGAGCTTTGAGGAGGATCTGTGCGGTGACTGTCGTCTGGAAGAAAGCTGGATTGAACTGATAACTGCAAGAGAGATAGAAAAACTCACAAGCTCTTATCCAAAGTAGTTTTTAGATGCATAGGAAACAAGTGTATTTTATCCAAAATTCTATAAAATCTACTCACAGGGCACATTTACATTTAAAGCATAACTAAAGGTAACATTACAAAGCGCAGGAGCAGGCAGGAAATGTCACTTCTGCAAAAAAAAAAAAACACGTGTCATGTACACTAAACTGTGCATGCGCAGCTCAGGTTAGATCACTGGCACGGTCCCGGTGTGCCTGAATGATCGATTCCTGTGCAAGATATATGCCAGCCTGTGCGGGCCATTAATGACAGTCAAAGACTGGAACACAGAAGAGGTCAGGGACAACATGTCAGTGTAGGCAAGAGTCCTCTCATGGATATCAGACTGTTGGAGAGTAGGTAAGTATTGTCACTTTAGTTTCGCTTTGATTGAACAACTTCCTAAACTATGCAAAGGGCCTGCCTGGATGGATACATATTGATTGAATAAATTAGGCAGGTCCTTATGTTACATACTTTTTGTAAAACTAAAGTTGGATGTACAACGATTATATGGTCAGATTGAAAACATGTATGGTGACTTAACTGAAAATGTTTAATGGTTTCTTCAGACTCTTGTCAGCTGAATGGTAATGTTTATTAACATTAGACAGCTTTAGCTGCAGCCTCTGTCTAATCTCTGATAGCCTGCAGTGGGAAGATGGAGTTTGATCTCAGATAACACTTTCCATGGCGCACCTCTTCACTTTTCTCCACACAATACCATACCCCTATTCCTTCCCAACCAATAAGTGCAGATATCTGCATGTTAATGTAGTAGCTGTCAGAGCTGCCAGCAGCCTCCCAAAACCTCCTTTCCTTATTCTCCCATCCAGAAGGAACCGGTCTTGGGATGTGTGTACAGCAGGGAGTTAAGGTAGTTGTAAACCTTTGTTTTTTTATAAAAATAACCAACATGCCTATACTTACCTGCTCTGTGCAATAGTTTTGCATAGAGCAGCCCCGTTCATCCTCTTCTGGTGTCCCCCACCAGTGCTCCAGGCCCCTCCTCTTTATTGTGTGCCCCCACGGAAATGCACTTTCCCTGGGGGCACCTGTGTGGGCTTGCTTCAGAGTCCCGCTGCTCCCCCCCCCCCCAATCACAGAATTTGATTGACAGTGCATATCACTGGATTGGGCTCAGGTAAGAAAAGGGGGGTAGGGGGGGGTACCGCACAGAAGGCTTTTCACCTTAATGCACAGAATGCATTAAGATGAAAAACTTAAGGCTTTAGAACCTTAAGCTGAGGCTGCTGCGAGCTGTGGGGAATGCACATGCGCCAGGCCATCTGAATAGCTAAGAATGTGTGCGTACATGGGTGAAATACTGTAGATTTTGCTTCTGGAACTGCTAATCTTCTGTCAGCTGGAGTTATTTGCTAGTTAAAAAAATGTCATGTCATGGCAAACACAGACAGCAGACCATCCTCCAGAATTATGGGAGAAGTAAATATTTGAACTACAAAAGAAACTTTAAACAGTATGTATGCTTCAGGGTTGTAATCTTAGACCCATTCTGAGATAGAAGCAACTCTTTATTACAGTTTACTATATTGAAATCTCAATTTCTGGCAGGGTCCATAATGATCTTCAGCTGTGCATAGAAGAGAACACAAAATTATCAGTATATCTCTTTTTTTACACTGGGATGTATATGGAGATGCTTTTAAATTTGTCTTTATTTTCATTTTATTAGAGTTTAATTTTTTTTAAAACGTATTTCATTTAACTTTATTGCTATTACAAATGTACAGTACCGGTTGTCTGGCATAAATCCTGGAAGATAGAAGAGTACTTCTTTCTGTGAGGGGGCCTACAGCCTTGTAGCTGTATACCTATATAGTGTGAGATCTCAGGCACTGCTGCCTCTGGCTGCTCATCTTCGCAGATCTGGATAGAGATTTGGTGACTTGACTACTGTGTTGCTTACTCTTCTTGCTCGAGGTTCTGACTTGAAGCATAGTCCTGCTTCTAGCAAGTTGGCTGCCTCCACACAGAAACAGTGCAGAAGGGGAAAGATCAGCTGCAGACAGACCACAGGAGATACTGATGTATTGTGGCTTTTTTAGCATGGCTTCCAGAGTTTAGTTTCTTTTTTTAAGCAATTGATTCGTTAGCAGTTACCTAATTTATACCACATTTACTTAAGTATGCTACAACTGAGGTTAATGTCAAAACATTAAAAGTGGTTGTCAACCTGTGACAACCACTTTAACCTATAGGTAAGCCTAGAATAAGGCTTACCTGTAGGTGCCCTGCATATCTCTCAAACCTGTACGGTTCAGGAGATGTGCAGTGTTCTGCATGTGGCGTTTCATTTCGACACATGCGCAGTGAAGCCTCCATGCGGTTTCTCCACTGAGACTGTGCCGTGACTGGCGGCTCCCATGTCATGCGACTCCGGCCAGTAACAGAGCCGGAGTCGCGGCCCCGGAAGGAAGAGGCGCTTCCTGCACAGAGGACAGTGTTGGACATCGCAGGCTTCATTTGCAGGTAAGTGGCACATAATGGGCTACTATGCGATGCATAGTAGCCCATTATGTTTCTAATTTACAGGGGTATGTAGAGAAAGTAAACCCAATCTGGGTTTACTTCCTCTTTAAGTGTGACTTCACACTTTTCTGATTCATTGCATTGGTCCTGGCGCTTCTTTTTTTTTTTAAAGGAACTGCACTGCTCAAAATGTTGCATATTACGGGGATACACTGGAATGAAGCCAAATCTGTTGCAGGAGATTAAAAAATAAGTTCACCTTCTGTAACATGTAACAAATGCACTGGCCCCTTCACCCCCCTTTTTGAGTGTCTTCTACCCCCGCTTGCTGTCACAATCTGAAAAAACCTTAGTTAGACTTACCGGTGACGGTATTTCTATAAGCCTTTCAGGACAGCACAATGGAGAGAGCGTAGCTCCGCCTCATCACAGGAAACACTGCCGTATCACTAACACGACAGGACTTTCCGAATATCTTTATGGCAGTGGCCATTCAGATTGATTCCAAAAAAGTCTAACACTGTCGTTCGCCCCCATCTTCTGTGAGTTTTTCCCCCCACTTCCCCGGTCACGTAAACAATGTACAATGTCTTCCACTTGAATAAAAAATTAGAGGACGTTGTCTAAACCGAAGTAAGGTCACATAGGGGCATTATACGTTGTAAAACTCGTCACGTCAAGGAAATTTTTTTTTTTCTTCGCGGTCCTGGTTACGTTACTTAGTCTTTTCACACTTCAGTGTGAATTTCTCCTTCATTTGGGTCTAACCCAAATGAA
>BLSH010274553.1:146577-164993 GCA_018402905.1 Glandirana rugosa
GCCCCCGCCGGAAGTCCCGCCCCACCGGACGCGGCGTCACCCGCCGGCCGGGATCCGGATCCGACATGCCGAAGCATGTATCACACATCGCCCGCGGCCTCCGAACGCTCGGGGCGGGAACGACCGACCGGACCATCATTCCTGTGAACCGGCGAGGAGAGAGACACCGGAGCAGACCTCCACCCGTGCTGGGAGGCTGCTGGGCTGGCCACTACCTTCGGAAGGTAACCACACTCCCTCACCCATAGGCACTGAGAGAGCGCAGCTCCCCTTGGTCCCCCAAGCAGTGCTTCCACCATGTCGGAGGAAACACTAAGACTGATGGCATGGTGGAAGCTGACGTTTTTAAAGGGGCGTGATACGGCAGTGTTTCCTGTGATGAGGCGGAGCTACGCTCTCTCCATTGTGCTGTCCTGAAAGGCGAAGGAGAAAAAATGTGGACCCCGCAGCGCCAATCACAGTATTCTGTGAATGTGAAAACAGCTGTCGGCTTGTAGTTCTCAATGAACCACAGAGTGCTGTTGATCACTCTAGGTAGTTCATTGAGCTTCTAGAGTTAGAGTAACTGCCTGCCAGTATCGGAGGTACAGGCAGACAGCTATACAGTCTGCAGGACTGTGGCAATATACCCATGATCTTCTGATCATGGGTGCAATGCTTTACAGGTTCATTACAAAAAATAAAATAAATGCATATTTTTTTACCTGCAAAAATAAAAAAAAAAGTGCATTTATTATGTTTTTGTAAAAGTGAACTTATCCTTTAAAGTGATACTAAAATCTTTTTTTTTTTTTTTCTATAAAAATAAACGTTATACTTGCCTGCTCTGTGCAGTTGGTTTTGCACAGAGCAGTCCGGATCCTTCTCTTCTCGGGCCCCTCTTCTGTGCTGCTGGCCCCTCCTTCCTGTGGATTGCCCCCACAGCAAGCAGCTTGCTATGGGGGCACTCGAGCCAAGCCGCAGCTCCGCATGTCCATTCAGACACAGAGCAGCAGTTCAGCCTCGCCCCCTCTCCTGATTGGCTAACTGACTGATTGAAAGCAGCGGGAGTCAAAGGCACTGTTGCTGTGTCTTAGCCAATCAGGAGGGACAGCCGAGGCATTCGTACAACATCGCTGGATCGAGATGGGGCTCAGGTAATTATTAGGGGGGCTGAAGAGAGAGCTACACACAGAAGGTTTTTTTATTTGAATGTAAACCTTCTGCCTTTGCAACCAGTTTAAGGTGCGTCCCAATTCACCAAATTGTGCCTGAATTGGACCAGAAGACACACAGGACCCTTTTTCAATGCGGACGACGGTGTCCTCAGACTTGTGTGAACCGGCTCCATTGAGAGCCGGTCACACTCTCCTGTCATGCGAATTGGGTGCGGAGAAACCCGCATCCAATTAGCAATAGTGTGAACCCAGCTTCATACAACCCATCTAGCTCAACCCTGAAAGACTAGCAATATATTCTGATCTTTACAGCTTCCTGAATGTAGCAACACAAGTCAAGACAGAACACTTCCAGTATAAACACAAACATGCAATTAATACTGTTTTTGGCATTATGAGAATACATACAGTTTTAGCACAGCTAGGTTGGCTTCCAGGTCGTATGCATTTTCCTTTGCCTGAGTCTCCACATAGCGTTCTAGAGTAGACAGGTTTTCTGGATTATACCTGTAGATGAAAGACAACCAACAAAAGTGTTTAAGAAGGCACACCGGCTATTTTATGATCAGCAGAACGTCAGGCAAAAAGCAAAATGCATCTTTACCATACATATATACCAACGTTTTAGAGCCCATTCACATAACATATCTTAATAATTTTGAATGAGCTGCAACACAGGAGAAATTGTACATCACATGCTGCAATAATTCCTCAAAACCCCCAACAATCCGATAGTTTTTATAGCTCTGACAATAGCAGGTCCAACTTTCTTGATAAAACTTGAAGGAATAGATATCAGAAAAATATATTTTGGAATTAACACAACATTGGAAATTCAATATTTACCCCTTCAAACAATGAGGAAATGGGTGTGCCTCTGGGGGTCTCACACTCAAACTCGGGTTGCAAAGTTCCCATTTGCACAGCAGGCAATGAATATTTTAATATGACTGGTCTGTATTAATATTGTTACTACATAAAGGGGGGGGGGGGTTACTAAAACCGGAGCACAGAATCTGGTGCAGCTCTGCACTGTAACCAATCAGCTTTCAACTTCAGCTTGTTCAATTAGCCAGGTTCACAATTGTGCGTTGTGGATTCCACACCGCATGCAAATCACAGCCCATTCATGCAAATTGATGCGGGTGTGTATGTTAAAGGGGTTGTAAACTCTTGAGATTTTTCAACTTAATGCATTCTATGCCCCTCACCCTTTTACATAACTGAGCCCGATCGTTCCAGCGACAGGGACGAGCCCAGCAGCTCCAGCTAATGGCTCGGGTCCTCATTGGATAGATTGATAGCAGCGCAGCCATTGGCTCCTGCTGCTGTCATTCAAATACAGTGACATGAGAGCCGGGGCTGAGTCCTGTTGTCTGTGTAAATGAACGCAGCAGCAGGACTCAGGAGCGTGCCCGCACGAGTGCCCCGAGGGAAAGCGCTTCTCTGAGGGGGCACTCGAGAAGAGGAGGAGCCAGGAGCGCCGCTGGGGGGACCGCAGAAGAGGAGGATCGTGGCCACTCTGTGCAAAACCGCTGCACAGAGGAGGTAAGTATGATATGTTTGTTATTTTAAAAAAAACAAACCCCTTTAAGTTAATTACACCCTGAAATTGGTTCGCAAAATGCAGCACGATTTGCAGAGTCAGATCGCATGGGTGCGAACACCCTTGCGATCCGATTCTGGTGCGGCCAAATAAAGGGCCCTGCGCATTTTTGGTGTGATTTGAGCCTTACAGAATAATGGCTGAAATCGCACTGCTCAGGATTCCCACGTGATTTGAACAGGAATATGGTGTGATTCCTGTTCAAAAATCACATGCGGTTGCCCTAACCAAATTGTGTGAACTGGGGCTTAAAGTGGAGTTCCACCCTTTCCGAATATTTATTAAAAGTCAGCAGCTACAAAAAGTGTAGCTGCTGACTTTTAATAAACAGACACTCACCTGTCTCCTGGTCCAGCGATGGAGCCCCATGGAGCCTCGTTCCTCTCCCCCTCCCCTCTGCGGCGCCGGCATTGCTACTGTGGGCACCCGGCTGCGGCTTCACGGCCGGGCGCACACTGCTTTGTGATTGGTCCCGAAGTCTCATAGGACCTGTCCTGTGTCCCAGAAGACTTGGGGAGGGAGGGGGAAGGAGACCTTCCACTTCTGATCGCCTAAGGCGACCAGAGCGGAAGTACCTGAAACAAAATCGGGTATCCTCACCCCCCTTCCTCCAAAAAAGATCAGTTTCAGTATCCAGAGATGGGGAGGAGGACTTAAAGCAGAAGTTCCACTTTTGGGTGGAACTCCACTTTAAGCTTTGACAATAAAATCTGGAAGCTGATTACTATGCACAGCTGTACCAGATTCTGTGAGCACCAGTTTTAGTAAATCTCCCCCAAAATGTTCATACTACGCTGATCTATGCATGTTAAGGCTCTTTTGCACTTGCAGTCGGGGCAATAAAAACAAGTCTTTGAGCCACATTTTACTCTTTGAGCCACATTTTACTCTCCCCCCCCCCCCCCCTTAAGCTGCAAAGGCAGCTGGCCAAGGCTGTACACATGCCGCAGTGGTTTGCAGCCATAGTAAAAGTGATCCCCCATATGGCATTCTGCAGGCAATACTGCCACCAAATGTGATTTATTCATGTGAAAAGGGCTGTGGTGCAACTTTGTGCAGTTGCTTTGAGTTGCAGCACAGTGGTGTGGCATTTACAGAGTGGTAGATTGCTTTTAAGAGGGGTGACAAGGGTTGCTGTCTGTCTAAACATAGCCTTATGGTAGATGCAATGGAAAATAACACAATTAAACACTTCAGCTCTGGAAGGATTTGCCCCCTTAATGACCAGGCCATTTTTTGCGATATGGCACTGCGCCATTTAACTGAAAATTGCGCAGTCGTGTGACGTTGTAACCAAACAAAATTGACGTCTTTTTTTTTTTTACAATAAATAGAGCTTTCTTTTGGTGGTATTTGATCACCTGCGGTTTTTATGTTTTGCGCTATAAAGAGCGACATTTTTGTAAAAATAAAAAAAACCTATTTTTTTTTACTTTTTGCTATAATACATATCCAAAAAAAATATATATATATACACACACACACAAATATAACAAATTTAGGCCGATATATATTCTTTTACATATTTTTGGTAAAAAATAGGCGTATATTGATTGGGTTGCGCTAAAGTTATTGTGTCTACAAACTATGGGATAGATTTTGGGACTTTTATTTTTTTTATTGTTTTTACTAGTAATGGTGGCGATCTGCAATTTTTAGCGGGACTGCGACATTGTGGCGGACAAATCTGACCCCAAATGACACTTTTTAGGGACCAGTGACATTATTACATTGATCAGTGCAATAAAAAATGCAGTGATCAATGTAAAAATGACACTGACAGGGAAGGGGTTAACTCTAGGGGGCGATCAAGGGGTTAAGTGTTATCCCTAGGTGTGTTTTAACTGTAAGGGGGGTGGGCTGCCAGGGACATGACAGATCGTTGTTCCTGATGACTGGAACAGTAGATCTCTGTCATGTCCCCTGTCAGAACAGGGATCCGCCTTGTTTACATAGGCAGATCCCCGTTCTGACTCTGTACTAGGTGATCGCGGGTTGGGTGATCCACCATACAGCTACGGTGATTTGTGCAGGAGAGCTGATCTGCCTCCATACGACGATGGTGGCTGGTCGGCAAGTGGTTAAAGTGGTTGTAAAGGCAGAAGGTTTATTTTTATCTTAATGCATTCTATGCATTAAGATAAAAAAAAGCTTCTGTGTGCAGCAGCCCCCCTAACACGTCCACCAGTGCTTCAGCCTCCAGGAATCTCCCTCCTGATTGGCTGACTAACTGGAGAGAGAGAGAGAGAGAGAGAGAGAGAGAGAGAGAGAGAGAGAGAGAGAGAGAGAGAGAGAGAGAGAGAGAGAGAGAGAGAGAGAGAGAGAAGGTTGAACCAGAGCTCCATGTCTGAATGCAAAACGCAATATTCCCCATGCACACATTCAAGAAAACCGGCTGTTCAGTGATGCAGGCTGCTGTAATGACAATAGGCTGGAAACCGTGGATAATCAAGTGAAAAAATGTCATCAGCAGACCAAGGATTCCTCAAAAGGGTCCGAAGCTTTATTCCCTGGTCATATGATAAATATACAGCAATGTTTCAGAGCTACGCAGGGCTCATTCATCAGACAAGTGAATTTATCATGTGACCACGGAATAAAGCTTTCGACCCTTTCCAGGAATCCTTGGTGTGCCGACAGCATTTCTTCACTTTGATCATCCGTGTCTGAATGGACACAGTGAGCTGTGACTCGGCTAGGGTGCTCCCATAGGAAGCTGCTTACAATGGGGGCACTCGACAGGAGGGAGGGGCCAGGAGCGCCAAACAGGGACCCGAGAAGAGGAGGATCGGGGCCAGTCTGTGCAAAACCAACTGCAACAGAGCAGGTAATTATAACATGTTAGTTTTATAGAAAAAAAAAAAAACACAGACTTTACAATCACTTTAAAATTGCAATATATACATTAATAGATGGATATCCCTCTACAGCACCTAAAGAAGTGAACTTCATGAAACATGGAGCCTAACCCCACACGGCCACATCATTCATTCACAGCGATCTGTGAATGAACGAACTACAACTACAGTCTTACACTGCAGCAGATGGTTTGTAGTTAATGAACTGTAAGGGCTCTGGGGAGTGCTCTTGTAGTTCATTGATCTTCCTGTTCTCTAGTAGCTGTCTGCCTGTACGGGAGGTATGATCAGACAGCTATCCTTAGACCCCTTTCACACTAAAGTGCTGCACAAACTGCTGCTAAATCGCCAGTCATTTTTGTGGTGCTTTAGCAGCACTTTTCAGGTGCTAGCGGGGCCCATGAAAAAAGACCCGTTTTGCTGCGCTTTTAAAGTTGTAAAGAGAGAAGGTTTCTTATCTTAATGCATTCTATGCATTAAAGCAATACTGAAAGTTAATTTTTTAACCACTTGCCGACCGCCTTGCGTAGAAAGATGGTGGCAGTGTGGCTCAGCCGCGCAAATCGGCGTCTATAAATGCAGATTAGCGCAGCCGCAGTTGTGGGAGGCACGTTCTTGTGCCCGCTGCATGAGCGTGCCGGGCAGACTCAATGTCTGCCTGCGAACCGCAATCGCCTTCTACAGAGGAAGAACGGGGGACTTGACTGATCAACTAATCCTTGTGAGGGAAGGAAATGTCGATGGTCCCAAAAATGTCCGATATGTCCGCCACAATATCGCAGTCCCAATATTATAAAAGCAAAAAATAAACAAATAAAAACACCATAAATATATTCTCATGGTTTGTAGACGCGATAACTTTTGTGCAAACCAATCAATATATGCCTATTGTGATTTTTTTTTTTACCACAAATATGTAGAATATATATCGGCCTAAACTAATGAATACATTTATTTTTTTATATTTTTTTTGGATTTGTATTATAGCAAAAAGTAAAAAATAGTTTTTTTTTTTCAAAATTGTAGCTCTTTTTTTAAACCGCAGAGGTGATCAAATGCTACCAAAAGAAAGATCTATGTGTGGGAAAAAAGGACGTCAATTTTGTTTGGGTACAACGTCGCACAACCGCGCCATTGCTAGTTAAAGCGACGCAGTGCCGAATCGCAAAAAAAGCTCTGGTCAGGAAGGGGCTGAAGTGGTTAACATAACAAACATATCATACTTACCTCCTCCGTGTAGCGATTTTGCATAGAGTGGCCTCGAACCTCCTCTTCTGGGGTCCCCGAACTGCGCTCTTGGCTCCTCCTCTTCTTGACTGTCCCCTCAGGGAAACGATTTCCCTGGGGGCAGCTGTGTGGGCGCGCTCCCAAGTTCTGATGCTGCGTCCATTGACACAGACACCAGGACTCGGCCCTGCCCCCCGCGTCATCGACTTGATTGACAGCAGCGGGAGCCAATGGCTGCCCTGCTATCAACCTATCCAATGAGGACTGGAGCCAGCGGCTAGGGCTACTACGCTCGTCCCCGGCGTTGGAGCGATCGGGCTCGGGTAAAGTGAGTGGGGGGTTGAGGGGGCTGCTATAACAGAAAACATTTTTCACCTTAATGCATAGAATGCATTAAGGTGAAAAACTGCAAGCCTTTACAACCCCTTTAAAGCGGAGGTCCGCCTGAAAAAAATAAAAGTCAGCAGCTACACATACAGTAGCTGCTGACTTTTAATAATAGGACACTTACCTGACCTGGAGTCCAGCGATGTCGCCACCCGCCGCTGATCTTCGGATCGGGGGCAGCTGCGTCCATTGCGGGTAAGGGAATCCGGATGTGTAGCATTACAGCTTCATGCTGGAACCTTACTGCGCATGCGCGAGGCTCTGCCACGCTATGCTATTGGCCAGGGGGCCAGTAGCAGAGCGAGGAGGGAGCCGAGCTGCTGACGTCAGCGGCCACGGCTCCCGGATGTGTGGAAAAGGACACTTGTCTAAAGACAGGTGTCCTCTTCCCTCTCCCAAACCCCCCCCCCCCCCAAAGGTGCCAAATGTGACACCTGAGGAGGGGGGATCCAACCAGCAGAAGTTCCACTTTTGGGTGGAACTCCGCTTTAAGAAAAAAACCTTCTGTGTGTAGCAGCCTCCCCTTATCACTTACCTGCGGCCCTCTCGAGCGATGTCCACTAATGTCTTAGCTGTCCCAGACACTCCTGATTGGCTGAGACACAGCAGAAGCGCCATTGGCTCCTGTTACTGTCAATCGAAATCAGTCAGCCGATCAGGGGAGAGAGGGGACGGGGGCCACATCAAGGCTCCATGTCTGAATGGATACACAGAGCTCTGACTCAGCTTGGGTGCCCCCATAGAAAGCTGCTGGCTGAGGGGGCACTCACCAGAGGGAGGGACTGGGAGAGCAGGAAGAGGAACCCGAGAAGAGGAGGATCCGGAATGCTCTGTGCAAATCCAACTGCACAGAGGTAGTGTAGTATGTTTGTTATTATTAAAAAAAAAAAAATATCCATTTACTCAATTAATTTCAGTGGGCAGGGGCGTTTTTGAAGCGCACCGCCTCATTGTGAAAGCACCCATTAAAATGGGCGAGAGGCTGTGTTAACCCGAGCCTGGGTATGCCCGATAGGATCTGTTTTGTAACTAAAGTGAAAATCAATAAAAAGAATTAAAAAAAAAAAAAAAAAAAATTATGAACGAGAGGCAGTTTTCAGGCGCTATTTTTAGTGCAAAAGCGCCTGAAAACCACCTGAATGTGAAAGGGGTCCTAGATCCTTCAGAAGCTTGCACCTGTGATCTGCTGATCATGTGTGCAATGCTTTGCGGCCTCAAAAATAAATAATAAATGCACGTTTTTGTTTTTACTTTATCTGCAAAAATATGTGCAATTATTTGTTTTTAAAAGGTGAACGTATCCTTTAAGGGGTGACAACACTCTGTCCTTGTCTTCCAACTGAGCGCCTGCGTGGTCACTCCACGGGGACTTCTGAAGGAGAATACAAGGGGTCATTTCATCACATATTTTGCAGGCAACGTCCGCTGCCATCAGCTTTGGGAACCCCTCCTGGATACCTCCCATGCAGCCATGGCTGGGATGTAAAACAGGAAGTGGCTGAAAACAGACTGCAGGAAACCAGCAGAGAACCAACAAAGCACAGGAATAAGGAGGAAATACTTATAAAGGCAATAAATTATGATAGCAAACTAAATGTCATCCAATGCCAGCCTTTGTCTCCTAATCTGATGTCACAGGAGAGGGTGGGGTGCCCATTATTTATATTAGCAACTAGATTTCTTCCTTGGGAAGAGTGCAATGTAATGTGAAGCTCACTGGTCACAGCTTCTCTTCAGAACACTGGCAGTCCTCAGTCCCTGCATGTATTATAAGGGAAGCCTGGCTCACACTGCGTGCTGCTAGAGAGAATGGCCGTCCAAGGCCCTTACACTTACCTGTCTATACCCCGCAGTAATTTCCCCACATTCGCTCTCATCTGTTCAAACGAAGCCATGTTGCCTGAAGATGGGAGAAAGAGACCGGAAGAGGAACCGGGCGCACACTTCCTGTCCCCGCACGCCGCCAGTAGCTGGCGCCTCTTCCGCCCACACTTGGTTAACGTAGTGCGCCTGACGCCATCACACTCCCTGAGGGCGAGAATGGGAGCACAAAGATGGCGACCGGATTAGCTTTTTACACAGTGAAAAGATGGCGGCTCTTTCTGGCTTTAGATAACTCATTTTCATCAGAGAGCCAGTGAGAAGCCGGGCTAAGAACGTCAAAAAGCTTCTACTGTAAACCATATTTTGGGTTTCAGCCATAAAATAAAGTGTAAAAAATAAGAGTATTGATTACTGTTGCCCATAGCAACCACACTAACCACTTGAAGACCAGACCCTTTCTGGCACATTTTGTTCACGTATAAATCGTTGGTTTTTTTTTTATAGAAAATTACTTAGAATCCCCAAATATTATATTGTATTTAAAGCAGAGGCCCTAGAGAATAAATTGGTGGGTTTTGCAATTTTTTATGTCACACGGTATTTGCTCAGCGTTTTTTCAAACGCAATTTTCGGGACAAAATACAATTTTTGGAATTTTAATGCAAAAAATACCCAATGTTTAACCCAGTATTTTGGTGAAATATAATAGATGATGTTATCGTGAGTAAATAGATATGACACGCTTTAGAATTGCACAACATCGACAATCTATGTCAATTTCACTATCCATAGGCGATGCTTTAACCACTTAAGGACCGAGCCTCATTTTGAGATTTGGTGTTTACAAGTTAAAATAATTTTTTTTTTTTTTTGCTAGAAAATGACTTAGAACCCCCAAACATTATATATATTTTTTCTAACACCCTAGAGAATAAAATGGTGGTCGTTGCAATACTTTATGTCCCACTGTATTTGCGCAGCGGTCTTACAAGCTCCTTTTTAACCACTTCAGCCCCGGAAGGATTTCCCACTATAGGACCAGAGCACTTTTTGCGATTCGGCACTGCGTCATTTTAACTGACAATTGCACGGTCGTGCGACGTTGTACCCAAACAAAATTTGCGTCCTTTTTTCCCCACAAATAGAGCTTTCTTTTGGTGGTATTTGATCCCCTCTGCGTCATTTTTGATCGCCGCTATAAACAAAAGAAGAGCCGCAATTTTGCAAAAAAAATACCAATTTCTTACTTTTTGCTAAAATCCAAATCCAAAAAAAATATATAAAAAAACATTTTTGACACTTTTTTGGGTCCATTGGCATTTATACAGCGATCAGTGCTATGAAAATGCACTGATTACTGTGTAAATGCCATTGGCAGTGAAGGGGATCACTGATCGGTTTTGGCCGATTTATATTCTTCCTCATATTTTTGGTAAAAAAACCCGCAATCTGCGTTTATGGATTGGTTTGCGCAAAAGTTGCCGCGTTTACGGATGATGAGAATTAATTTCTGGGGTTTTTATTTTTTTTATTTTTTACTAGTAATGACGGCGATCTGCGATTTTTAGCGGTACTGCGATATTGCAGCGGACATGTCGGACCATTTTGACACTTTTTTGGGTCCATTGGCATTTATACAGCGATCAGTGCTATAAAAATGCACTGATTACTGTGTAAATGCCATTGGCAGTGAAGGGGTTAACCTGCAGGGGGCGCTCTAAGGGTTAACTGTGTTCCCTGGGTGTGTTCTAACTGTATGGGGGCTGGGCTGGCTGGAGGAAGGGGGTGATCACGGCTTCCATATACAGGAAGCCTGTGATCACTGCCCTTCCCCCTCTGTCAGAACGGAGATCCGTGTTTACATACACGGACCTCCGTTCTCTCACTGCGGGGGGGCCATCGCGGGTAGCCGGCGGCGATCGAGTCCGCCCTACCTGCTCCCTGGCCCCCCCCGGACACAGCATTAGTTATCGCAGCCACCGTCATATGACGGCGGTTTGCGATAACGAGCCACTCTGTCGCCGTCAGACTGCGGTCGGCGGTCGGCAAGTGGTTAAAAAAAAAACAAAGCACTTTTTTGAGTTAAAAAATAAGACAACAGTAAAGTTAGCCCAATTTTTTTTCATATTGTGAAAGATAATGTGACACCGAGTAAATTGATATCCAACATGTCATGCTTCAAAATTGCGCCCGCTTGTGGAATGGTGACAAAGTTTGGCACTTAAAAATCTCCATCGGCGACGGTTAAAAATTTCTACAGGTTACCAGTTTTGAGTTATAGTGGAGGTCTAGTGGTAGAATTATTGCTCTCACTCTAATGATTGCGGCGATACCTCACTTGTGTGGTTTGAACACCGCTTACATATGCGGGCAGGACTTGTGTACGATTCTGCGTGTGAGCTTGGCAGGATGGGGCGTTTTACATTTTTATTTACATTTTTTTTCTTATTTATTTAACTTTTTATTTTTACCCTGTGCTTGAAAAAAAAAATGATCACGTTTATTCCTATTAGGAGGAATGTAAACATTCCTTGTAAAAAAAAGCATGACAGACCTCTTAAATATGAGATCTGGGGTCAAAAAGACGTCAGATCTCATATTTACACTTAAATACAATACAAAAATAAAAATAAATATCATTTGAAAAAAAAAAAAAAAAATTACTCATTTTAACCACTTCAGCTCCGGAAGGATTTCATACTTTAGGACCAGAGCCCTTTTTGCGATTTGGCACTGCGTCGCTTTAACTGACAATTGTGCGGTCGTACGACGTTGTACCCAAACGAAATTTGCATCTTTTTTTCCCACAAATAGAGATTTCTTTTGGTGGTATTTCATCACCACTGCGTCATTTCTGATCGCCGCTATAAACAAAAGAAGAGCTACAATTTTGCAAAAAAACCCCAAATTTCTTACTTTTTGCTAAAATACAAATCCAAAAAAAAAATACAAAAAAACATTTTTTTTCATCAGTTTTGGCCGATTTATATTCTTCCTCATATTTGTGATAAAAAAAAATCGCAATCGCCGTTTATGGATTGGTTTGCGCAAAAGTGGCCGCGTTTACGGACGATGAGAATTAATTTCTGGGGTTTTTATTTATTTAATTTTTTTTACAAGTAATGGCGGCGATCTGCGATTTTTATCGGTACTGCGACATTGGGGCAGACATGTCGGACCATTTTGACACTTTTTTGGGACCATTGGCATTTATACAGCGATCAGTGTTATAAAAATGCACTGATTACTGTGTAAATGCCATTGGCAGTGAAGGGGTTAACCTGCAGGGGGCGCTCCAAGGGTTAACTGTGTTCCCCTGGCGTGTTCTAACTGTGGGGGGACTGCCCTAGCAGGGGAAGGGAAGTGATCACAGCCCTTCCCCCTCTCACAGAACGGAGGTCCGTGTTTACTTACACAGACCTCGATTCTTTCACCCCGGGGGGGGGGGGGGGGGCATCACGGGTAGCCGGCGGAGATCGAGTCCGCCTCTCCCGCTTCCTGGCCCCCCCCCGGACACAGTGCGCGTTCTTGCAGCCACCGTCGTGTGACGGCGGTTTGCGTTATCGAGCCACTTTGTCTCCGTCAACCTGCGGTTGACAGTCGGCAAGTGGTTAAAGAGCTATGGGCAAAAGTGACGTTTGACATTGCTTTCGCCCTTCAATGCTATGGAGCCGAGTGGGTGGCATCTTCTGCTCACTCTGCACACAGGCAGTGGGGGGGAGCAGACCCAATGATCTCCGCTGCTACCGACGCCGCGGCGCTTCTGCTGAGTGGAGGAGTCAACAGAAAAGTGTCAGGAGGGGGGTGGGCACCTCTCCCACCCCCAATACAAGTGATCTTGCGGTGAATCTGCCGCAGAAACCACTTTTATCTGAAAGCCGGCCGCCCGCTGTTTAAAAAAATACCGGGGTTATGGTAGCTATCTGCTACTATAGCAACGGTATTCAACGGCAAAGTACTGCTGTATAATGACGGCGGGCGGCCCGGAAGTGGTTAAAAGCCTTTATAGATTACTTCTTTAGATTAACAGAGGAAGTCTGGTGCTAAAATTACTGATCTGACGTTCATGGTGATACCTCACATGTGTGGGACGATCGCTGTTTGTTTGCGTGCGGGACTGACGCACGCGCTCGCCTTTGTGTGCTAGCATGGGGGGATAGGGGCACGTTACTTTTTTTTTTAAATTATTTATTTATTTACACAGTTGCTTTAATTTTTGTATTTTTTTGATCACTTTTATTGCTGTCACAAGAAATGTAAACATTCTCCTGACAGCAATAGCCACATGACAGGTCCTCTTTATGGAGGGATCCCAAATCCCTCCTCTGCACTTAAAGCGGTACACTTAGGGAAAAAAAAAACCCTGTAAGGAAAAGGCATAATGAGCTAGTATGCACCACATACTAGCTCATTATGAAATACCTCAAAACGAAGCTCCGATAGGGCTGCTCGGTCCCCGCAGAAAGAGCTGACATCTTCCCTCGGGGGTTCCTCCTGGGTTCACGGCTCCGGCCACTCACTGTCACTCCCATGCACGCACGCGGGAGCTCTCCTTTCTGGCAATTCCCGGCACGATTCGCCGGGACTTCACTGCGCATGCACTGCTGATGTCAGCGGCTGCATGCAAGGTGAATATCTCCTAAACCGTGCAGGCTTAGGAGATATTAATTTTACCTACAGGTAAGCCTTATTACAGGCTTACCTGTAGGTAAAAATGACAGTTGGTAGGATACAACCGCTTTGAGCTTGGGTTGACACTTCTGTGATCTTAGAGATCGCATGTGATTCGCACCTGCACCACAAGTGCCGATAGCATGCGATCTCTGAGCAATGCGAGTTCAGCCATACAGTAGTATGGCTGAACTCGCATTAGATTCGCACGAAAAAAGGTGCAGGGACCTTTTTTCCCCAGAGTATTCTCACCCATGCAATCCGATTCAGGTGCGAGTTCACACTGCGATTTATGAACAAAACTGGGGGTGTCCTTAACTTTGTAATGACACCCGCAGCGGTTCGCAGAAGGCAGTGTGAACTGCCTGCAGGAAGAATGCGATGCGGGAACCGACTCTGGAATCGCGCCAATTCCCGCATTGCACATATGCGAACCAGGGCTAAAAGCATTCAAAACACGAAGATCAGCGTTTTTGAATACTTTCGATTCTTTAAAACTGGCGCAGTTGATATCCAGGGAAGCCAAAAGTAATGTCATCTCATCACTACTGGGTTATCATAGGGGAGACCCAATCAAAGCTGATCCCAGCTTTGTATGGGTCTTCAACTAGCCGGCAGATGTGCAGAATAGAAGCTCGGGTCTCCCGGTGGGACAAGAGACCCAAGTGAGCCGTGGGGGAGGGGGGGGGGAGAAATGGGACTTCTTGTAATAGCAATTGAGCAGCTACTTAGCCGCTCTGGTTATTTTTATAAGAGAGCCGACCGTTGTCTCTAAAAAACGGTACCTATAGCAAGCTATAACACACAGGGATTAAATTTAAGAGCTTATTAACATCTGCATGGTCTGCTGCGGTGTAATTAACATATCTGTATTAAAGTGGTTGTAAACCTCAGACATGAAATATGAGCAAATCATATCCCTCTATAGTGTGGATTGTCTCAATCCAGAGCACTAAGTGTAATTTCTGTCTGCTGTCTCATTCCTCTGCTATTAGCATGAATCACTTCTAACAAGTTTTCCTGACACCAAGAGAAAAATGGTGACAGGGCAGGAACCTCTAGTCAATTGACAACCTCATCTCTGCTCCTGTGTGCTGTGCAAAGGGGGTGGTGTGTCCCTTCCCTCCAAGTTGAAAGATCCTGTGTAACTTCTGCACTTTGAATGGAAGTAGAGTAAAGATGCTGTAGATAAACAGGTACAACTTATGTAGAAGGATTTGTTTCATCTCTGTGTATCACCTGACTGAGGCCAGTCACTTCACTGGGCATATCTGAGATTTTGCAACCACTTTACGTTGTTTGTTAACCACTTCAGCCCCGAAAAGGATTTAACCCTTTCCTGACCAGGCCATTTTTTTGCGATACGGCACTGCGTCACTTTAACTGACAATTGCGCGGTCATGCAATGTTGTACCCAAACAAAATTGCTGTCCTTTTTTCCCACAAATAAAGCTTTCTTTTAGTGGTATTTGATCACCTGCGCTTTGTTTTGTTTTTTGCGCTATAAACAAAGAGCGACAATTTTGAAAAAAAACATTTTTTTTTTACTTTTTGCTATAATACATATCCAAAAAATAAATAAAAAACAACAAATGTATTCATCAGTTTAGGCTGATATATATTCTACATATTTTTGTTAAAAAAAATGCAATAGGCGTATATTGATTGGTTTGCGCAAAAGTTATCGCGTCTACAAACTATGGGATAGATTTAGGGACTTTTATTTTTTTTATTGTTTTTACTGGTAATGGCGGTGATCTGCGATTTTTAGCGGGACTGCGACATTGCGGCGGACAAATCTGACCCCAAATGACACTTTTTGGTAACCAGTGGCATTATCACATTGATCAGTGCTATAAAAATGCACTGATCAATGTATAAATAACACTGGCAGGGAAGGGGTTTACAGGTACGGTGGTTCACTATATCCGACCAGCTTGCCGCAGTATATCTGCCTGAGCTGGTCGGGAAGTGGTTGAAGCGGAATTAAACCCATCATTTTAAGGGTTTCAAAAAGCAGTTACATTCACGGCATGCCAAGAATACTAAAGTCTCATGCCCACTGGACGTTTTTGGAACAGTTTTTTTCTACAGTCAATAAACCCTCCATCATGTTATCCTATGTGTCCATGCACACATAGACCGTTATCAACTGTTTTTGGCTGTGGCGTTTTTGAGCTGTAAAAAAAACCCCAAGACTAGTGGGTTCTGAAAGATGTTTTTCAGCTGTTAAAACGCTCTAGCGCTGAAAAACGTGCAAAAATGTGGCTTAGCGTTGCATACACAGCGTTAAGCCTCATCAGGCGTTTCTCTGTTTCTATTCAAAATCAATGGTTTCCTATGGGAGCCCATTAATTTGAATAGAAGTCGCACCAGAAGGTGGATCATCATGATCCGATTTGCAGTGCTACTTGTGTGCTGAGGAACTTGAAAATAAAAACTTTAAAAAAAAATTGCGTAGGTGCATGAGACCTAACTGTCACATTTGCTTGTGTTCTCAACTAAACTGTCAAACCATCAAAATGGCTGGTGTAATAACTGATCACTTGTGCAGCATCATGGTAGTTGTAGGTAGTTGTAGGTCAAACAGAGGCCAAGATGACAGCTTCCTTGACTGAAAATGATAGGGGGGTTCAGTTCTGCTTTAACAGCTTGATTTGACAGTTTATTTAAGAGCAGAACCAATATGACAGCATTCCGGTCACATGCTGTTTTTTGAAACTGTTAAACCAATAGGTTAAACTGGTAAACCATCACCCTAGACAGGAAGTTATGCTTTTAAGAATCCTTCTCTCCCCCCAACATTATTGGCAGTTTATTTTATTTTTTTTTGGAGATGGGCAGGTACTTAGCTTTGGCAATTACCAGTTTCCACTTCCACTGGATTTACCTAGGCAATTCCATCTGAAGTTTTCCACCGACCGCAACCTCTTGGGAGACGTGAAATGACCCAGGAGGCTGCAGGACCATTCACAAAGAGCAGTGTGATTCAAGCATGTGCAGTGCAAACGGCTTCCCACAGTGCAGAGGTCCCGATGACTGGCAAAGAACTGACCTGGGTGAGGACGGAACTGGATTCCTGGAAAGCTAAGTGTCAATTTATTAAAAGTCATCAGCTACAGTATTCGTAGCTGCTGACTTTTAATTTTTTTCTAGTGACTGAAGATCCTCTTTAAAGAGAAAGTTCAGTCAGATCCTAACTATATCCCAACCTGCTCCCACCCCCATTCTGCGCCTATTCTAACTACCCTGTAGTGGTAAGATGTCTACACTTACCTATTCTGAGGGCACTCCAGTCCGGTCACATGATCGGGTCCCAGGGCCAACTTCAGTGTAGAAGAGTGACAGTCAACAATGGCTTCCCTATAGTAAGTCTATGGGTGACATCATCGCACAGGCTGTGCAGCTGTTGCCTATCTCTCCTTTACACTGAAGCCGGTGCTGGAAAGATCATGTGACCAGACCTGATCTCCCTCAGAGTAGATAAGTATAGACATCTTTTCTTTACAGGGAAGTTAGAATAGGCTTAGAATGGAGGCGGGAGCAGGTTTAAGTATAGTTCGTTTCTTGAGGCACTGGTGATGTAGCGCTGACCTCACAGGTGCCCCCTGGGAAGGCTATGTCACCAATGCCTTCGAGGGAACTCTCACATATGTGCTAGACAAGATCTGGGCAACCTGTTTTTGAAGAATAGGCCATTATCAGTGGCCTGGCACAGAACTAGAAAGTAGAAGCTAGCTACTGATGATGTTATTGTTAAAAATATCAGCAGGGAATGCAGAGCCCCGTCGGGTAGGGCCTGTGAAAAAAGGGTCAACAAATATAGAGTGAAGCTTGTTTCTATTTGTAGCGTTAGGGCTTGTTCACATGTGCGGCAGCCCTTGCTCTCCCTCTAAAAAGGTGATCAGCAGTGGATTGCGTTTCAGAGGACATTTGGCAGGAGATGAGGAATTTAACCTTGTAAATGCTGCAATTGCATGTGGTTGCAGCAAAGCCCCAAAGATTTGCATGGGTCATGTTCAACGGAAGTTTGTTAGGAATTTGGGGAAGGGGTGTCTTGCTTAAAGCGGAGTTCCACCAGGGCTGGCCCAAGACATTGTGCTGCCTGGATCCAAGAATGAAATGCTGCCCCCCCCCCAAAAAAAAATCACACCCACCAAAAGGCCCCCACATTCATTCTGTTATATCATGATAATACTAAAATTTAATTTGTCAGGAAGTCAGATTTACATGCAACAGAACCTTGTCTATATGCAAAATTATATGACATACCATTATGTTCAATTCCAAGGGGGCGAGCTAGGGCAGTATAGGAGCGGGCTAGGGCAGTATATAGACAGGCTAGGGTAGTATAGGGGCAGGCTAGGGTAGTATATAGACAGGCTAGGGTAGTAAATAAACAGGCTAGGGTAGTAAATGGGCACGATAGGATAGTATATGGATAGGCTAGGGTAGTATGTAGACAGGCCAGGGTAGTATAGGGGCAGGCTAGGGTAGTATAGGGACAGGCTAGGGTAGTATATGGACAGGCTAGGGCAGTATAGGGGCAGGCTGGGGTAGAATATAGACAGACTAGGGTAGTATATAGACAGGCTAGGGCAGTATAGGGGTGGGCTAGGGTAGTATATGGACAGGCTAGGGCAGTATAGGGGCAGGCTGGGGTAGAATATAGATATAAGATGTCGG
>BLSH010274553.1:201312-216397 GCA_018402905.1 Glandirana rugosa
CTTTTCATAGAGAAGCAGAGAGATCCAGCAATGACAATCACTGGAATTAAAGTGATTGTAAAGGTAAAATAAAAAAAAACAAAAAAAAAAAACAAAAAAAAAAAAAACCCAACAAACATGTGTCTATACTTACCTGCTCTGTGCAATAGAATGAACCTCCTCTATTTGGGTGACCAGCCCCTCCCCTCTGTCCAATGCCCCCCATGGGAAGCCTCTTTCCATTAGGGGCACTTGTACGTGCTCGCACCTGAGCCCAGCTGCTGCATATATTGGCACAGACAGCTGGACATCACCCAGCCGCCCCCCGCTCCCTCGTCACTGGCTTTGATTGACAGCACTGGCAGCTAATGGCTCCCGGTGCCCCAGCAAAGCCAGTGAGACCCAGAAGTGAGGGGAGAGAAGACCGGCAAACGTGCACAGCGCTGGATCCAATGAGGTCTCAGGTAAGTAAAGGGGGGGGGGGGAGGGGGGGGGATGCTGACACCTAAACATTTTTTACCTTAATACAAGGTAAAAAAGGTTTAGGCCTTACAATCCCTTTCAATAAAGGTTTGTAATGAAAAAGGTTTTATTCTTTTTTTTTTTGGAAATAGTATATTGATGAGGTTTTGGGAGGCAAGGGATAGGAAAATATAAGCGGATTAAACATCAGCTTTAAAGAAAGGTAATGTCTTACCTGGTTTCTAAATATCAGGGCAATGACCCCACCAGTGAGCTCCAGGAGAAGGCAGACCCCCAGTGTGTACATGAACTGCAGACAGAAAGAAGAAAAAAAAGTTACAAAAAACACACACTCAGAGAAAGTATAATAGATGGGGCTTTCCAGATTTGTTGAAGGAACAGAAAGCCCCTATTGTCTTGGGGACTGACCCAGAGTAGTGACAGTTACAGATTTTTTCTGCTGAAGACAAGACAACAAAAAGCCTGTGTCACTGCCAAGGGGTATTCCAACCAGTGCAAATAACCTTTTTAATTCTACAATAACCAGAAATATAGGATAAAGAAGTGTTAGCTCATGAGTCTCCACCCTGGTAAAACTCATGAGCCACTTTCAGATTATAGATGGCCCACAATTATATAGGTTTCAACTTGCCTTTGTGAACAAACACCCCCAATTAAATACCGGTAAGAACTTTGAGAACATCCGAATGTCATCATAGATAAGCCAGGCACATGTTACAATTTGATAGAACCGTCACTTTTAAATTGATCAACAAGTACAGTAAAACCTTGGTTTGAGAGCGTTTTGCAAGACCAGCAAAATATTTGAATACATTTTGACTTGATAAATGAGCGATGTCTTGATATACAAGTAGCGTCATGTCACAACTGAATAGAAAGGAGAAGAGAGGCGCCTCTAAGTGTAGCAATATGGTTACATTTAATGAAGGTGCAACATTTAGCAACTCACATGGTTGATGATTAAAACAGGCACATCTAAGTATGCAGGCATCCGGGGTAAAGCTGTCCACATAGACCAAGGATATGCAATTAGCGGACCTCCAGCTGTTGCAAATCTACAAGTCTCATCATGCCTCTGCCTTTAATGCTTGTGGCGGTCAGAGTCTTGCTATGCCTCATGGGACTTGTAGTTCTGCAACAGCTGGAGGTCCACTAATTGCATACCCTTGACATAGACCATCCTCCGCACCGCCATCAACATCATCCTTCCACGCTGCGCTCCATGAGCCTCGCTTTCAGATCGCTTTACTGCAGGGTAGTCTTCCCGGTCATGATGGCAGACTGACAGCGGTGAGAGCCGGCGGTGTGGAGGACGGCCTATGTGGACAGCTTTACCCTGGATGCCTGCATACTTAGATGTGCTTCTTTTAATCATCAACCATGTGAGTTGCTAAAAGTTGTACCTTCATTAAATGTAACCATATTGCTACACTTTGGAGGCGCCACTCTTCTCTTTTATACTCTGTAGTTTCTGCTTTGCTTCTAATTCCCTTGTGGAGGCGGCCATTTGTGGATGGACATTTTATGGTTACACAACTACATTTCTATAATCTTTTTATATGGACTGAATATAAACTGAAGGACTTGTGAATAAATGGTTGTGGAACGAATCATCTGAGTTTCCATTATTTCTTATGGGAAAATTTGCTTTGATATACAAGTGCTTTGGATTACAAGCATGTTTCCGGAACGAATTATGCTAGCAATCCAAGGTTTTACCGTATGTAGTAATAATAGGACCTGTCTCAGTAAATATACATTGAACAGATTTCTGCCTCTGCTTACATTTTGGTAAATCTAAAGAGACTGTAATCTTCTATCTAATTACGTGTCTGTCAAACTCTCTGCAGTCTTTAATGACAAGTCCCAATATGTTCCCAACAGCTAGAAGCCAAGGTATCAAGGCTGCCTAGGCGTTCGGTCACATGACAAAGATCAGCAACAGCAGTTGTGATTCATAGCAAGCAAAGGGTGCTCTTGCTGCTCCAATGTCATTTGAATATACTGGCAATTTACCATTTTTCATTAAATTCTTTCTTACTGTGCTTTTCTGCCTTCTTGTAACATTCTCTATGAGTTCCTGAAACTCACCTTTTCCCACCTCCAGCGACGGCCGGTGTATAAGGGGCCGCCTCCCCGCCGCTGACATGAAGGAAAAAAAAAAAAAAAGCTAGCCCGCTCGACCCCCCCGCAGGAGGCGCCGGTATAAACTTTTTTCTTTTCCTTGGCTCCTTGCAAGTAGTGAACCGATTGCTCAGTCATAAAAGATTATGTGTGTGCGCTGGACAGGCGCACACACAGTCTGATTGGCTGCCCCCTGAGCCATCAGAGCCAATGACTCTCTGTCACTGGATGCTGTGGGCAGGGGCGGGATTATCGGATGTGCTGGCTGTGTGATTACTCACGCAGGAGCAGCACTCCGCCTGGACTTACACAGACCACCCACAAGGAGAGGAGGACAGTCCTCTGCCACTCCACTGTCAGCATGCTCTCTGCAAGAGCTGCCATTGCACACAATCAGCCCGCTCTCCGCATACCGATCTCTGCACACTCCTGCCTGCCTATTAGATGGGGGTAAGTGCGGGACTTGTCCAGACTTCGGGGGGGGGGGGGGGGGAGATGCAGCCGCTAGCCACTATCTGGGCATTCTGTATACCGCTACATCAAGGGGACTCTGGATGCCGCTACCTCATGGGGACTCTGGATGCCGCTACCTCATGGGGACTCTGGATGCCGCTACCTCATGGGGACTCTGTATACCGCTACCTCATGGGGACTCTGTATACCGCTACCTCATGGGGACTCTGTATACCGCTACCTCATGGGGACTCTGTATACCGCTACCTCATGGGGACTCTGTATACCGCTACCCCATGGGGACTCTGTATACCGCTACCCCATGGGGACTCTGTATACCGCTACCTCATGGTGACTCTGTATACCGCTACCTCATGGTGACTCTGTATACTCCCATCTGGTGATGCTGTATACCCTATCTGGAGATGCTGGGCTGTATACTCCTGACACAAGGGGTGGAAACTTTAAGGGGTAGGGCTTATGAGAAATGGGAGGGGTCAAAAAGGGCGGGCAGGGTCTGGCGCCCCCCATCCTAAAATTTCACCAGCCGCCACTGCCCACCTCACTTCCATTCCTGTGAAACAAGTCCTGCACATTAGTTGCGGTCATGTGCACTGCTGTATGCTGATGCTCCATCGGTCGGGGTGTTTCTTTACCACAGAACACACCCCGCCACTCCAGCCCACGCTGCGGTGTCCATGCACACGGTGTGGACTCACCTCTCCTCTGTGGGAGTCTGCTGGCGGCGATCGGCGATCCTCTGCCTCTTGCCACATCCAACCACATTGTCCCCCCGGAGCAGTGCTCATACGAATACTCTGATAGAGAGGAGAAGGCGGCGGCGGGGATGAGAGCCGTGTGTTCCCAGAGCGTGCTGACTGCATCACGGAGGAAAATAGGATCGCTTCTCCTTTCGGCCAATCAGGAGACGGGTCGGATTCTGGCCGGGAGGAGAATCAGTGTAACAATAGCGAATATTCATTTGCTATTGTCACACAACTAGGTAGGATCAGGACGCAGTGCTCTGCGCCCCGAGCCCACAGTTTTTTTTTTAAGCTCATTAGAGCTTCAGGCTCTAATCATGTGCTTCCAAAAAAAAAAAAAATCCATTAGAATTCATGCATCTGGCACCCTGCATGTAGATTAGGGAGCTGGACACATGGATAGGGGAGCAGCGCCCCTGCGCCCCTAATGGAGCAACCGTGACTGCCCATAGTCCATTTCAGGAGCAGGTGGCTACTTTCCTACATACAGGGAGAGCATGGAGAATTAATGTAGCCACACTCTAATAGAAGTCAGATCACAGGTGCAAAAAAGGAATTTGGAGGAGGCTAAAAACAATACATGGTACCTCTCTGAGTTAAAGTAGAAGTATGGTCAAAGCTTTTTTGGCCCTACTCCTTCTATGGATCACAAGAGTGTAGTTCGTTCTGCACTCTTGCCTCTGGAAAGAACCTGACTTTACAGTCGGGATCCACTCAGATGCCTGGACCTGAAGCTGGCTCAGCCTCTCAGCAAGCTACTGGGAGACAGTCAGCCGGTCCTGCTCCCTGCACAGTCTGGCACATCAGGGAGCGCTGAAAGGGCAGAGCAGAGAGCCACTGACTGACAGTCACCGGCTCCTTGCTAACTGAAGACTGAGAACTGATAAGAGTGATCAGCAGTCTTAGAAGCAGCACCGGATCAATGCTGCATTCACCTAGGTGAGTTTTTTCTTCCTCTTTAAAGAACTCCATACTTCTCTTTTAGCAATACATACTTGTATATATATGTAGAGATATTAGTAATCTATCCCCTTTAACCTAATACAACAATAGAAGGGCTTAAATTCTTAACTTTCCCACAGAAATACTAATGCAGACTTCTGCTGAAGTATTGATCACGTGATCTCCGCTGGAGGGGAATCAGAGTTCACACCAGCTCTGTCAACCGGCTAAGCCCTTTCTACAGAGATCATTTGAGTAATGCTCCAGCATTTGGTCATGTTAAAGACCAGAACAGCAGTTTCAGATAAATGGTGACCGAAGAGCTGAAATACCAATCTAATAGTGTAGGGAGCTAAAAAGAAACTGCCAACCTACTATTTTAGGCCCGCGTTAAAATAAAGTAGCAGCTAACATACAGAGTAGGCTCTAGGGATGTATTTTAACAAATATCTTCCCATAAAGGTTAGATTTGCATTGTTTTTTAAATAATTTTATTAAGAATTTTGAAAAGTGCAAAAACGTGGTAGCGGTGGCCACATAACCAGCACCACCGTACAATAGGCCACACAGGGCCAACAAACAATTATGAGTGGTGACTACTCCTCTATCTAAAATAACAGAGATCTACTAATTATTCTAAAACCCCAACACCCCCCCCCCCAACCAACAGATCGTATCCATCAACCCATGAGTCACCTGGATCAGGATATTAAAGTGCACCAAAAATAAAGTGTCATACTGTTTAGTAGAATGAGATTAGTGTTGAACTTTGGAATGGAGAGGCAGATGGAGTTTATCTGTCACATGTGTGTGCAGTCTAACCCATTCTCACGTATAGAAAAAAAAAAAAAAAAAAAAGGACTTTTCCAGTATTCCAGTGGTCCCAATCACAATAAAACCCCTGGTACCCTAGCACCTGCAGTAGTAGATTAACTAGGTTAGTTTTGCCCTGGGCTTGCCTAACTATCTCAGCCCATAGTATAGGATGAGGCTACCTAAGCTTGCCATACTTTGTGAAATGTTTTGGCACAACCCCGAGAGAGATAGGTGGCTCTGTAGTATGGGATCATAGATATCACCAGACCCTTCCAAAAGGACCCCATTGGAGCGTTCGCCCTTTTCCAGTGTAAAAGAATAGCCTTGCGGGTGTAAAATAGTAGAATGTTAAGTTCTATGGGCACCACAGCCTCCACCAAACCGAGGAGGCAGACCGGGACCGACATAGGAATGGGAGTGGCGAGGACCTCAGCTATGCAAGAGATAACTTCCGACCAAAAGTTATGGATCATCTGGCATTTCCAAAATATCTGTTCAAAATTTGTAGGGCAGTACACACAACACCAGCACTCAGAGGAGGCGTGGTATAGTTTCGCTATTCTAGCTGGTGTATAATAGATCCTGTGAAGGAACTTAAGATGGATTAATCTGTCCCTAGCCGAAACTAGTTACAATGCCTTGAAAAAGTATTCACACCCCTTTAAATTTTACAATCAAAAACTCAAATTTTATTTGGATTTTATGTGATAGACCAACACAAAGTGACACATAATTGTGAAGTGGAAGGAAAATGATAAATGGTTTTCAAAATTGTTTACAAAGAAATATCTGAAAAGTGTGGCGTGTATTTGTATTCAGCCCCCTTTACTCCGATTCCCCTAACTGTATTCTAGTGGAACCGATTGCCTTCAGAAGTCACATAATAAGCATATAGAGTCCACCTGTGTGTAATTTAACCTCAGTATAAATACTTCTGTGAAGTCCTCAGAGCATTGTTAGAGAACCGTAGTGAACAAGCATCCTCATAAAGGCCAAGGACCACACCAGACAGGTCAGGGATAAAGTTGTGGAGAAGTTTAAAGCAGGGATAGGTTATAAAAGAATATCCAAGCTTTGAACATCTCATGGAGCACTGTTAAATCAATCATCCGAAAATGTAAAGAGTATGGCACAACTGCAAATCTACCAAGACAGAGAATGTATCAGAGAAGCAGCCAATAGGTCCATGGTAACTCTGGAGAAGCTGCAGAGATCCACAGCTCAGGTGGGAGAATCTGTCCACAGGACAACTATTAGTCGTGCACTCAACAAATCTGACCTTTATGGAAGAGTGGCAAGAAGAAAGCCATTGTTGAAAGAAAGCCATAAGAAGTTTCGTTTGCAGTTTGCGAGAAGCCATGAGGGGGACACAGCAAACATGTCAAAGAAGGCGCTCTGGTCAGATGAGATCAAAATTGAACTTTTTAGCCTACAATCAAAATGCTATGTGTGGCGGAAAAGGAATACTGCACATGACCCTTAAAACGCCATCCCCACCGTGAAACATGGTGGTGGCAGCATCATGTTGTGGGGATGCTTTTCTTCAGCAGTGACAGGGGAGCTGGTCAGAGTTTATGGGAAAATGGATGGAACGAAATACAAGGCAATCTTAGAAGAAAACCTGCTAGTCTGAAAAAGAGACTGGTGCGGAGGTTCACCTTCCAGCAGGACAGGGACCATAAACATACAGCTAGAGCTACAATGGAATGGTTTAAGTCAAAGCATATTCATGGTTTAGAATGGCCCAGTCAAAGTCCAGACCTAAATCCAATTGAGAATCTGTGGCAAGACTTGAAAATTGCTGTTCACAGATGCTCTCTGTCCAATCTGACAGAGCTTAAGCTATTTTGCAAAGAAGAATGGGCAAAAATCTCACTCTCTAGATGTGCCAAGCTGGAAGAGATATACTCAAAAAGACTTGCAGCTGTAATTGCAGGGAAAGGTGGTTCTACAAAGTATTGCGTCAGTGGGCTGAATACAAATGCACACCACACTTTTCACATACAGTAAAACCTTGGTTTGAGAGCGTTTTACAGGACAAGCAAAAATTTTTAAATACATTTTGGACTTGATATACAAGCGATGTCTTGATATACAAGTAGCGTCATGTCACAACGGAGTACAAAAGAGAAGAGAGGCGCCTCTAAGTGTAGCAATAAGGTTACATTTAATGAAGGTGCAACATTTAGCAACTCACATGGTAATGATTAAAACAGGCACATCTAAGTATGCAGACATCCGGGGTAAAGCTGTCCACATAGACTGTCATCCGCACCGCTATCGACATCATCCCTTCCACACTGCACTCCATAAGCGCTTCAAGTCTATGGTCTATGTGGACAGCTTTACCCCGGATGTTTTGCATACTAATGTGAGTTGCTAAATGTTGTAGCTTCATTAAATGTAACCATATTGCTACAAAAATGCTGCTGGATTTTGCTTCTAATCCCCTAATGGGGACTGCCGATTGTGGATGGACATTTTATGGTTACACAACCTATCACATTGCTATCATTTTATATGGACTAAAACTGAAAGACTTATGAGTAAATGGCTGTGGAACGAATCGCCTGAGTTTCCATTATTTCCTGCTTTGGATTACAAGCATCTGGAACAAATTATGGTCGCAATCCAAGGTTTTAGTGTATTTATGTGTAAAAAATTTTGAAAACCATTTATCATTTTCTTTCCACTTCACAATTGTGTACCACTTTGTGTTGGTCTATCATATAAAATCCCAATAAAATACATTTATGTTTTTGGTTGTAACATAACAAAAATGTGAGAATTTCAAGGGGTATGAATACTTTTTTGAGGCACTGTATATTTGCATTTAGAATTAAATGCATATTATTGTAAAATCCTCCTTTGTGTAGACATCTAAAAGCCCTGAGACTGGTGCTGGGTGCCATAATCTTGGATGTGATGTCAGCACTCAAGTGACTCTCTATAGCAGCCATTTTCAGCTAAGGTTCCATGGAACCCTAAGGTTCCTCCAGAAGTTGCTAGGGGTTCCTTGAGCTATGACGAAACAGCCTCCAATTTGATGGTGCATGGATAGTTCTGGGGTCAACACCATTTGGCCAGCTACAAGAAACCAAAGCCACCTGGAAGGGTGGGATGCGGTCCACCAGTGTAATGGGGCATTTTTTCCACTGGCCACGAATGTAAGGAGCATTCTTCCTACTGATCACCACTGTAAGGGGGCATTTCCACTAGCCATCAATCTAAGGGCTGTTTTTTTCCACTAGCCCCCCAATTAAATTTGTGTTTGCTGAGGTTCCCTGAGACCTAAAAAATATTTCAAGGGTACCTTTAGGGCAGCCTCTCAACTTTTTTAACACAGGGGAACCCTTGATATAACTTTACCCCCTTATGGATAGCTAAAAAGATCAATGGTATCAGTGAGAAATCTGAGAGGCAAAAACTATTGCTCAAGGAACCCCCCTAGCAACCTCTGGTGGAACCCCAGTTGAGAAAACCTGCTCTAGGGTAAAGATCGAGAAAGGCTGCCCTATAGTATCCCCCTTCACTCCTCCCTGGATACAACATAAAATGTAGGTAGGGGAGGAGAAGTGGAGGAGCTGGGCCAGCTCCTCCACTTCAGATGGTCACTGATCACCTTCCTCTCTACCAGGCAACCTGGCCATGTAAGTCCCAGGCCAACAGGTGGGATTTCAGAGTCCAGGAAACATACAGCCACCAGATTGCTTCCTTTGGAAAGCAGCTGGCTTCTCAGATTTACAATCATTGCTGGCTGCTGCAGGAACCAGAAGTCAGTGTAGAAACACCTGTAGCTGCCAAAACATGACATACATCAGTGGCTGTGAAAGAGCTAAAGGCTTCAAGAAATCAACTTGAAGCTTGCTGAAAACTTACCGACACCTTCATGAAGCTTGCCTTTTACGCTGCTATATTACAAGCTGAAGCCCATGTGAACTAAGCCCAAGGGAGTATCTCATGAAAAATGAAACTTCTATTGTAGGGAGAGTCTTCTGCAGACTTCTGAGAAAACCAAGGAGCCAAATCACACAAATGGGAAATTCGATTTCTGGGGGCATCAATGGCGTACAGAACGCCTAGGTCCATGTATTAAGAAGAAAGCAACACTTAACAGTTTCAGAAAAGCAACAGTGCTTGCAGATCAAATAGAAGGGTATTTTAAGGTTATAAGGAACATCTAGAAATTTTAACTGTGCCCTAGCAGTGCCCTGAAAATGTACCTTTAACCTTGAGTATCTCCTGAATAATAACAGTGCACTTCCTGGTTTAGGAGGGTACCTAGGCACTTTTGCGCCTATAGCTTCATAATGGCATATCTGCAGTGCGAGGTCTAAGGCACTGCTCCCTCTGACTGCTACTCTCAGGAGATTTGCATTGAGAACTGGCAAGGTCACTACTGTGCTGCTCACTATTCTCCTTGCTGGAGGCTGTGACATAAGGAAGCATAGTCCTATCTCTACCAAGATGGCCACCCCCATTTAGAGACACAGTGCTAACAAGGCATGGTGAATCATTAATGGGGAAGCGATCAGCTGCAGGGAGACCATGGGTAATACTGGTAACTAGTCTTTTGCCATCTGCCTGCCTGATTATGTGCACAGCTTCCAGAGTTCAGCTCCTCTTTAATAAACCAAAATTAGAGGCTGCCATGAATGGAAGCAGAGAGTCAGAATTTGGGAGTCATGACTTAGTCAGAACATAAAGAGAGATACTTACCACCTGAAGAAGGCGCAGGTTGTCCCGCAGAGAGGCCAGGACTCCTATGAAGGACACCACAAACATGACCACTCCCAGGAGGATGAGAATGATAGCTGGAGCCAAGAAAGCACCATGGAGCGTTTTGTACTTCTGCCTCTCTACTTCAGCATATATTCCAATAGCCAGGACCATAGCACCGATCAGCTGAGGAGAAACCAGACAGAGTCAGCTAGAAAAGGCATTAGTGCATTCATACTGTAAGTGGTGCTTACTAATAATTTTTGACATATATATAATTTGTCACTCCCAACCAAATTCCAGCTATTATTTCTGATAGAAGTTTTAGCAAAACAATGGCTTTTTAGAGCGAAGCACTAGGATTTATTTATTGGCACCCTCTCCAGCAGTACATAATCAACTATCCTTTACTACCCCTCTGCGCTGTTCAGTCCCTAGGATAAAAAAAAAAAAAAAAAATACTGGTGCATCCATATATGGTGGAAAATGGGCCTTACTCTCCTGTCTGACATCACTGGTGCTTGGCGGTTGGTCCAGTCCCAGAGGTATCACACGGGGGCAGGAAGAGAATCCTTAGCCCTGTGTAAGCTACAACTAGAGCTACTAGGAGCTTACACAGTTTCTTTTACTCACTCCTGGCAGCTGAATGGAGCATATCTTGGTAGTTTCTCCAGTGCTGGCACATAACCAAAAGCTTAGACATTTAATCACAAGATCTTGATTAAAAGGGGAGGTTCATTTCTTACCCTTGATCAGAGATAACGTGATCAAAGGTCTAAACTTTTGGCCATATGACCAGCACTAGAGAGAAGAGTAAATGAGCTGCAGTCTTGGTCAGGTTATCATTGTTGTCTATGTCATTGACACGGCAGACACCAACCAAAGAAGAATTCAAGGAATGTTGGAGATCCAGAGATCAGAAAATTGTGGTCATGGATCTCTCCACTTAGCTGCTTTTATTATTTATGAAATAATAAAAAGTGAAGCTTTTAGTAACTTTACAAGTGCCAAATTCGTCATACGCCACAATCTACAGCAGCAGTCTTTTTTTTTTTTTTTTTTTTTTTTTAAGCTGAACTCTATTACATACGTACAGTTGTATGCAAAAGCTTAGGAACCCCTGACAATTTCCATGATTGTCATTTATAAATATTTGGGTGTTTGGAGCAACAATTTCATTTTGATCTATCAAATAACTGAAGGACACAGTGATATTTCAGTAGTGAAATGAGGTTTATTGGATTAACAGAAAATGTGCAATATGCAATATGCATCAAAACAAAATTAGACAGGGGCATACATTTGGGCACCCTTGTCATTTTGTTGATTTGAATACCTGTAACTACTTAGCACTGATTAACCACTAGAGATCCGCGCTATAGACGAAAAAGACGTCTACAGCGCGGATCTGAAAATCCGGGTGGACGTCCATGGACGTCCGCCCCTTACACGCCCCCTGCGCGCACTAGCGCTGCGTGGGCGTGCCCGCGGGTCGGGCGGACTCGATGTCCGCTCCTGACCCGCGATCGCCTACAGAGCTGTAGAACGGGGAACCGCCGATGTAAACACAGCGGTTCCCCATTCTGTGAGAAGGGGACAAACAGATCTACTGATCCCTGTCACTGGGATCAGTTAGATCTGTTATGTCCCGGCCAACCCATCCCCCCCACAGTTAGAACACACCCAGGGAACACTGTTAAAACCCTTCACTGCCCCCTGCAGGTTAACCCCTTCACTGCCAATGACATTTATACAGTAATCAGTGGACATTTAAATTTCTGATCGCTGAATAAATGTCATTGGTCCCAAAAAAAGTGTCAAAAATGACCGACATGTCCACCCCAATATCAAAGTCCCAGGCTGTACATTGTAACTTTGTAGCAAGGCCTGGGCCTGCAGTAGGGGGTTCTGAGTCAACATTTTTGAACACAGCCATAAAAATGCACAGGTACCAGGATTTCCATGAATATGTCATCTCTGAGCCAGCATCTTCGTCTAGGAAGTAGATGGTGCCCCTGTATAATAACAAAGGCAGTTCCTTTCCTCATTTTAGGAAAGCAAATAAGATTTAAGGCAGAGTATTGTGACCTCTGTTAACAGTCAGACAGATCGAAGCCCTGCTGGTTCCTGTTGAACCGGCCACATTTTGATTCATTTATGGCCAGCTACAGTTAAAGTGGTTATGAAGAAGATCTAAAGCACTGTGGTTTTTTTTTTTAAGTTATTATATTTCTAAAATATTTTCTCACACTGCCGCTCTACGGTCACGTGACCCCTCTCTGTTCTCATTCCCCAAACTAAGGAGAGCAGTGGGAGGAGTTGAGATTCCCGTTAGGTTACTGGCCAGCAGAGGGAGGTCACATGACCGCAGAACGGTGCTGTGAAGGGAGGTATTTAGTATAAGAATAAAAAAAGTCACACAATACTTTAAGTCTTCATAAATCAGAGAGGATATAAGTAATGGGGTTATGTATTGTAGCAAAAGTAGCGGCAAGAGGAGAGGGGAGGGGCAGGGAGCAGATCGGCTCTCACAAGCAGGCTGAGCTGACAGGCAGGGAGGGATACTGTGGGATGTCTGAGGCATGTAAATTGACCATGGTATCATTGAGCAGCAGCCATGATTGCAGTGGTCAGTACACATGGGGGGGGGGGGGATAAATATCGGAATAGGCAGGATCAACCAGGTATTTTAGAACATAGAAAGGGACAAATTACACTGCAAAAGCACTATGCTGTTATTCATGCTTTAACCTCTTTCCACCCATGCTATAGCCAAAAGACACCTACAGCGTGGGCTCACATTGCCAGGAGAGGATCTATGGACGTCTTCCCCGATCGCACTTCCCGCGCTCCCCCCTGCGGTGCGCATTGGCAAGAATCTGTGATAGGGGTAAAAAGGCAATCACAGTGGCTCTTTATTATGTGCCCAGTCACAGCTGATCACAATGTAAACAGTATTTGCCGGTTATCGGCAGTCCTCTCCTTGCGCTGACAACGAGTGAGGAGAGCCAATAACCGGCAAATCCACACAGGGGACAGCTACAGTAATAATCAGGGCACAGATCATCAGTGTCCTGATTATCAGTGTTGCCCAAACAGTGCCCACAAGTGCTGCCCATCAGTCCTCCTCCTCAGTGCCACCTCCTCACTGCCCGTCAGTGTAGCCTCTTCAGTGAAGGAGAAAAATTACTTATTTGGAAAATTAACAGAAAACTAAGAAAAACATTAAAAAAACAAAAATAAAAAAAAAATTCAGTCTTTTTTCATTTGTTTAGCAAAAAAACAGAGTGGGGATTAACCCCTTCAGATCCGCGCTATTGCCGAATTACGGCTCCAGCACGGATCTGAATTTCCGGGACGACGTCCCCCGTGCACACTTCCGGCGCGCACTCACAGGCGGCGGCGCGCGTGGGCGTGTCCGCGGGTCAGGCTGACTCGATGTCCACTCGAGACCCGCGATCGCCTGTCAGAGCTGCAGAACGGGGGAACCTCCAATGTAAACATGGCGATTTTCCGTTCTCTGAAGGGGGACATAGCAGATCTACTGATCCCTGTCACTGGGATCAGTTAGATCTGTTATGTCCCGGCCAGCCCTGCCTCCACACAGTTAGAACACATACAGGGAACACAGTTAACCCCTTCACTGCCCCCTTGGTGTTAACCCCTTCCCCGCCAATGACATTTATACAGTAATCAGTGGATATTTAAACTTCTGATCGCTGTATAAATGTCAATGGTCCCAAAAAAAGTGTCAAAAATGTCCGTCCCAATATCAAAGTCCCGATAAAAATTGCAGATTGCCGCCATTACTAGTAAAAAAAAAAAAATAAAATAATAATAATAATAATAATAAAAACGCCATAAATCAATTCCCATAGTTTGTAGGCGTGATAACTTTTGCGCGAACCAATCAATATACGCGATTGCAACTTTTTTTAACAAAAATATGTAGAAGAATATAAATTGGCCAAACCCGATGAATAATTATTTTTTTTTTATATTTTTTTTGGATTTGTATTACAACAAAAAGTTAAAAATATTGTTCTTTTTTCAAAATTGTCGCTCTTTGTTTATAGTGCAAAAAATAAAAACCGCAGAGATGATCAAATACCACCAAAAGAAAGCTCTATTTGTGGGGGAAAAAAAAATGATAAAAATTTTGTTGTTTCGGTACGTCGTCGCACGACCGCGCAATTGTCATTCAAAATGCGACAGCGCTGAAAGTCGAAAATTGGTCCGGGTAGGAGGGGAGTTTAAGTGCCCAGTAAGCACCACCAAATGAAATCTAGGTCTCAAAAAATTTGTTTGGGTAAAGTGCTGCATGACTGCACAATTGTCAAACTGTGAGGAGCGCTGAAAGCTGAAAATTGGCCTGGGCAGGAAGGGGGTCAAAGTGCCAAGTAGACAAGTGGTTAAAAGGAACAGGAGTTTTTTTTTTTTTTTGTGTTACAACTGCTTTAACATAAAAATATAATATATGTGATGCTTGGTCAATCTCAATTGCTTTGGAGATTTTCATATGATCAGAGCCGGCAGCTGAGCACAAAGGGTGGAAGTGTGTTGGCAATGCTACCTTAATGATGGAGATCTCCGGATTGGTAGTACAAAGAGAAGTATAAAGAAAATGAGAACATTCTGCACTTTTCAAATCATAAGGGATGTGGCTTTCCTGGACTACCATATTAAAAGTAAAAAAAGGTAAAATACTGATTTTTTATTTTTTTTTTTATTTTATTTTATTTTTTTTATAAAAACACACAGGGAGATTTCAATTAAAAAAAAAAAAAAAAAAAGGGGGGGGGGGG
>BLSH010274553.1:228054-252033 GCA_018402905.1 Glandirana rugosa
CCCCGGGGGGGGGGGGGGGGGCATGAAAATCACCCAACTAGCAGGTTAAGTTGCAGCAAGCAGGATTTCGTACAGACACACACACACCACTAAAACACATAGGCACATGAACCATGCAAACCTCCAGCTCATACTATCATTTTCTATACTGAATATATTTTCACATTATATTATTACTAATTATATATATGATTTTTATTTTACTTTTCATTTTTTTTACAGCAAGCCACCCCTAGTGTCCCCACGACTCACCCAGAAAATGGTGCTGTATGCGATGAGGGTAAACTTCAGGCACAGGTAAGAGAACCTTGCACAGTAGCGAACCTCCTCGGTAGCCATGAGTTCAGGTGAGTGGTTGCGGCTCAGGTGAGGGTGATGAATGTAAAGTCAGCACAGGTGAGGCTCAGTCCATCAGGCGTCAGTGGTCATACCTGTATTATCAGTATGCACAGGTAAGAGCCGGCTCCACCTCTCCTTCCAGTAATTCTCCCCTGCAGCAATGTTCAGTGTGCAAAGAAGAGCCGGTCCTCCAGTGCCCTGGATTGTCAGCTCTCATGGTTCTCCGCACTCTTAATTCCCATACATTGGCTGTCTAGTCTGTGCTGGAGGGGAAGTGACTGTGGGAGTGAATGGGAGGCTGTAGGGAGTGCCTAGTAGAGGGGGTCCGGCTGTTTATGTAGCTGTATGGCTGTGCTGAGCCCTGGCTGGCTGTCTTTGCTCTCACATGGTGTAGTGGAGTTGTAGGGTGTTGTGTTTGTCAGGTGCACAGCTGAGTCACAGTAGGAAGCAGGAAGCTGGATAATCCGGGAGAGCAGGGCAGGGTGTGATGGCTGCTGCTGGTGTCTAATGTAGAGCCAGCTGCATGGGTTGTCCTCCTCTTGGCTGGCAGAGGGTCTTCCCCTGGTGGGGGTTGGCAGCGTCACATCAGCTTGTTGCTGAGCCTCCTCCCAGGGTGACACTGGATGACCGCACAGCCTGTGCATCACTCCCAGACCATGCACAGTATGTCAGCTGAGGAGACGGGCAGGGCTGGCGGTGTCCTCAGCGCTTGCAGGGAATACGCCCTATGCGCTGATCCTTTAATGTCCCTGTCCGTTGCATACTCCTGATATATTTGCTTTTTAACCCTTTCAGGTCTCCAGTTGGTCGTAGACGGCGGTCGGATGTTTAGGTAAAATCTTTGCTACAAAAGATGGTTCCGGAAGCACGTATGGTTGGATCGTTCGATTATATACGCCTAGGGAGTGGGAACACAGCCAGATACCCGCTTGGATGGTAAAAATTAGGACTTATTAAATGCAGCTAACTGGAAAAGTAGAAGGTTGGTATTGTATTGTTTTTCTAGAAAAGATGGTGCCAGCTAATGGGGGAGGGGACGACATCAGCGATTGGTATTGGATTGGTATTTAAATGCCCCAACAAATTATGTTGCACCATAACATAGAGTAAATTATCAACTCTTCTGGGAAGGCTGTCCACAAGGTTTAGGAGTGTCTATGGGAATGTTTGACCATTCTTCCAGAAGGGCATTTGTGAGGTCAGACAGTGATGTGGACGAAAAGGCCTGACTCTAATTTATCCCAAAGGTGTTCCATCGGGTTGAGGTCAGGACTCTGTGCAGGCCAGTCAAGTTTCTCCACCCCTAACTCGCTCATCCATGTCTTTATGGACCTTGCTTTGCGCCCTGGTCCCAATCATTTGGTGGAGGGGGGATTATGGTGTGGGGTTATCAGGGGTTGGGCTTGGCCCCTTAGGTCCAGTAAAAGGAACTCTTAAGGCGTCAGCACACCAAGACATTTTGGACAATTTCATGCTTTCAACTTTGTGGGAACAGTTTGGGGGTGGCCCCTTCCTGTTCCAACATGACTGCGCACCAGTGCACAAAGCAAGGTCCATAAAGACATGGATGAGCGAGTTTGGGGTGGAGGAACTTGACTGCCTGCACAGAGTCCTGACCTCAACCCAATAGAACACCTTTGGGATGAATTAGAGCGGAGACTGTGAGCCGGGCCTTCTCATCCAACATCAGTGCCTGACCTCACAAATGCACTTCTGACATAGACACACTCCTAAACCTTGTGGACAGAGTTGAAGCTGTTTTTGCTGCAAAGGGTGGGCCAACTTAATATCGAACCCTACGGACTAAGACTGGGATGCCATTAAAGTTCATGTGTGTTTATAAAGGCAGGTGTCACAATACTTTTGACAACATACTGTATATTGTACACTTGCATCAGTCCCTGCCCTCAAGGAGCTTACAATCTAAGGTCACTATCTCACATGCCTGCATACATACAAATACTAGGTCCAATGAAGACAAGGAGACCATTAACCTACCAGCATGTCTTTGGAGTGTGGGAGGAAACCAGAATACCCAGAGGAAACCCATGCAAGAACAGGGAGAACGTGCAAACTTCATGCAGATAGTGTCCTGGTCAGAATTCATATCAAGTACCCTGGTGCTGCAAGAAAGCAGTATTAAACGTTAAGCAAATGGGCTGACCTCAAAGTTTTCACGTAGGACTGCCATCAAATGCAGCGCCACCCTGACCTCCAGAGGTGAGGTAGCAACCCCCAGAGACAGGGAGGGCTGACCTTAGGGTGCAGGTCACTAGGCATTGTGGGTGTAGAAAGCTGAAGAAAAAATGGGCACCAGTCACAACAAAAACTTTATTGTTCACAACAGAAAAAACGTGGGAAAGAGGGGTAAAGTCAAATAAAGCAGCTGACCAACAGACTTCTTAGACAAATGGTAGACAACTGTACACAAAAAGAACCTTTAGGTTTGGGTCTCCTATAGCAACTGAAAAAGAGGACAGGAGTTCTCCAGATGATTCCATCTTGACGTTTTCCCTGACTCTCCATGGTTCCCTGGTCCATGGCAGAGTAACCTCTGGTACTTCATTTAATGCCTCCAGTCCATAAGCAGGCTTTCCTTTGCATTTGACCTCCCCAAATATTTATACTGTTTCCCAGCATGCTCAGCGGTTAAACTCCTACTGATTGGCTGAGAAAAGTATGCATAATCCTAATCTAGGATTACTGTAGCTCATACTAATGCCAAAGGTAACAGTGCCACCTATTGACAGAAGGGAGGAACCACAGCTAAACCAGGCTTAGGGGAAAACCCAAATGATCACAAAGATTTGTTAGCCAGGTTAACTACCGTGTTTCCCCCAAAATAAGCCCAGGTCTTATATTAATTTTGGCAAGAAAAAGCACAGTAGGGCTTATTTTCGGGGTAGGTCTTATCATATAATGTGCTATTTTCTCTTCCCCTCTCCCTCCCTGCCTGTCAGGAATCCCCAGTGTGAACCCAGTTAAAGTGGTTGTAAAGTCCTATGAACCCAGTTAAAGTGGTTGTAAAGTCCTATAATCCACTCTATTACAGTATTATATAATGTACAATGTGTGTTTCTGTAATATAAGTGTGCCAAATACCTTTGTTACAGCGCCACTGGGCGCTGCCGTGACTCGCCAGAGCTCTCTTCCCCGCTCCGAGCACTGCAGAGGGAGGGGCCAAGATCCCCCGCTGACAGCTGGGAGAAGAGGAGGAGAGCAGCACTGAGCGGCGCTGTAACAAAGGTATTTGGCACAATTATATTAGAGAAACACACACATTGTACATTATATAATACTGTAATAAAGTGGATTATAGGAATTTTACAACCACTTTAAACTAGGGCTTATTTTCGGGGTAGGGCTTATATTGTAGCCCTCCTGGAAAATCACAGTAGGTTTTATTTTCAGGGAAACGCGTTGGCGCCTAGCACAGCTAAATTTACCAATAGCCCCTGTCTAAGACAAGGGTACTACACAAATGTAGGCTCCTGTAGATTCCTTCTAATGTATGTAAAACCTGAGGGCCAATCACACTTATGAGTTGAAGTGATTGTAGTCAATTTTTATTTTCCTAGATTAAAAAAAAAGGTTAATACCTGCTCTGTACAGTGGCATTGCACATTGTGGTGGTGCATTACTACCTCCTTCTGGGGGGGTCCCCCGCCAGTGCTCTCCTCTCCTCTCCTACATGTGCCCCCTTGGGCAAGCCACTTGCTATGGGGGCACACATGCAGGTGCACTCCTGATCCGGGATATGTGCGTCTCGCCCTTGCCCTCCACTTTCTCCTCACTGGATTTGACTGACAGCAGCAGGAGCCAATGGCTCCCACTGTTCTCAATCTGAGACTAGTAAGAGTGAGCACCACTGCTGCAGACAGGCACAGCACTGGATCAAGAAAGGGGGAGGGGGTTGGGCATATAGTGGGATTTTTTTTTATCTTTAATGCAGGGAATGCGTTAAGGTAAAAAAGTTTTGATTTTATACCCCACTTTAATGCGGTTGTAAGGTGTCCCCCCCCCCCCTTAAAATAACAAACATGTTACACTTACCTGCTTTGTGGTATTGCACAGAGCAGCCCCAAACCTCCTTTTCTGGGGTCCCCTGCCAGTACTCTAGGCTCCTCCTCCTCCTGCGTGTGCAACCATAGGAAGCCTTTTCCTATAGAGACACATCTACCTGGGTTGTGTGCGGCCATAGACGCTGTGTGCATCTTTCACTTGTTGTTCTGAGTTGCACTGAGCAAATACAGCTGGATGAAACAAAAACTGTGTCTGTCTTCATTTCAGGCTGCAAAGCAACAAAATGTGATTATTTTAAGGGGCGGGGGTGATTCTTTTCTATACCCGTTGTATGTACCCCCCTTTTAACAGCCAACCAGGGAAAATGTAAAATTATCCCTTGCAGTGGGTCTGTGTCTATACTGCAAGGGTTAATTGCTCATTTAGTCTAGTGTGGGAGGAGCAACACTATTTTATTTACCTGATCCTCAGCAGATGGTCCTCCCTCACACTATAGACTGTGGACTTCCCTTAGTATCTTCATGTCCAATGCTGGGCTATGGACACTGCTCTGGTCTTGATGTCAGGATCCCAGAGTGCAGAGGAGAAGGAGCTGCAGGGGCCAGTCTAGCTGTGGGGAGGAGCAGAGGATCGGGTAAGTAAATCCCTTTTTTTTTTTTTTTTTTTTGCCCCTACATCAGGGATCACCAAACTTTCTAAACATAGGGCCAGTTTACTGCCCTTTAGATTTTAGGGGGGCTGGACTGTGGCCAGTGGGAGTAGAAAATATCACTTAAAAGAATAGTGCCCCATCAATGGTGTCAGTGAAAAGAACGTTGTTCTTTGGTGTCAGTAGGAGGAATAGTACCAAACATTTGGTGTCAGTGGGAGAAAAATTGTCCCAAGGGCCAGATAAAGACAAGCAAAGTGCCGGATGTGGCCCATGGGCCACAGTTTGGAGACCACTGCCCTAGACCAAAACAAATAACCCTTGCAGTGCAGGCACAACAAAAAGTACTATAGGGGAAGTGTCTGGATTATGGGTAACAATTGCATCAAGAACACCAGGGCGCCATTTTTCTATACGCTATTCTCTGTATAGTTCTGTCATAAATAACCACTTGCCAACTGCAGCAATACGTGTATATATACATTGGGGCTTGCAAGTGGTTTTACTGGGGTTATGGCTGAAGCTATTAGCCATAACCCTGGTATCCGTGTTTTTTTTTTTTTTTTTTTTTTTTAGCTGGCTTTCTCATAAGGCCCCATACACACAGGTGTATTAACCACTTCAGCCCCGGAAGGATTTCCCACTTTAGGACCAGAGCACTTTTTGCAATTCGGCACTGCGTCGCTTTAACTGACAATTGCGCGGTCGTGCAACGTTGTACCCAAACAAAATTTGCGTCCTTTTTTTCCCACAAATAGAGCTTTCTTTTGGTGGTATTTGATCACCTCTGCGTCATTTCTGATCGCCGCTATAAACAAAAGAAGAGCGACAATTTTGCAAAAAAACACAAATTTCTTACTTTTTGCTAAAATCCAAAAAAAAAAATATAAAAAAAAATTTTTTTCCATCGGTTTTGGCAGATTTATATTCTTCCTCATATTTTTGGTAAAAAAAAAATCGCAATCGCTGTTTATTGATAGGTTTGTGGAAAAGTTGCCACTTTTAGGGATGATAATTAATTTCTGGGGTTTTTATTTATTTATTTTTTTTACTAGTAATGGCGGTGATCTGCGATTTTTTTTTTTTTTTAGCAGTACTGCGATATTGCGGCGGACATGTTGGACCATTGGCATTTATACAGCAATCAGTGCTATAAAAATGCACTGATTACTGTGTAAATGCCATTGGCAGTGAAGGGGGCACTCTAAGGGTTAACTGTGTTCCCTGGGCGTGTTCTAACTGTATGTGGGCTTCCCTGGCTGGGGGAAGGGAGTGATTATGGCTTCCATATACAGGAAGCCTGTGATTACAGGCCTTCCCCCTCTAACAGAACGGAGATCCGTGTTTACTTACACGGACCTCCGTTCTTTCACTGCGGGGGTGGCCATCGTGGGTAGCCAGTGGCGATCGAGTCCGCCCTACCCCCTCCCTGGCCCCCCCCGAACACAGTGAGCGCGCCTTCGGCGGCGAGCATGCGCTCACAATACTAGTTATGATGGCCACCGTCCTGTGATGGCGTTGCGATAACAAGCCATCTTGCCGCTGCAGTGGGCAGTCGGCAAGTGGTTCATTAAATTAGCTGCAACGTCAGGCCCGACATCAGGGAAAAAACGCAATTTTTTTGGCGTTTTGCATCAGCGTTAATGCGCCTTGGTGAGCGTCGGCGTTAATAGGCGTTTTGTTTAACCTGAAACCGCCGGCGCTAAAAACGCTGGTTAACGTCGCTGTGCCATTAATGCGTGTTAGCGTTTTGCCGGCTCAGCCTCAGAATGCGTAAGACTACAGCCTCGGAACGCACTGGCCGTGGGTTCTGCTTTCAGCTCCCTAACGCCGATGCCATCTACAGCTCAAAAACGCCAGCGTTTTTATGGGGCCATTGAATAACATGGAGAGCTGCAAAAAATTCTCAAAAACGCAGTGGTAAAAAACATCCATGTGTATGAGGCCTGAAAGCTATCTGAGCAGGTCATTAGCCATGGGCTTGCTTTCCCTCACCAGTGTCTCTTGGGCTTACCGTTTCCGCTGGCTCACCCGAGAAACAATTCAGACTAGACTGTCTTTAATCGCCTCTATGGCCTTTTTTTTTTTTTGATCTTTCACTTTTAAAGGTAAAGGAGAGTGTTGCGTACCTAATGGAGGAGTCTGACTTATGCAGTGGGTAACCTCCCTTACGACCCTGACTCGGGAACCCCTGGTAGAGTAGACAGGTGGCTCGGGAGTGCAGGATTCCACGAGGGTCGGACTGGGTCACTGGTGATGGTATAAGTCAGTTGGTGCACTCGTGCACTAGAAGAATGGTCGTACAGGCTGGGTCGTGAAACAGGCTGGCGGTGCGGTACAAGAGGAGCAGGCGGATAGTCGGGTTCAGGCTGGGTCGTCAACAGGCGGGCAGGGAAAGTACAGGAGGGCTAGGCAAGAGAGTGGTCGTAGACAGTCCAAGGGTCGGTGCAGGCAGAAATCAGCAAAGTCAGGCAATCCGGGTCACAGGAACAGAGAAACAGATACAGGTTGCTCAGGAACACGTACACTACACGCTGTAGATCAGACAGCACTTGCTGCAGGGCGTGCAGGGTAGAAATAGAGCCATTTGGCGCTGTTTCCGGCGCGCATTAGAGGCAAAAAAGTCAGTTTTTACAGGATTTCCTCTAACAGAGAGGTATTGGGTCTTTTTGATCCAGGTCTCTCCATAAAAAGGACCTGTCATCCTTATTTCTATTACAAGTGATGTTTACATTCTTTGTAATAGGAATAATAGTCATTAAAAAAAATAAATAAATTAAAGGGACATTGTAAAATTTAAGAAGAAGAAAATAAATTTAAACGCCACCCTCCTTCCGTACTTGTGCACACATGTGAGGTATCACCACCAACGTTAGAGCGAGAGCAATAATTCTAGCGCTAGACCTCCTCTGTAACTCTAAACAAGTATCCTGTAAAGGCGTTTAAAGCATCACCTATTTTAAAGTGTAACATGTTTGGTAACCATTTACTCGGTGTAACCTCATCTTTCATATTCTAAAAAAAAAAAATTTTTGGTGTTGTGTTTTTTTTTTTAATTCATTAAAATGTTTTTTTTCCAAAAAAAAAATGAGTTTGAAAAAATGCTGCGCAAGTACCTTGTGACATAACAAAATTTCAGAAATCACATTTTTATTCTCTAGGTTCTCTGCTAAAAAATAAAATATATTATGTTTGGGGGTTAAGTAATTTAATTATAAGTAACTTTATTTTCCAGCAAAAAATACTGATTTAAACTTATTACAAAAGGCGCCAGAAAATGCTTTGTCTTCAAGTGGATAAAAAATAGGTTTATAGCAGGTATTATAGTTCTATCACAAAGCTAATTCAGAATTTTAACTCGGACTGAAGACTTTATTTTCAGTTTAAACTTAAAAGCGGAAGTCAAATGAGTTAATTTCTCAGCCATACACAGGAATATTTAGACAAGTGACTGCAGTCAGGGGACAGCAATCCTCAGAGGGGAGCTGATGTATTTGCTTTCAGCCCAAACTGCAGCTGTTGCTACGTCATTCCTACAGTGGAACATATGTGATGTGAATATTCACACTTATGGGAGTCCATTCAAAAGAAAAAAACAGGAAACTTTGAGGCTGCTGTTGCTGATCTTTCTTTCTAAAAATGCTGCTTGCCTGACTGTCATGTCATGAGCTCTAGATTTAGTACTTTGTATTACTGAGCCTCAATAATTGTGGATTATTCAGGTTATATATTTATTTATTTCCTGCAGTCATAATGCAGTATTTTCCTAAACCACTGACACCTTCGGTTCAACCTCCTGCTTTTACTACCCCCCCCCCCCCCCGGCTATCCATGTCAATAAGCCCTAATTGCACTGTCTTTGCACAGGTCTTTGATATTGACAATGGTGTCCCTGCGTTTATCAAACATTGTAATGCATTTCTGACGTGTTTAGCGAGCACATTAAAGGCTTTTTTTTTAGGTCTATCAGCGACTAATTCTGCTCCAGATGCAAACTATTTTGGGAGAAGTGATTTTCATAGCAGGATATGCTTCTCCAAGATCAAAAGCAGATTCTGGAGGCTCATAGCCTGATGTTAGATGAGAAGGCTCATTCATGGATGCTGCACAAATTGTGCAGACGAGACCCAAGGGATGTTTTCCATCCACTGAATAAATGATCCAGTGGGTGGTGGTTGTAAGGGGGGTCCTTTCCATGAGGAATACTGAACACCACACACTAAGTTCTCTCTGTCCAGTAAGTGGCGGCCACCCCCAGAGGTGAGGACTGTACTGGAGAGCAGCAGGGTCAGAAAACTCTTCGTCTGAATGAATAGACCATGGCTTGTTGTTTTTTCTTCGAAAGGATGTTTGGCTTATCCCACCTTCCCTCTCCCACTTCCTGCCTGCTCTGTTCCAATGGGGCCCTTGGAGTTTCAATTTGAGAGAGACCTGCTGAAAGCAAACGGCATCTGCTGTGCTCTGTTTAGAAAACCCATAATGTTCTGTGACATTAGCATCATGGGTGCACCTTTTTTTGTATTACATTTTTTTTTTCGTAAAATATAAAAATGTTATGCACAGAGTAAAAAAAAAAAGATTTAAAGCATTAGTTTAACTCCTTAACGCTGGAGCCTCCCGGCACTTTAAAAGGTTTCTGATGCCAGGAAGCAGGACTGGGTTTCTGAACAAATGATAGCCATGATTATCTGTCACAGCAGTTACATTATCTCACGAAAGTGAGTACACCCCTCACATTTTTGTAAATATTTTATTATATCTTTTCATGTGACAACACCGAACAAATTACACTTTGCTACAATGTAAAGTAGTGAGTGTACAGATTGTATAACAGTGTAAATTTGCTGTCCCCTCAAAATAACTCAACACACAGCCATTAATTTCTAAACCACTGGCAACAAAAGTGAGTACACCCCTAAGTGAAAATGCCAAATTGGACCCAGTGTCAATTTGTGTGGCCACCATTATTTTCCAGCACTGCCTTAACCCTCTTGGGCATGGAGTTCACCAGAGCTTCACAGGTTGCCACTGGATTCCTCCCTCCTCCATGGCGACATCACAGAGCTGGTGGATGTTAGAGACCTTGCGCTCCTCCACCTTCCATTTAAGGATGCCCCACAGATGCTCAATAGGGTTTAGGTCTGGAGACATGCTTGGCCAGTCCATCACCTTTACCCTCAGCTTCTTTAGCAAGGCAATGGTCATCTTGGAGTTGTGTTTGGGGTCGTTATGTTGGAATATTGCCCTGCGGCCCAGTCTCAGAAGGTAGTGGGATCATGCTCTGCTTCAATATGTCACAGTACATGTTGGCATTTATGGTTCCCTCAAAGAAACTGTAGCTCCTCAGTGCTGGCAGCACTGATGCAGCCCCAAACCATAACACTCCCAACGCCATGCTTGACTGTAGGCAAGACACACTTGTCTTTGTACTCCTCACCTGCCAGACACGCTTGACACCATCTGAATCAAAATAAATCTCATCAGACCACAGGACATGGTTCCATTAATCCATATCCTTAGTCTGCTTGTCTTCAGCAAACTGTTTGCCGGCTTTCTTGTGCATCATCTTTAGAAGAAGCTTCCTTCTGGGATGACAGCCATGCAGACCAATTTGATGCAGTGTGCGGCTTATGGTCTGAGCACTGACAGGCTGACCCCCCCCACCCCTTCAACCTCTGCAGCAATGCTGGCAGCATGCATACGTCTATTTCCCAAAGGCAACCTCGGGATATGATGTTGAACAGGTGCACTCAACTTCTTTGGTCGACCATGGCGAGGCCTGTTCTGAGTGGAACCCATCCTGTTAAGCCGCTGTATGGTCTTGACCACCATACTGCAGCTAAGTTTCAGGGTCTTGGTAATGTTCTTATAGCCTACGCCATCTATATGTAGAGCAACAATTCTTTTTTTCAGATCCTCGGAGAGTTCTTTGCCACAAGGTGCCATGTTGAACTTACAGTGACCAGTATGAGAAAGTGAGAGCGATAACACCAAATTTAACACACCTGCTCCCCATTCACACCTGAGACCTTGTAACACTAATGAGTCACATGACACCATGACCATGGCACAGGGGTATACAGTATCACCAGATAGGGGTATACAGCATCACCAGATAGCAGTATACAGAGCCACTAGATGGTAGTATACAGAGCCCCAGATAGGAGTATACAGAGCCACTAGATAGTCAGGACTGAAACCCGGCGGAGTACTGCGCCTGCGCAAGTAATCATGCAGCCAGCACATCCGCCACAGTCCTGTCACTGGGTCAGGGCAGCCAATTGGACTATGTATGTGCGCCTGTTCAGCGCACATACATAGTCTTTTATGACTGACCAATCAGGTCACTACTTGCTGTCAGCAGACATCAAGGAGCCGCGCAAAAAAAAGTCAATATACCGGCGCCTCCTGTAGGGGGTCAGGCTGACTTTTTTTTTTTTTTCTTGTCAGCTGGTCCATATATATTTGGACACAGGCACAATGTTCATACTTTTTGGCTCTGTATTCCACCAGAATAAAACTAAAACAAAACAATCCAAATTGATTTGAAGTGCAGAGTTTCATCTTTAATTCAAGGGGTTGAACATAAATATCAAGTACGAATTTTAGAAACTATTTTTATACACAGCCCCCCATTTTCAGGGGATCAAATGTAATTGGACAAATTCAATATAATCATAAATAAAATGTTCATTTTTAATATTTTGTTGAGAATCCTTTACTGGCAATGACTGCCTGAAGTCTGGAACCCATGGACATTACCAAAGACTGGGTTTCCTCCTTTCTGATGCTTTGCCAGGCTCTAACCGCAGCTGTCTTCAGTTGTTCTTTGTGGGTCTTTCTGCCTTTAGTTTTGCATTCAGCAAGTGAAATTCATGCTCAATTGGGTTGAGATCAGGTGATTGCAGAATAGTCAACTTCTTTTCCTTCAAAAGCTCCTGGGTTGCTTTTATAGTGTGTTTTGGATCATCGTCCATCTGTACTGTGAAGCGCCGTCCAATCAACTTTGCTGCATTTGGCTGAATTTGGGCTGACAGTATATCTCTGAACCCTGCAGAATTCATCCGGCTGCTTCTGTCACATCATCAATAACCACCAATGACCCAGTGCCACTGGAAGCCATGCATGCCCATGCCATCACATTGCAAGCTCCACCATGTTTTACAGATGACATTGTGTGCTTTGGATCATGAGCTGTTCCAAGCCTTCTCCACACTTTTTTTTCTTCCCGTCAGTCAGGTACAGATTAATCTTAGTTTCATCCGTCCAAAGGTTGCATTTCTCAGAACTGGTCTGGCTTTTTTAGATGTTTTTTTGTCAAAGTTTAATCTGGCTTTTCTGTTCTTCAGGCTTATGAATGGTTTGAACCTTGTGGTGGACCCCCTGTATTTTCTCTCGTGAAGTCTTCTTCTCTTGATTGTAGGCTTTGACAATGATATGGCCACCTCCTGGAGAGTGTCCTTCACTTGTCTGGATGTCGTGAATTGGTTTTTCTTTACTATAGAGAGGATCCTGCGATCATCCACCACTGTTGCCTTTTGTGGACGTCCAGGCCTTTTTATGTTGCTGAGCTCACCAGTGCGTTCTTTCCTCAAAATCTACCAAACTGTTGATTTGGCCACTCCTAATGTTGCTGCTATATTTCTGATGGATTGGTTTTGTTTTTGAAGCCTTAAAATGGCCTGTTTCACTTGCATGGACAGCTCCTTTGAACGCATGATGTAGGTTCACAGCAATAGATTTCAAATGAAAAAACCACACTTAATCAACTCCAGACCTTTTTACCTGCTTAATTGATGAAGAAATAACGAAGGAGTAGCCCACCCCTGGCCATGAAACAGCATTTGATTCAATTGTCCAATTACTTTTGGTCCCTTGAAAAAGGGGGGGGGGGTGGCTATTCCTAAGGCCTCATACACACGGACGTTTTTTAGCGTTTTTTTGCAGCTTTCCATGTTATTCAATGGCCCCATACAAACGCTGACGTTTTTGAACTGTAGATGGCATCGGCGTTCTTAAGCTGTAAATCGAACGCAGGGCACGCACGTTCCGGGGCTATAGCATTATGGCGTTTTTGACACTGAGCTGGCTAAAACGCTCACTAACGCGTTTTCAGGTTAAAAAAATAGCAGAGGAATGTTTTTTTAAACAAAACGCCTATTGACGCAGACGCTCACTAACGTGCATTAACGTCGATGCAAAATGCCGTCGAAATCGTGTTTTTGATGCCGATTTTTGCCTGACGTCGGTCCCAACATTTTGCTATTATGCCTGTGTGTATGAGGCCTAAGAGCTGTAATTTTTAAACCCTTCCTCCGATTTGGATGTGCATACCCTCAAATTAAACCTGAGAGTGTGCACTTTCAGCCCATATCCATGATATAACTATAGTTTGAATATGTTTTGGTAAATACCTGAAAAAAAACTAAAATTGTGCCTGTGTCCAAATATGTATGGACCTAACTGTATGTAAAAATAAAAATAGGAGATGCCTCGCCTCGTCAACATATAAAATGGCTGGCTGTGCTCTCCCACAGTGTAAAAAGGGTTTTGTGCCACCCATGGTTCTCATCCGAACAGGTTAAGGGCTCCAGGGTGTTAGTCTCATACAGGGAGAAGGTTTTTCAGCATAAGTAAAACATTTTAATATGCTTCTGCTATGAATGAGCAAGATGAGTGTGTTCACTGTGTTCTTTTAGAAAAGGTAGGGGACGGAAAATTACATATTGACTAGCCCCTTCCCCTGCTTTCCAACCTTAAACATTCTCGCAGCAGCCGGAGGGAGAGGAGGGAAGCCAGCAACACTTTGGGGGGCGCAACACAGGGGGAAGTCTGGGCAGTAGTGGAAATTGGCAAAGCACAGAGTGTTTAGGGTGTGCCCAGGCACACCTGGCATACCCCCTGCGCATGCCTATGTTTGGGACCTAGAGTCCGGAGGCTTTGTAGAGATACAAAGTCTCTAATCCTGGGTCCAGGTTTTGTGGACAACCAGCAGGGCTTTTTTTTTATTTTTTTTTTTTTTTTAGAAACGTGACTATGGTTTGGGGCTCCACCCTGGTGGACAAGACAGGTCTCGACCCAGGTGTCGAGGGCTCCACCTAGGAGATGGCTGAGAAACCAGCGCAGCAGGGATCGCTAGGTGCATACATGGCATTTATGTGAAAGGAGTCTCTGGAGGAGACAAAAAAGGGCCTGAGATTTGAGGCCAGAGCAGCAGTGCTGCAAGTGTAAGCCATGAGGCTGATGAAAAGTGGAGTAGCTACAGGGGCCGCAATTGCGACCCAGTGCCATGCTGCAGGGGGCCCATGCAGACCCCTGTACAACTGGATCGGAGGAGTGGCAGTGGTGGTTGCATATAGAGAAACTGATCTCTCCATTTTCCTCCTGCAGTCACTGAATGCCTGCAGCAGGAAGAGGAGCAGCAGTGGGCATTCAGCGGCTGCAGGAGGAAAATGGAGAGATCAGTTCCTCTTAATGCAGCTGCCTCCAGCACTCCTCCTATCCAGCTTCTTTCTGCTGCCCCGTGTGCTCTCCAGCCCTCCTGTGCTTTTTCCTATCCCCCCTCCTCGTAGCTCTGCCGGCTGCAGCGGGGGATCTGGGGGCGGTATATGTGTCATTTACCGGCCCCTGCTTTTTCTGAATGGAGAGTTAGTGATCTGTACCGATCACTGATTCTATTCATTTGTAAAGGAAGCATAGTAAACTATGGTTCGGTCTGTAAATGAACAGGAAGCTCTTTACAGAGCCATTCCTGTCCATTCATTCAGTGCAGCTGAGCTGTGCCCTCAATTTGCTTTCTCTGTCTCAAAGGTGAAACATCAGAGGGCTGTATAGACCCCTTATATCTGACCAAAGCCCCCCAACAGGCCTTCTAAAAAAAATGTAAAATAAAAACATGGTAATAAAATAAAATACTTCTGACACTAGGGCCAGAATGCACTGGCGACCAGGCCCTGGCAATCCGCCATGCGGCTCGGAGGGAAGGGCCCTGGCTGGGGGTCCCTTCATGGTTTCTTGCACCAGGGCTCTGATGGTAGTTACACTACTGCTGAACAGTAGTTGTGTGGTAAGGGAAATGCTGATAAACCCCTGTGAGGGCAACCCATGTGATGTGTTTATTTTAATAAAAGTGGCTTTGTCGCCACTGTTTGAAGCTGGTTCACACACTGTTTTAACACTATAAATGCCACACCATAGCGCCAAAACTGCGTGCACAGCCCCCTTCACTTCAGCAGTGGGTCATCGTCTTAAGGGAGTGCACTGAAAACATTACCCTCCCTCCTGTTTTACCCCAAACTGAAAGTGTAAACTAGGCCTTAAAGGCTCCTTCATATGTGGATTCATGCTAGATCACTTTTCAAAGGCATTTTACAGGCAGTGATGAAGTGATTTGTCACCTCCTTATTTCCTACTTTAGCTCTCAAAATAATTACCCACCTTGCCAAAACCATGCGCTCTTTACATGGCTGCAGAGTGGTCCTAGTCTTTTGAATAAGCCACATTCGGTGGTGGTGCTGTCCACCAAATGCAACATGACATTTTTTTTTTTTTTTTGCCACAGCTGCGAAGCAAAGCATTGTGGTCACAGCATTGGTACAGCCTGGAGCAGCTGCATTTCTGTGCTTAGGCAGTCTGCAAAAAGGGGGGGGGGGTAAAACAGTGGCTACATCACCTCCTCCTACCACCCTATGGCCAACTGTATGAACGATCCTTCACTGCCTGCCTGTCAAAACACCCTCTGAACAGCTTTCCACCATGGATTGCTCTTTCCAGAGGGCAAGGCTTGTACACCCTGTTCCAAATTATTATGCAAATTCTATTTCAGTGTGACAAAGATTAAATATTTAGTTTTTCAGTTTAACTCATGGATGGCATTGTGTCTCAGGGCTCTTTTGATCACTGAAAACAATCTCAGACACCTGTGATAATTAGATTGCCAGGTGAGCCCAATTAAAGGAAAAACTACTAAAGGAGGGTGTTCTACATTATTAAGCAGAGCACCATTTTCAAGCAATATGGGGAAGAAGAAGGATCTCTCTGCTGCCGAAAAGAGTGAAATAGTTCAATGCCTTGGACGAGGTATGAAAACATGCGATATTTCACGAAAACTTGAGCGTGATCATCGCACTATTAAGAGATTTGTGGCTGATTCAGAGCACAGAAGGGTTTGTGCAGATAAAGGCACATTGAGGAAGATTTCTGCCAGATCAAGAGAGCAGCTGCTAAAACGCCATTACATAGCAGCAAACAGATATTTGAAGCTGCTGGTGCCTCTGGAGTCCCACGGACATCAAGGTGTAGAGTCTTCTAGAGTCATGCAACTGTGCATAAACCTTCCATTTGGCCACCACTAACCAATGCTCACAAGCAGAAATGGCTGCATTGGGCACAAAAATACATGAAGACTCATTTTCAAACAGTCCCGTTCACTGATTGCCATGCAACCCTGGATGGTCGTGATTGATGGAGTAGTGGATGGTTGGTGGACGGCCACCCTGTTCCAACAAGGCTGCGACGTCAGCAAAGGCAGTGGGGGAGTCATGTTTTGGGCTGGAATCATGGGAGGAGAGTTGGTTGGCCCCTTTAGGGTCACCGAAGGTGTAAAGATGGCCTCTGCTCAAAGTATGTGGAGTTCCTGACTGAGCACAAGAACTATGCTTTCTGTAATAAAATTATCTTCATGCATGACAATGCACCATCTCATGCTGCAAAGAATACCTCTGCATCAATGGCTGCTATGGGCATAAAAGGAGAGCAAGTCATGGTGCGGCCTCCATCCTCCCCTGACCTCAATCCTATTGAGAACCTTTGGAGCATCCTCAAGCAAAAGATCTATGAGGGTGGGAGGCAGTTTACATCCAAACAGCAGCTCTGGGGGGCTATTCTGACATCTTGCAAACAAATTCAAGCAGAAACTGTCCAAAAACTCACAAGTTCAATAGATGCAAGACTTGTGAAGCTGCTATCAAATAAGGGGTCCTATGTTATAATGTAATGTGATCTGTTAAAATGTGTAAAAAGTTAAAATGTTGTTCAACGTTTGATTGAAATAGCTTTTGATTTCAGTAAACATGCTGCAAACACAACAAATTACAATTTTCAGTTCTTTACAAACTATAAAGTGTTTTGAAACTTACTGTGCGTAATAATTTGGAACAGTGCATTGTAAGTTTTTTTTATTTTGAAAAAAAAAATACTGTTATTAGGAGGTTTGTTCAAGTAAAATTTGAATTGTACTCTTAACCACTTGCCGACCGCGACAAGATGGCTCTATTAGGCAAATCGCCGTCATATGACGGCGGCTGCCAGATCGCGCTCACTGTGTCCGGGGGGGCCAGGGAGCTGGTAGGGCGGACTCGATCTCCGCCGGCTACCCACGATGCCCCCCCCCGCAGTGAGAGAACGGAGATCCGTGCATGTAAACACGGGTCTCCGTTCTGTGAGAGGAGGGAAGGGCTGTGATCACAGCCTTCCTCTATATGGAAGCCGTGATCACTCCCCTCCCCCTGGCCAGTCAAACACTAATACAGTTAGAACACGCCCAGGGAACACAGTTAACCCTTAGAGCGCCCCCTGCAGGTTAACTCCTTCACTGCCAATGGCATTTACACAGTAATCAGTGCATTTTTATAGCACTGATCGCTGTATAAATGCCAATGGTCACAAAAAAGTGTCAAAATGGTCCGACATGTCCGCCTCAATATTGCAGTACCGCTAAAAATTGCAGATCGCCGCCATTGCTAGTAAAAAAAAATAAAGAAATGAAAACCTCAGAAATGAATTCTCATCTGTAAACGCGGCAACTTTTGCTCAAACCAATCAATAAACACCGATTGCGATTTTTTTTTTTTTTTTTTTTTTTTTTTTTTTTTTTTTTTTTTTAAATCACAAATATGAGGAAGAATATAAATCGGCCAAAACCGTTGGAAGAAAAAATGTTTTTTTATATATTATTATTTTTTTTTTTTTTGGATTTGTATTTTAGCAAAAAGTAAGAAATTTTGGTTTTTTTTGCTAAATTGTTGCTCTTCTTTTGTTTATAGCGGCGACCAGCAATGACGCATCGGTGATCAAATACCCCCCAAAAAAAGCTCTATTTGTGGGGAAAAAAGGACACAAATTTTGTTTGGGTACAACGTCGAACAACCGCGCCATTGTCAGTTAAAGCGACGCAGTGCCGAATCGCAAAAAGTGCTCTGTTCCTAAAGTGTGAAATCCTTCCGGGGCTGAAGTGGTTAATAGTTGATAACATGAGAATTATGCTGACTGTTGTTTACATCAATTATTTAGGCAAATGAGAAAAATATAATTTGCATAATAATTTGGAACCGGGTGTATTACTGAGCCCCTTGTGGAATAAGGGGGAGGAGGAGGGGGAGCAAGTGTCCTGCCAGCAGTGTGCCAGCGCCTGATATGGGCACCGAAGGACCAGCTGATACAGCAGGAGGAAGTGGAGGGGCAGCTGGGGAAAGAACAGAATTCCAGAATTAGACTGAGAAGCACACCCAATGTACTTCATTCAGAGTACTCTAGCAGTCAGATGAGTCCAGACTCTGACATTTTTTCTGAACTGCAGGTAACCACCTGGTGAACAGCAATGGCTGCTCTCAGCTTGTCATTACTTTATACAGGCTCATCGGCCAACGCTGATCACATCTGCTGATTCATTGCTGCCGGAATCAGGTGTCTGTATGTAATTACCTGTGTTAAGGAAGGCTTAAATCATTACTTTTCAGGTTTGGTTCACACTGATGTGACATAGAATCCCATTTGTGAGATCCCAAGGTGGATAACGTGAAATTCAATGTTTCGCTATGGGAGCCTTCTTAACTGATACTACACAAGTCGGTCCGACTCTAGAAAAGGTTGCTTCACTACTTTGGTCCAACTTTGATACGACTTCAATGCCTCAAGGTGTAAAAAGTCACATCAAAGTTGGACTCCACTTTGGAGGTGAGCTAGTGTGAAGCAAGCCTCAGGGTTTTTTTGTTACTTCCTGCCAGCAGGTGGTGCATTCTCCCTCCTGTGCTCAGTAAGTATGATGAATATTGCATTGACCAATAAGAGGTTTAATTTCCCCTTCAGCGCCCTTCACTATATTTACTATGAAAATATGGAAAAATTATATATATTTTTATGGTTGAATATATTTTTATTCATAGAAAATGTTTTGACGATACAGAAAATAAAAAAACATGGAATTTAGCATAACGTGTCTTGTCTGTTATTATTCATCAAGTTTACATCCACAAGTTCTATTCTGTACTTATCTTTGTAAGTTCTTAAACTGAAATCCACCTTTAGTACATCATAAGTGCATTAGGCACTAAGTCAGGGTTGTAGGACAAGAATCAGCAAAATCAGGTGGGGAGGAACCTCTGGGGAAGGTTAGACAATATTTGTGGTATATATGGTGCACTCCTCCCCCCAATGGGCCAGGTATCTGAGAACATCTAAGGAAAGAGGGCACCTAGCCCAGAAGGTATCATTCCCCATTATCTACATCATCCATAAACCTGAGAGATTAGAAGTGTAAACAAATAGGAGAGAAGAATGGAATTAAATGAAAAAGCAGAGGAAATAGAGAGGAGAAAGAAAAGCAGAGGGGATACAAGAGATAGAAGGGAGAGAGGGGAAGTGTAGGAGGGGTGGGGATAGGCAGGCGGGACGGCGAGCCCCTCCATCCATATTGTGACCTAAGTAAGGGGCATAAATTGATGGTTTAGAAGGGTATATGAGAGAGCCCAGACTCACACATACCATGGAAGAGAAAGGCTGTGGTGTAAGTTTAAGTTTATCTGAAGTGGAGTAGTGAATCCAGATCGTCCAGAGCCCCTTAAACTTATCCCAGGTGGCTTGTTCATGCGCTTCCAATTCCTCCATATGCATAATGTCATTAATTTCACTTACCCACATGGAGAAGGGAGGAGAGGTAGAGTCCTTCCAAAACATTGAAATGAGTTGCCTGCCTGCTGTAAGAAAAAACCTCAGAAGATTAGATTTTTGTGATTTGAATGAGCCTGGTAGAATGGAAAGCGGAGCAATGAGAGGACTGGGGGATAACGGCTCGTCATAAATGTCTGTATACATCTGGAAGATCTGTGTCCAGAATGGTTCAATGAGAACGCAATCCCACCAGATATGTAAAAAGGATCCCTTCTCCAGGTGACATCTCCAGCAAATATCCAGGCTTGACGGAAAGAAACGGTGTATAGTTGTAGGCACGTAATACCACCTTGTTAATACTTTATAATTTTTCTCCTGTCCATAGCTTGAGATTGTGGATTTGTGTGTGAACAGGAAAGCCTTGTGCCAGTCCACCTCAGGTATCTCTGTCCCCAGTGTCTCCAACCAAATCCTGGTGTATGTGGGTAGGTTCCCATGCGTATGGGCTTGGACAGTTTTATATATTTCTGAAAACGAGGAACCTCAGACAGGGTACATAAATGTTCAAAATTTTTAAGAGTTCTGTGTGTGTTTGTTTGGAGGCATGTAGGGTTTTACAGAAGGTGGCGAGGTGGAACCTAGTTAGCCAGGACAAGTGTGTGCGGTCAGGTAACAGACCCATCCCTAAGTCTCCGGTGGTCTTTTGAACATATTGTTGCGCCGTGGGCCACAAGGATCTGTCGTAGGCGGCAAGAGTCTGCGCTCCTAAGCCCTCGGGGAGGTCGTGATGGTCAAATAGGGGAGACAGAGGGCTTGGGTTGGAGGATACAGCGTATTTATCTCTCTTCTTGTACCAGACCTGTAACACGGCCACAGTCAGAGGGGAACGGGTATGAAGCTTTTTGTAATGTGGGTTATTACCCCACAAGAGAGCTCGAAGATCTACAGGCGACATATCTTGCCCTACCTTTGCCGACAACTTAATCAGGGGGCGTGGGAACCATTCCAGGAGTCGAGATAGTATGGCGGCAGAGTGATAAGTGTCAAAGTCCGGGAGTCCCAATCCTCCCAGCAGTTTTGGTTGGCAGAGAAGCTGGTGCTTAAGTCTAGGGTGGAAATATATATATATATATATATATATATATATATATATATATATATATATATATATATTTTTTTTTAAATAAAATTAATACAGGAACAATCCTGTGAGCATATATGATGATTTCCCTCACAGCAATATCTTCTTCTTCTCTCTTTCACTCAGAAATTACATCCAAACATTGCACAGGCTCTATACCCTACAGCAATGGTTCTCAACTCCTGTCCTCTGGACCCACTAACAGGTCAGGTTTACAGGATAACTGAAATGCATCACAGGTGATCTCATTTGCTGTTCAGTGATTGCAGTATTCTAGTCTGCATCTCCCCAAGGCAATACTTAAAATCTGGCCTGTTAGTGGGTCCCGAGGACCGGAGTTGAGAACCACTGCCCTACAGCAACCTTTCACAACCCTTTTAATAATCCTTGAAATCATTTTCGGGTCCCTGCCAATAATTACTACAGCTACAGCTCATGGTGTATTGGTGTGAACAAATAAAAATACAACCTACCTACAATTTTTGACACCCAGGGTTGCTCTATATAACCAAAATTTTTTTTGGTACTTGAAAAAGTGTCCCCTCACATTGGTGGTCAGTGGGAGAAGGACCATATTACATGGGCGTTCATTGGAAGAGGGACCCCATTACAATGATGGCCCATGTGAAGAATGTCCCTTACATTGGTGGTCAGTGGGAAAACTGCCCCCCATTCTATTGGTGGTCAGTGGGAAAACTGCCCCCTCCCATTCCATTGGTGGTCAATGGGAAGACTGCCCCCCTTTACATTGGCGGTCAATGGGAAGACTGCCCCCTTTACATTGGCAGTCAATGGGAAGACTGCCCCCCTTTACATCGGTGGTCATGAGGAAGACTATCCCCCTTTACATTGGTCAGCAGTAGGAAGACTGTCCTTTTACAGACAGCTAAAAAGTGGTGACTGTTGCTTATGTTGTTGTGCAGCTAAAAATCTCTGTTTCTACACAATTTGTTAAATGGTGTCATTTAGTTTTTGATGGCCAGCTGGTAAATGTGCTGGGGGGAAAAATGTGTTTTTTTTTTTTTTGTTCTATGCTAATTTCTGCCACGTACACCTTACTATAAAAGCTAGTTATAAATTAGAGCAGTTGCCATTTTTGTGTATTGTCCAGGTCTTCCCCCAAGCTTCGACTCGCAGCTACAGGCTCATTTACACATTTCTTTAATGACCAGACTAGGGGTGTTTTTATTTTTTTATTTTTGGAGAACTTGGATAGGGCTGAGGGAATTACGTAGGATACTCCAAAAACTATGTACAGCTTAAAGGACTTAGGTATTCTTTCAGGACAATCTATGCTAAAATCTGTGCTTATAACAAACCGTAGACTTCAGCTTTAAGGTAGTAGTAGTCAACTGTAACTCCCTTTCTTAGAGCCACCAGAGCAGAGTCCCTTTAAGTAGAAGATTAGATGGACAAAGCTTTTCAGGACACCAGCCGGTGTCCCTTTTAACTAGACCCACAACTGACTTTCCAGCACCAGAGGGATGGCAAAAGCACAAAGGTCCCCAAGATATTTTGAAGCATCTGTACTCACACAAGGGCCAAGGACAGCTGGTTGCCTCCTTCCAACTTCCAAGTGACACTTTTACTCTGGTGATACCAGACAAGATCTTCAGCGGACAGCCCCCCTCAGTCAGCTTTCTCTAGCTCCAGAGTTTCAATATCCAGGCCCTCAGGTCGCCCGCCTGAGGCCTCATGACAGCAGACATAGCAGCATTGCCTAGAAGGGCAGCGTGCCCTCCAGGCTGGACTAATCCTCTCTAGGAAAAGACCCCAAGCTCAGTGTGCTCCCAGAATATATACAGTCTCCCAGCATGATTTCAGAGCCTGCCTCTCTGGGATAGGCCAATGCTGTATCAATATTCATGCTGCCATCTGCATAATTCCACACCTATCTTCCAGAAGCTTCTCAAGCTCTCTAGATGCAGAGGGAGCTATCAGAATGGCAGCAGCTGAACACACTGAGAAGACCTGACTAGCAGAATGCATCTGCACTAAGTACGGTGAGCAAACTATGCTTTAACCTAACAAACAATCACAGCCACAGCGACTACAGTGTGACAACTAAATTTACCTATCAAACCTAGCACCTTCTAGGAGGGAGCTACATCTGTTTAGGTTGGTTTTCAGTTGGAAGTCTGCCCCCTTACAGATAGATCAAATATGGTGACTATTTGTGTCAGTAGTTACTTATCTGAGAGGCAGAAATTGCTAATTTCTCAAGGAACACCTAGCAACCTCTGGAAAAATCCTAGGTTGCCACAGAACCTTGGTTAACCACTTGCCGCTGTATAACATACAGTAGCAAGGTGGCACTGCTGCGCCGGATCACATACTAGGTACGTGATCCGACACTTCCGGTCTGGGGCATGTACGGTCTGTAATTATACACAGCGGGTGCCGCGGACTCTGTCTGCCGCCACGCACAGCTCATTCAGCACAGAGGCAGAGTGGCGATCTGCCTATGTAAACAAGTGTCTGACTGTCTGCCACAATATCACAATCCCTCTATAAATCACTGATCGCCGCCATTACTAGTAAAAAAAATAGATAAATAAAAATATCCCATTGTTTGTAGACGCTATAACTTTTGTGCAAACCAATCAATACACACTTATTGAGATTTATTACCAAAAATATGTAGCAGAATACATATTGACCTAAATTTATGAAGTTGGATTTTTTAAAATGTTTTTATTGGATCTGTTTTAGCAGAAAGTAAAACCATATTGTTTTCTTTTCAAAATTGTTGCTCCTTTTTTTGTTTATGGTGCAAAAATAAAAACCACAGAGGTGATCAAATACCACCAAAAGAAAGCTCTGTGGGAAAAAAGGACAGAGATTTTATTTGGGTACAACGTCACAGGACCATGCAGTTAAAGTAATGCAGTGCTGTATCCCAAAAAATGGCATGGTCATGTGGGGGGGGGGGGGGGGGGGG